>CM031616.1:44535067-44557567 GCA_018398815.1 Conus ventricosus | reverse complement strand
ACCACCGAAGTGACTCGGCGGCAGTGCAGTGTCTCCTCCGGTGGGTTGCCTCTTAACGACTTGACATTGACTGCTCCCTGTGGATTGCCGGTGCCGGGGCTGTGGCGGGGCCGACCGGGCTGTGGCTGTGGACGGGGTGTCGGAATGAGCGGCGTGGGTGCACTGCCTCTGAGGTGGCGCAGAGGTTGGGACAGCAAAAAAAAAAAAAAAAAAAAAAAAAAAACATTCTACTTATGGCAGTTTTTCATCGACCAGACTCAAACTCAGTGAAGACTCGAACAATTCTGTGCACGACAATGACTAAACCCTTCAACCATTATCATTTCTAACTCCCTCCCAGTGGCACAGCTCTCATCCTCTTATGTGTAATATATCGAATATTCTCGAATATACTCGATCATTCTTTTCTAGAACATTTCGCATGTCGTTAAGCTCAGCCAATCAAATCGCGACAAGCTTATGCGAATGTGATTCGATCGGCTTCTACAACATTTTCGAACCTTTGGTAATGCACTAGCAACTGACGGAAATCTGGTAAACATTGTAACATAATCTGGAATATTCCAATTTCATTATCAGTCGATCCAAAAACAAAACTGATCATTATGCATACGTTTATTTCCAAATATTTACAACAGCACTACACTCACTGAAAATACAGAGGTCTAAAAGCGATAAGTAAAAGGAGCTTGCAACCAGTCATTAGAGCCAACTCCATCACGGGCTTTCGTAGACTGGCTGATCAAGAACTTGGTAAGTGATCTGGCTCCCATCGGTCGTCCTTTTTTCTTGTACTTTCTGTACATGACACCATTTTCACAAAAGATACCTAGGTGTTATCTCTGTCATGGCGTCTGTTTTGCTGGTATAATGTTTCCAGAGAAAGGTCAGCTTGCTGTAGCTGAATCAGTTTTCTCTGGTTACTTATGGAATTTCTGTGGACTTGCTGATCTCCATTGGTGTTTATTTCTCTTATTTATCCTTCTTGGATTGCGCACGGGTTGTTACCGCACAGGTGTGTGGCCACTGCGGATCAGGATCATCAGCTGCACGGGCACCTTCAATATTGCCGATGATGACGTCATGAGGTGGACTGGGCAGGCACAAAGCATTCACCTTCCCAACAAAGAACTGTGTAGAAATTTCAGCATCAGCTCTGGGACGGTCTAAAAATGACCATGGACACATCGTAGGTAGCCGTTCTTGCCAGTAAATTATTGTTCAGGAACAAGGTCCTTCTTAATGATGACTTCACTGCACCCTGTATCTCTAAGCACATTTACTTCCTTGTCATCATAATGTCCCTTCACCACAGGCATGACACTCAAATCACTCTTGGCACGGTTTAAGAAGGCACAGTGCACCACTTTCTCATGCTCTACAGGGCTGTCACGGGTTTGACGTGAGGTAGATCCCCTTCTCCTCTGCGATGGAAGTCTCTCCTTACTCCTTTGGCAGATATCAGGCTTCTTTTATTTTCACCCTGGCGCTAGTCTTTCTGGTCTTCATAACTGAAGTGTGAGGGCTGCGTTAAAATAGATTCTTGGGTAGTCTGCATTCAGCAGCCTTGTGATCCAGGCATCCGAAGTTGAAGCATTTCAACGGTGGGTTGATGTACTTGGAACCTGGACTGGTCATGTCCAGTCTGTAGATGGTTTTGATTAGGTGCCAAGGGTCTGGTTGTGACACTCCAGGAACTTCTGGGCAGCTTCAGTCAGGGATTTCAGGCTCTTGTAGAAGGTGGGATACGAGATCTTTAGGGCAGGATTCTACAAATTGTTCTTTCAGGACCAAATATGACAAGCCACCATAGTCTTTCTTATTCCAGCTAACTCCAGCCATCTCTTTCAATAGTTTTGAATCCTGGTTAGGAATTGAGCTGGACTTTCATTCTTCTCTGGCCTACTGGACTTAGCTGAGCCAGCCCTGAGAATTTTACTTTAGATCCGAAGTGTGAGCGCAGGATTTGCGTCACCCGGACTGTAATGAAAAGGATCGAACTTGGGAGGCTTCCCCGCCTTCGATGATTACTGTCATCTGCCAATATTTACCCGTCAACTTCGACCTCAGTTATGCAGCTGAAAAGCTGCGCCAGGTGAAGGTGCCAATGGTAATTGCCCAGTTATCCTCATCTCAGCCACATCTCTAAATCATTTTTATTTAAAGTGCCTAAAGCCCTCGAAGAACGGTTTTCCTCCCTTCACAAAGAAGAAGAAAGAGATGCGGAGAAGACAAAAATGTGTATTCCTTCACCTCCTTTGCCCTCCCCCCATCCCCCCGAATAACGAACAGAAAACAGTACACATGGGCTGAATGTTGGTTCACGCATATATACAGCATGAGTATATCATAAATATTTCACATACTGACAATTTACAAGCGCTGGCATAGTGTGTCCAGTCATAGACTACTTTGAAGCAGTTGTACTTGTAAACATTAACTATCACTTTGGAAAAGTAAGTAAACTGTATGTTGCTGATGATTATGGTAATAGCATACATGAGGATAGGCACTGGAACGTTACGTTTACTACATATCTACATAACTAGTGAGAGTGTGTAAAATATGTAAACAATCAATTTTCTTCTGCAAGAATCTGATCTTTGATGGCATTTAAACTCAAGTGGAAATAGGTCTTAGAAGTGAGGACCAGACTAACACATATTTGTTTTAAATAGCTCAGTTCCAGGCATTGGAGCCTGGAATTTTGAAGAATTTCTAGAATTCCTTTTACACTTGGATTGAATAGTTTGCAGGGCTCATCCACATTGAATCTGCTACATTAACCTTTCTTATCTACACCAAATATATCCTTTAATGATAGAGCTCCAACCTGAATAGAATCTGGTTCCATAGGGCTCTAGTATTTCAGGAGATGTGCTTTAGAGGCACATCCATGAATGCTGATTAAAGGTTTCATTGAATTTGCACTGAGCGCGAATCAGAGAGCGTTGAACAGTAATTGATTTACGAATATGGTATCATCATAGAAAAGTTCACAAGGTTCTTCAATATGAAATGTGAGTTCGTTTACAGAAATGGAAAATAGGTCAGGACCTACAGCTGATCCCTGGGGTACTTCATTTCTGACTGGTAAAAAATTTAATGTTTAAGAACTCGGACTCACAAATTGTTGTCGACTGTCTAGGATTTCCTGTTACACCATACAATGATATTTTTTTTGCATAATAACTTGTAGTGTATGACAAGCATTTACAAAATCACTAAACAATTCTCCACAGAATGTATTTTTTATTTATATTCATTTGCCAGTGATCTACTAGGTTTGTTAGGGCAGTATCACGTGAATTATTTTTCCTAAGAAACAGACTATCACTCAGTAGATTATATGACTCAAAATGATCGTCAATGTGTTTATCTATGTACGTTTGTAATGGTTTGGTTAATACTGACAAAAACATTATTGGTCTGTTATTGGTTGTATCTGAAATGTCACAAGATTTGTTGATGGAAATGACTTTTACGACTTTGAAATGCGTTGGAAAGTGACATTTTATGGCGCAAGTTATAGATGTATGTAAGAGGATCTTAAACTTTAAGAATTTTGCTAGTGATTTTATTAAATGTGCGACTTCCTGTTTCCTTCAAATGACATGGGGAACAGTAAACATCAGGAAGACATATCTGTCCAACACCAGATCGATATAAAAGTCACCTAGCTGTAATACTTCACCAATATTTCAACAGATGCTGCATCCATCATGGCGGTAAAGTTCTCCATGCATTTAGCAGCTTTAAATAGGTCTCTTCAAGTATTGCCGATTTTGATAGGCTTGGTTCTTTTCAGCCCAAATTCTTGTCAGTCTGAGTCAGTTTGAACATTTTGAAGGTGGCGTTAACGGTGCAAGTTCAAAGTTCCATGAATGTCAGCTAGTTTGCCTGTAGATCTGGGAAGGACAGTCTTTGTGATTAATGTCATAGTCAAGAATGATAACACTATCATCAGGAACAATCTATGTTAGTCCGGACTCTGTGAAACCAAAGAAATGTGAATGGTTTATGTGAGTATTGTAACACTGAGGGTGCCTCATCTACTGTGTTCTGAATGCTGTTAGTATTTAGAGGGCCAACAAAGAGTCCATGCTTTTAACGATTGCAATGACTTTACAGTGGTGTAAATAAGATGAATGGGAAACGATGACAGAAAGAGGGAATATGAGAGAAAGGGGAAGATTACAACAGATGGGGTGAGTTAGGACACAGTTACAAACTATAGCCACGCACAAATAGTTTCTACACACGTGAAAATGGAAAATAATAATAGGGTAGGTCACTCACTCTATATCAACAAAAACAAAAATAAGGAAAGTATGATACAAAAAAAATGTATGCAAACGCTGATGATCCACCTATCTGTTTTTCTATAATACCGAAAGAACGGGCGTCTCTTCTGATGCCTAAACTGCGTCGCAGGTTCAGCACACTGCAGGCATAATAACAATAAAAACTTAATAATCATACGGGGGTGGGGGTGGGGTGGGGAAACTTACACAATAAAATGGTTGATGAAGATTGTCTACAGTTAAGCGCAGTTGTTATTGTTGTTGAAGTTGTTGTTGTTAATTTGGTTGTTGTTGTGCTGCTGCTGCTGCTGCTGCTGCTGCTGCTGCTGCTGCTGCTGCTGCTGCTGCTGCTGCTGATGATGATGATGATGATGAAAATGATGATGATGATGATGATGATGATGATGATGATGATGATGATGATGATGATGATGATGATATTGATGATAATGATGATGATGACTGAAAATGTTTTTCTTCTTCTCCTCCTCCTCCTCCTCCTCCTCCTCCTCCTCCTTTTTCTTCTTCTTCTTCTTCTTCTTCTTCTTCTTCTTCTTCTTCTTCTTCTTCTTCTTCTTCTTCTTCTTCCGCCACTACTCTTATTTGAATCGTCGTTATTATCATCGTCGTCATCATCATCATCATCATCATCATCATCATCATCATCATCATTGTTATTATTATTATCATTATCATTATTATCATCATCATCATCATCATCATCATCATCATCATCATCATCATCATCACCATCATCAATAGCAGCAGCAGCAGCAGCAGTAGTAGTAGTAGTAGTAGTAGTAGTAGTAGTAGTAGTAGTAGTAGTTGTGGTTTTGGTGTGGTAGTAGTAGTAGTAGTAGTAGTAGTAGTAGTAGTAGTAGTAGTAGTAGTAGTAGTAGTAGTTAATTCCATGCCTTCTCCCCTTCAACCTCTTCCTTCTCCTCTTCAGTTCCATTCCCTAAGTTTTGTTTTCTACCCAAGACCACATTTTGCACACAGATCGAAGAGATCAGTGACTGCAGGTTCCGCCTTTTTCATAGCTTTGAATGCTATTTGTCCTGCCTGAAGAAGAGCAGCAGGTCGAATTGCGCTGTATCTGTTTCGTTACGTGTTTGTGCCTTCATTTGGTATCCAGTAATTCTGATTTTGCTCTTATGTTTCTTTTTCTGCCTGAAGTTACACTGCTTTGAAATGATCCCTCATGCTAGGCTAACTATGCTGCTGATTGTGAATTAGTGAATGCACTACAATCTGCAAATGTATAATCAAAATTCGACACGAAAAGAAACGACAGGCTTTTATCTTGAAATAAAAGAAAATCGAGTGTTAACATCTGAAAGATGTAGTTGGAAAGTGAGACGACTGTAGGCGGAAATCTAAACAAATCTTAAACAAATGTTAAACAAATGTTAGCGAACAGCCACGCAAAAACCAAGATACAGAGATAATCAAACTTATAAGTCAGCTCGATTCTTTGAGAGAATCGTTGCTAATACCTTAAACGAATATTCGCATATCTAATGAAACCAAAGTGCACGTGCAAGCAATGTGCGTGCGCATGTGTACACACACACACGTGTGTGTGTGTGTGTGTGTGTGTGTGTGTGTGTGTGTGTGTGTGTGTGTGTGTGTGTGTGTGTGTGTGTGTGTGTGTGTGTGTTGTGTGCATGCGTGCGTACGTGCGTGCGTGTGTATGTGTGTGTGTGTGTGTGTGTGTGTGTGTGTGTGTGTGTGTGTGTGTGTGTGTGTGTGTGTGTGTGTGTGTGTGTGTTTTGTCTTGTGACTCATTTGTCCACGTTTCTCTTGGCGGTTCGCTAACATTTATTTAAGATTTATCTGAAAGATGTGCCTTTGAAGAAGAAACAAAACCAAGATACAGAGAGAATCATACTAATAAGTCAGCTCGATTCTTTGAGAGATTCTTTGCTAATACCTTAAACGAATATTCTCATATCTAATGAAACCAAAGTACACATGCAAGCCATGTGCGTGCGCACGTGTGTGTATCTGTGTATGTGTGTGTGTGTGTGGGGGGGGGGGGGGGGGTAGGGGGGATGTTGTGTTGCATTGTGTTGTTGTGGTGTGTGTGTGTGTGTGTGCGTGCGTGCGTGCGTGCGTGCGTGCGAGCGTGCGTGCGTGTGTGTGCGTGTGTGTGTGTGTGTGTGTGTGTGTGTGTGTGTGTGTGTGTGTGTGTGTGCGCGTGCGTGCGTGTGTGTGTGCGTGCGTGTGCGCGCGCGTGCGGCCGCGCGCGCGCGCGCACGTGTGTGTGTGAGTGGGTGTGGGTGTGGGCGAATGTGTATGTGCTCCACTTTACGGGGCAAAACAGGCTAAAAAAAAGTGCTCTACACACTTCAACAGGTTCTGAAAAGATCAGAGACATCTGTCCAGGCACAACGTATCACATGAACCAAACTGCTACCAATATTACAATTGTGGAGATCAACAAAACAGATTGTCTCGGCATGATCAGGGATTGGAATGTAATGCAATCAACAACTGACCAGATGGTGGTTCATGGGATGTGTGAGAATTTCACCACTTTCTGCCAAGTTCAAGTAAATGTTCCTAAGGGAATGTACGCGCTTGCTCAAATCCAATTACGTTCGCATTGGTGTCAGTCTGGAGAGTTCTTTACACACTTATTGGCATGTGATACAGAGCTACACTCGCAGTTGGCGGGAGAAGGCATAGACGAATTCCTATATTGCAACAGCCATTTATGCGAGGATTTCTTTTTGCATTCCAACACTCGTTGCTTGCAAGTCACAACCATGAATAAGTCTTTCCTTCACATTAACATCAGGCCTGTGCAAAATATCAGTGTCATGATAAAATATATCTCTCAAAAGTCTGGGTATGTTACTGTACCTCTGTTACCCGTTGAACAGAAGTATGAGACTGAGTTAAAGATACCTGCAGGAAATGCAGTTATTGTTAGCATTCAACAGGCGTATCAACCCGCATATTGTTCTGAAGATTGGAAATCAAAACTGAAACTGATTTATGCAACACCAAATACATCTCAGCCAACTGTTGCACTTGTATGCATGGACCCGTTTTCACCAGCTTTAGTCTTTGTGACATCATACCTAAAAATAGCTTTTTGCTACGCATCTAACAAACACACTGGTCTCAAAATATATTTTGCAGTTTTATCTGTGAATGATCGGCCACACAAACTATCCAGTGGCTTGTTCAACTGCTCAGTAAGATATAATTATAAATTTCACAGCCAGGTGTACTGCAATCAAAAACGAGAGTGTGAGGATGGACGTGATGAAACAGAAAACTGTCCCTTCAGCAGTACTGGATGTCGGGGTATGGTGGCTTCACATAACAAATGTTTCAAACTAATCACAATGGAGGAACGAACGCCTTTTACGATGGTTGCTTATGAGTGCCAGGCAATTGGGGGAATACTTGCTTCAATAAAAACAAGACAGGAACAAGAGGACTCTCTTCACATTATCAAAAAGATTTTTACAGCTAGTGGTATGACTGCTGGTTACACAACAGGTTGGGATAAACAACTGTTTCTCTACAGCAGGTTCCGAAAATGGTCTGACAACACCTTGATTTTTTATGTAAACCACTTTAAGATAGATGGAATATATGTGCCAGCCAGAACCTGTAAACATCCATTTTTCGAGTCAATTGTTGTCCAACCAAAAGCTGATCTTGGCACATATTCACGCGCACTGTGTGAAATAAAATTACGATCTTCCACTGTTTTTCCTGCAAACATTGCGCGAACCTATGCTAAGTCATGTCAAAATAGTTTGACAAACACATTGCAGTTTTTACTTTTGTGTCAAAATAAACACACCACGCATGCATTTCTGTCATATGAACCACATAGCCACTGTAGGAAGTCAAGATGTTTTCAGTTTTGCAAGATTTTGAACATAACTGCACAGCAGAAGTCTAGGAGAGTTCTTCCTGAGAGACACACATTTTCCAGTTACGCCATGTTTAGGTGTGATGATGACGTAACAACAGTACAGTACACACTGGTGTGTGACTTCCATCAGGACTGTCCAGATAACAGTGATGAGTCATTTTGTGAACATCCTCCACGTCAGGGGTTTCTGTGTTCTAATGGTCAGTATGTGTTACATACCCAACGCTGTAACGACTTTTCAGACTGTGTGGATGATTCAGATGAGATAAACTGTGCTGAAGATAAGAACAACCCATGTCCCTACTGCAGTAAGGCCAGTGATGGAGACAAGACAGAACGATTTTATATCAACCTGGATGGCACTGGATATTTCACTCAGGAGCTGATGAAAACTGACGAATCTTGTCCTGACAGCCATTATCGTTGTACCGCTGAGCTGTTGAACTGTCTTCCTCTCTACACTCGATGCAATGGATATTCAGACTGTACTTATGGAGAGGATGAACAAGGGTGTGAGCGACTGACATGTCCTGGATTCTATGTCTGTCGAGGTTCCAGAGTGTGTGTGCATGGAGACAGTCTGTGTGATGGGTGGGGTCAGTGTCCACAGCGGGATGATGAACTGATGTGTGACAGGACCTGTCCTCCAGGATGTCTGTGCCAAGGTCACTCCTTCATGTGCAGTCAGTCTTTTCCTGTTGACCGTTTTCTTCATCTTCGATACGTTGATGCCACAGGTTCAATGATGACACTGAGTGATTTTATTCAAAATGCATATCTTATTCGTCTTCATTTGCCCTATTGTTCTCTTGTTAACATTTCACACATTAAGCTTGCCAATATGCAGCTCTTAGATCTAGCCAATAATCGGTTGGGAACTGTTAATGCAAGTGTTTTTCTTCAGTTATCTAATTTACAGTGTTTACAGCTACGCAACAACCCTCTTAGCCAGATAACAACTACAAATGTCAAAAACATTCACTATGCTCTGAAACAAGCTGATGTTTCCGGAACACGTTTAAAGATTATTATAGATATTTTGTGTGTATATCTTCCTCGTTTTAAGTACCTTAATTCATCGTTATCTGCTATTCAAATCATTGAACCCATTGGTTTCAAGAACATGCCACTTCTGACTGAATTTGACATACGAAGCAGTCCAATAGAAATCTTTCCCTTTTATTTATTTTCTGAATTAATACATTTAAACAGAATATTTTCCTCAAACTACAGATTTTGCTGTGAAAACATACTCCCAAAGAATCAGGCAGGCTGAAGTGTTTTGCACCTGATGCTATACTTCCTTCATGCACAACACTGATACCAACGCAGTTATGTTTGACATTCTTTTGGTTTATCAGCTTATGTGCCATTTTAGGGAATTCATTCTGTTTTATAAATTTATCTTTAAGCCATGACATGCTTACACGCAATGTTGTGACTACCATCGCTCATCTTCAGTTCACTAACATCTGCATGGGGATTCATGTCAGCATCGCTGTGGCAGCGGACGCCATGTTTCATGGAATGTACATCCAAACTGAAAAATCCTGGACCAGTAGTGTGACTTGCAAGGTGGCTGGCTTTTTATCCATGCTGTCCAGTGAAGTGTCCATTTTGATCATATGGTTCATCGTTTTGGATCATATTTTTATTCTTTGCTTCACTGAAAGTTCGTGGAATTCCCATAAAAGGTTATCACTTGCACTTTGCATATCAGCATGGATTCTTGGAATTTTGTTGTCGTTGATACCGTTTCTTCCTAGACTATCACAATGGGGTTTGTGTGTGCAATCTGGTTTGTGCCGTCTAGGTCTGCTTAATGGACATGAATCGAATCAAAAATGTGTATGGTTCATAGTTACTATAACGTTTAACTTTGTTTTATCTCTGACGATTGTGACTGGTCAAACTGCTATCTACAAACGAACACCTAAGTACAGAATAATACTGGATCCCTCAAAAAGGCCCTATTATTCCTCAGCCCACGTGATAGGCAAAGTGGCGATCACAGACGCTGTCTGCTGGTTCTGCTTCGGACTGGTGACGATGATGTCTTCACACCATGTCACTGGTTTCAGCAAACTCCATGACGCCTTAGTTGTGTTCCTGCTACCTCTCAACTCGGCCCTCAACCCACTTCTCTACCTGTGGACTGTGGCCACACAGCGACGAGGACAGGCACGAGAAAAGAAAGTAGTAAGAATATTGAAAGCTCGTCTTGATAAACGAGTAAAATGCCCATAAAATAAAAGGATCAATTTAACAAAATTATAATGACAACACCAACAGCAGTAACAACGACAACGGTCACGACGAAGACGACAAAACGACGATACCAACAACAGCAACAACAATAACAACGAGAATAATTAAAAGGATCATAATAATAATGATGATGACGATGATGATGATGATGATGATGATGATGATGATGATGATGATGATGATGATGATGATGATGATGATAAAAAAATCAACAACAATAACAACAAAAACAACAATCTTCCTCCTCCTCTCTTCCTCCTCCTCCTCTTCTTCATTATTATTATCATCATCATCATCATCATAGAGGTGATGATGATGATCATGATAACGATAACAATGATAATGATATTAAGAAAACAAACACATTATCTCTATCTATCTATCTATCTATTTATCTATCTATCTATCTATCTATCTATCCATCCATCCATCCATCCATCCATCGATCTATCTATCTATCTATCTATCTATCTATCTATCTATCTATCTATCTATCTATCTATCTGTATGTATGCATGTATGTATGTATGTATGCATGTATGCCTGTATGTATGCATGCATGCATGTTTCAATATATCTCATTATCTATCTAACTATCTATCTATATATCATCCAACACCGTCTGAAGGTGGCCCAAATGTAGAAGAAAAATACTCAAGTGATAAAGTCAAAACGCTAGACAACCCTTATGATTGTACTCTCTCTCTCTCTCTCTCTCTCTCTCTCTCTCTCTCTCTCTCTCTCTCTCTCTCTCTCTCTCTCTCTCTCTCTCTCTGTGTGTGTGTGTGTGTGTGTGTGTGTGTGTGTGTGTGTGTGTGTGTGTGTGTGTGTGTGTGTATGTGTGTGTGTGTGTGTGTGTGTGTGTGTGTGTGTGTGTGTGTGTGTGTGTGTGTGTGTGTGTGTGTGTGTGTGTGTGTGTGTGTGTGTGTGATCGGATTAAATGAAAAGACTAGGACGATTAGGAAGACGTCTTGTGACCTCTGGTCAAATGAGAAACCCAGGAACACATTGTGTGACCTCTGATCCAATGAGAAATCCAGGAACACATTGTGTGACCTGGGATCGAATGGGAAGACTTGCAACACATTGTGTGACCTCTGGTCAAATGAGAAGTCCAAGGACACATTATGTGACCTGAGGTCAAATGACAAGACTGAGAACACATTATAACCTCTGGTCAAATGAGAAGTCCAGTGACACATTGTGTGCCCTGGGATCAAATGGGAAGACTTGGAACACATTGTGTGACGTCTGGTCAAATGAGAAGACGAGGAACATATTGCCTGCAAGCACACATACACGTAATTACGAAAGCACACACACACACACACACCCACACACACACACACACACACACACACACACACACACACACACACACACCACACACACACACACACACACACACACACATACACACACACACACACACCACCACCACCACCACCACCACCACCACCATCACATACACCATCATTCATACACACACACTCATGCACATACTTATAATACACACACTACGCATTCAGCATCCATGCACGCGCCTAGTCTTCTAACTATGTCTCTCATTCATTAGTTCAATCGCTCTTGGCACAAATGACAGTCTCGCTCTCTTAGTGGTAGTCTTTGGGGTGCGGTATCGCCTGCCTGATGGTAGCAGCTCAAAGTATTTGGCCAACACATGTGTCCTGTCATTCACAATTACTCTCGCCTTTCGCACTACTTGGCATGCATGCAATTGGTTCATCTCTCTCTGACGCTCACCTGCCGCCTTTCCACACACTCTCGCCACTCGTTCCAGTAAATTTCTGTTCTTCACACTCAGACCTGCATACCAGCATATCAATCTAAACCTAAAAACAGACTCAATGAAACATCGGTAAAAGTTTTCTAAAATCTTTCCATTACGCCGATAGATCTGAGCTTTTGAAGACAGTATAAGCGTGAGTGACATTACCTGTTTATTGCTTGCGTGAATGTATCAAATGTGAGCGTGCAATCCATTCTTGTTCCCAGGTATCTCATTCACACGCTCAACTTTACAACCATTAATGGAAAGATCAAAGATTGCACTGGGGTTTCTTCGGAAATCCACGATCATCTCTTTAGTCTTTTGAACATTAAGGTCAAGATAGTTTTCTTTGCACCAGCTTGTGAACAGTATGTTCAACTTGCTCGATGAATGTTGTGTAGGAGTTGGAGAGATCTTGAATGGCTGTATCATCTGAATATTTGATGACAGGGGTTAAATGAGTTCCAGAACAGTCATTAGTATAAAGAGTGAAGAGGACAGGGGAAAGAACTGTACCTTCAGGAGAACCCGTAGGTGTACAGCGATAGTCAGAAAGACAACGTTGAAAGCAGTCAGTCTGGGATATTTTGACCAAGAAGTCTATGATCCATAGAATACGCTCAGGACAGACATCAAGTTCAAGAAGTTTGAGAGCCATGAGATGAGGGTGAATAGTATTGAAAGCAAAAGAAAAATCAATAAATAGAATGCGTACAAAGAGACACGGCTTGTCTAAGTGGGTGTATGCGTTGTGGAGAAGGGTGAGTGTTGCATCATCAGTGGATCTGTCTTGTATGTATGTAAATTGGAGTGGGTCCTGTGCATTTGGTGTCTAGGTTAGGAACCTGTGCAAAACAACTCGCTCAAAACATTTCATGACTATAGTGGTCAATACTGCGGGCCGAAAGTCATTCAGTTCTTTTGCATTTCTTGATTTGGGTACAGGAGAGATGATCGAAGTTTTCCAAAGAGAGGGGACAGCACAAACTCGGAGCGACCATGCAAATAACATACTAAAGACATAAGACAGTTGAGCAGCACAGTTGCGCAAGAGCCTTCCACAGATCCGATCTGGTCCAACAGCTTTGTTCACTTTCTCTTTTCTAAAGATAGGTTTAACAACTGAGCTGCTGATCTCAAAGTCATTGTTCTCTTCATCTGTTACTTGTTTACTACGAAGATCTTCTATAACAGAAAACATTTCATTCAGGTCGTCTCGCTCAAAACGGCAGTAGAAGTCATTCAGTGAATTGCCATACTTAACTCCATCTTCTTCTGACATCATATTTGTCTGCTGGGGTTTGTTCTGACCCGTTAGTATCTTTAATCCGCTCCATGCATCCCTCATATTCCCCGCCCGAAATTTCTCTTCCACCCTTTCCCTGTACTCTATCTTTGCTCTCCTTACTTCTTGTCTGAGTTTTTTCCCCGTGCCTTTTTGCCTTGTCATGCAGCTTCAGACGAGAATGAAACAACCCTGTAGCATAATCTTCATTATCTTCATCCTCATCGAACAGCATATGAAAAGGCCTAATCTCTGCTCTCATGGTGATCTCAGTTCCGATTTTCTCTCTGTGTTTATGACCTTCGGAAAAGGACAGTCACTCACACTGACTTTGCAACAAAGCGGTTATTGTCGTCAGTAGGAGGTTTAGAAGGTGGTGTCCGGCCTATGTTGGATCAGAAGACCAACACCAACAAAATGACTCAGCAGTAGTGTAGTTCCCTCTCGTGGGTTTCTTAGAACGAGTTGACACCGACTTTTCTTGCTGATTGCCGGTGGTGGGGCTGTGGCGTGTCAAGCTGGGGTGTGACTGTTAAATAATACAGATAAATCAATCAATAACAAAAGCTTTTAAACATCCATGCTTATGATTTTCATTTGAAGATAGGTTATGCTCATTGTTGTTGTCGTCGTCGTCGTTGTCGCTGTTGTTGTTGTTATTGTTGTCGTTGTTCTTGTCGTCGTTGTTGTTGTTGTTGCTGCTGTTTTTGTTATTATGATGATAATGATAATACTGGTGATGATGACGATGATGCTGCTGCTGCTGATGCTGCTGCTGCTGCTGCTGCTGCTGCTGCTGCTGCTGCTGCTGCTGCTGCTGATGATGATGATGATGATGATCCCATTATCTTCATCATCATCTTAATCGTCGTCGTCGTCGTCATTTTCATCATCATCATCATCATCATCATCATCATCATCATCATCATCATCATCATCATCATCATCATCATCATTTTGAACATTAACGTCGTTATTGTTATCACTTTTTTTTTCTCCATAAGTTGCAATATCAGTTGTGCTACATAGCTGGTGGAAATGATCAGTGTAGGTTGTGGGAGTGGGACAAGAGGAAGCAATCATGCTCCAAGGACTGAATTATGCTTGATAGTCGGTGAGCTTCACTGCAGGTGTCAGGGGAACAAGAATGGTGACTATAGGCATGTGCCCGTCCCGGTCATTTAGGGCGGGTCATTTGGGGCTCGTTCCTGTCTTCACTCCAAGGGGGGAGGGGGGGGGGGGAGAGGGTTCTGGACGACGTCCTAAATCACCCGCTGGAAAGTGGAATTGGCACAGGGCGAGGAGTGATCTCGACTAAGGTCCAGAGCCACTCCTTCCTTAAGATGTAGGTGCAATGTTTTTTGTTTGTTTGTTTGTTTGTTTTTAGATATTTTAATAATAATAATAATAATAATAATAATAATAATAATAATAATAAATACTTATATAGCGCCTATTCTCGGCTAGACCAAGCTCTAAGCGCTTTACAATCAACACTCGTTTACACAACGGGCTGCCTACCTGGGTAGTGCCGACTGAAGAGCTGCCAGCTGGCGCTTCATTCAGTCGTTTCCCATGTCATACAGTCAGTATCGTTCAATATCGATCACGCATTTTCCTTACTTCCTTCATTCTTTCCATTTCTCACGCAGGGTGCATGGTATGTGAAACGTGTCATCCATACCAACGGCCAAACTGGCCTACTCTTCCGAAAGTTGGTGATGGGATTTTACGTGTGTGCAAGATGTTATGCGTGCGTTCACACACGGAACCTCGGTTTATAGTCTCATTCGAAGGACTGTATGGGAAATGGAGTCAGAACCAATGTTAACTCCAAGGGAAAAATCCCCCTGTACCGAAACGCCCCGGCTGAGGTTCGAACCCGCAACCCCAGGATCACCAAGATTACGAGTCCAACTGAGCTATTCCGGCGCTCTACCAACTGAGCTATGTTTTGTTGTTAGGAATGCTTCGAGGAGTTTAAGGAGTACAGTGATTTTTACAGAAAGGGGGAGGTTGATCTGGATTTACTCTCCGAGGAGTGCCCTTTCTCACCCACTAGGCAGTGATTTTGGGAGTGGAATGACAATGGCACGTTAGACTGCTCATCGTTAATGTGTTTATGGCAACGGAATGCTATAGCTAAAACAACCGGTGCGGTTAAGTCATCAGTCTGCATGACTGAGGGGCCGGCCAGCTTTGCTTGCTTTGATGGTGAGATTAACGTCCTATTGGCCTGAGGCCCTTAAGGACAAGGTTCATGCAGACAAAGGTCTGCATATTTGTGGCAACTGTTGTCGCCTGGCAGTGGTGGGTAGTTTCAGTGAGGGTCGTCGCATTTGTCTCGCAGAGCTCGCGTTCCTCTTGAACATTGGCTCAATTCTGGTCATTATCTTCTTGAAAGTTGGTTCAAGTCTGGTGGAGTTGGTCTTGAACGTTGGTTCAGTTTCAGGATCTTGGTCGACCGACGGTAGGCGTCGGTGTATGTTGCCTGCTGTCCCCCAAACATCAGGCTGTCTTCAGGACCACCGGGCGGCCTTCTTCATGCTCGGGTGGCGATGGTCCTGTGCCGCGTGAGGCCGCCTCAAGGAGAGAGCAGGACGAAAGTCGCTGGAGCGCTGCACGAGTCCCTAAAACTTGGCGGGCACTCGCTGACTGCGGCCGAGAGGGCAATTTTTCAGCCCAACCCCGTAAGGAGTGCCCCCATGTCTGCTCCCCACAAAACAGCACGGTATTCCAGGCCACGGTAGTCGCAGTCAGGCAGCGCTCCTCCGTCAATCGCCCCACACCTCCAGGAGCCGTCCCCCGGCGACACAGGCTAGACCCGTCGTCACCCACATGGCTGGAAGGTTGTCTGTGCCGCCCAATGACGCCGACCTCTCACGTCAGCATCCTTCAAAGGAGAGCTGCCACCTCTCCCCTGGTGTTGACTGCTATGCCACACTCGCAGTGCCGGCCAGCCTTGATTTCCATGTTTTAACAGGAAGCCAGCTTATTCCTACTCATCAGGATTCCGACTTTGGACATTTCTTGAAGCTAACCATTCAAGAGTTGGTGTTTAATTGTTGTAGAAATTCATTTCATACGTGCAATACCCAGCATCTGATTTGTGATGTATTACTGGCAACAGGGCCCAGTTACGATCATATATTATTTCTTTACTTTCTTTATCAAACATGCCTGTCAGTACGACTTAACCTTTTTTCCGGTTGAGGTTATAACTTTATACGTTGGGATCATTACCAATTGTTCAATCTTTCTTTGAGTGCGCGTTTGAATATGTGCTTCGGGCCATTTGCATAGTTCCTTGCATGTGTGGTCAGTACGCATTATTACTCTTAAAGGGAGCATTTGAGTGCTTGTGAAACAACGGTTAGATTCATTTTCATTTTTCCATACTCTGTGTGGGCCTGCTGTCTTGTGTGCTTTTGTCTGTGTAATTGGGTAGTCAGGAATAGACACTTTATGACACATTTTTAACATGACGTGATTGGTGTTTGTTTTACAAACGTATTTATCTACGTGTTTACTTGCTTACCTGGTATTTAATTGTCTATCCATTTATCTGTTTATCCACTCATCCATTCATTTATGGACTGTTTCTGGGTTTCCTTTTTATTACGAATCTTATGCATATTTACCTTGTTTACCAAGACGAGATGTTAATATTCTTACTACTTTCTCTTCTCGTGCCTGTCCTCGTCGCTGTGTGGCCACAGTCCACAGGTAGAGAAGTGGGTTGAGGGCAGAGTTGAGAGGTAGCAGGAACACAACTAAGGCGTCATGGAGTTTGCTGAATCCAGTGACATGGTGTGAAGACATCATCGTGACCAGCCCGAAGCAGAACCAGCACACAGCGTCTGTGATCGCCACTTTGCCTGTCACGTGGGCTGAGGAATAATACTGTCTCTTGGCGGAATCCAGTGTTACTCTGTATTTAGGGGTTCGTCTGTAGACTGCGATTTGACCAGCCACAATCATTAAATATAAGATAAAATTTGCTGTTACAATGGCTGTGAACCATTTTAAGGGTTGTATATCTATATAGAAAGGAAAGAAAAGAAAACACAACAATGAAAAGAGAGAAGAAAAGAAAATTCGATGAGAAACGATTAGATAGGCTTAAAAAATCAGTTCATGACTCCAAACTATTCTGGTCAACAATTAGATCGATTAGTAGAAAACCAGCCATCTACAACGAAATTACCTCACAGCAGTAGTATGATCACTTTTTTGAAGCATTCAATGGCTATAACAACGATTCCGAAGACTCAAACATAGAGGTAGCCAATGAAGTTCTATGTACAGGAGAACCATTATCTAACAATGTGATACCAAGAGATGAGGTACTAAACAGAATAAATCATGTGAAATGTGGCACTATCAAATCGAGATGTACATCCTTGAGTGTGTGTATGTGTGTGTGTGTGTGTGTGTGTGTGTGTGTGTGTGTGTGTGTGTGTGTGTGTGTGTGTGTGTGTGTGTGTGTGTGTGTGTGTATGTGTGTGTGTGTGTGTGTGTGTGTGTGTGTGTGTGTGTGTGTGTGTGTGTGTGTGTGTGTGTGTGCGTGTGTGTGTGTGTGTGTGTGTGTGTGTACGCGCACGCGTACTCGCGCGCGTATGCCTGTCTGTGTGTGCGCGTATGTATGGGTGCGTGTGCGCGCGTGCGCGTGCGTGCGCGCGTGCGTTGTGTGTGTGAGAGTATTTGTATCACAGAGAGAGAGAGAGAGAGAGAGAGAGAGGGGGAGGGAGAGGGAGAGAGTGAGCGAGAGAGAGAAATGTATTGCAATTAAAGCTGTACAGTCATCTTTCAAATCGTTGTGTAATGACAATACGCGGCTGTCTTTCATTGACATAGAAACCACAGCACTGTCTTTTTTCTGTCATTTTCCATGACACAATCATGAAGGAGGAAGTCTCACTAGTTCGAGTTCACTGCCGATTCTGTAGGGGACAGTCACGCCAGCTGGGTCAAGTCGCTGAGAGCGTGTAGCCACCGTAGAGCACGTGCTTGGATGCTCTGCGCTGCCCGTGCGTCTTCTTTTCCGGCCCACTTTAGCACATTCTCCTATGTCATGTTTCTTTCTTCCTACTTTATGACAGTTTCTTTTTTCTTCCTGCTTTTTGAACTAGAACAACCAGATTAAAACAATCGTCTTGCAAAGAAAACTACTGCGTTTGAAGTCAGAGAATCTGTGACAAAAAGGATTGATAAAACTCTGATATACCCAAACAAACGAGTTAAATTTCTGGGTGTTATCTTCCACTATAAACTTTCTTTTGAGTAAACAAATTATTTACTTTGTAGACGAGGCTAAGAAAAAAATACAGGTATACATGTACTTTCTGGCATACTTCTGATTAACCAGAGGTCTAATCTTGTCCATAATACTTCAGGAATAGTTTGTTGAATTCCGTCATAGGGCTAAGAAGTCTTTTTTTTTCAAGCTTCAAAGACAGATTTACATAAGCTAGTATTGACTCGTTAGCCTTTAAAATTGCATCAGGACTCCCTGATGGGCTTCAACTGGCTTGACAAACAAGGACGCTGGTGCTGCCTAACCTGTGTTCATTTACGGGTAACACACCAGTGTTACCCGTAAATGAATGCAGGTTAAAGCTGCTTGTGTCATTTTGCGGTGAGACTAAAAGCCATCCCAAATTCAGGCAAGACCCAACTCGAAGGAAGTACCTGTGTTTCAAGAGAGATCTGTAACAAAGCGGTGTGCGTGTCCTTAGGTGATTATGTTTCCCCATTGTTTCACAACTGTAACCTGACTCTTGATGGTGTTGCCGCTCTCCTAGCTTGTTCACATTCTTCTTGGTTGGCAGAGCAGGCTGAAATCATCTACTCTCAGGGAGATCTTGACAAAAACGATAGTCCTCTGTTACTGTCATCCTATGCCAAAGACCTTACAGATAGTAAATATGATTCCTATTTAAACATTTTCACGGATGGTTCTGTTTTCCATGCCTCCGATGTTGGGGCTTCTTTTGTAATACCAGTACTTGATATTATAAATTCCACGTTACAAAAGGATGCTCTATATTTACAGCAGAGAAAATTGCCATTTTGAAAACAGTAGATTTCATTTCTTACATGCCTCCTTCACATGGAAAAAAAAGACTATTATGATCAGATTCAAGATCAGCGATTTTTTGCGTATATCATGATCTCTTTTCTTATTAAAAAGAATATAGAATTCTCTCTCTCTCTCTCTCTCTCTCTCTCTCTCTCTCTCTCTCTCTCTCTCTCTCTCTCTCTTTCCCTTGTGATCACTTCCCAATTTGTTGCACTTGCTCAAAAAGCTATAAAAATTCCAAGGTGAAACCATAAAACGGTTACCTTTACAAAACTTTTCCAAATTTGATACAGACAAATACTTGTCTGACCTTTTAAATTCGCCTCTAAATAAAGTGTATTAAAATACAGGACCCAATCAGGTTGTAGAAGTTTGGTACTCCATCTTCTATAGTGTATACAACAAACATGCTCTGCTCCAAACCAAAAGAGTCAAACATCGCATAAAACCTCCTTGTCTTACAAAAGAAATACAGTACGCTATTAACCAAAGAGAGTACCTGTTAAAATGGCCCACAGGAAGAATGTAAAAAGCAAAGATTAAAAGTAACCTCTCTCATTAGAGCAGAGAAAAAGAAATATTTTTTCAACGTAATCAGTGAAAAGAAATATCAGGCAGCAAGTCCGTATAGAAACTATCCCTGGATGAACAAATAAACCTGTTTCCTCTGCTTCAAATAAACCGAATGATATATCTGCCAGTGAACTAAGTCAACATTTTACAACAGTAGCAGATTGAATATTCATGATGATAAATGAAATGATAATGACGTAGAAGAATTAAAAAAATACTGCAGGGCAAAAATATCCATTCAGATTTTGATATCAGCCTTCTAGATGTTCATTCTGTTTTCGTGTCACTTAGGCGATTGAAACAGACAGCCACTTGTGGAATTGGCAGTAAAGATAGCAAAATTCTAAAGCTCTCTGCATCCGTTATCGCTAAAACGTTCACTTACGTTTACAACCTCTGTATAGATAAACAATCCTTTCAAGATACCGTAAAAGAAGCAAAAATTATCCAATATATAAATCAGGAAACACTACTGATCCATCACATAATAGACCTCTTTCGATTTTGTCTGTTCTTTCTAAGCCATTAGAACTCCACTATAATAAGTGTCTCCATTGCCGTGCAGTAAAATATAATTTCACCAACCCAAATCAATCAGGGTTCAGAAACAATATTTGTGCTACACAGTGCTAACTAAACTAATAGATAGACGGCTCTTAAACATGAAATACAAACAATTTTCAGGAATTCTTTTTGTAGATTTCACAAAAGCTTTCGATGTTATAAATCGTTAACTTTTACTCAGAAAAGTCACTCTTTATAAGCTATCATACAAAATACTGAATCTGAAAACAGAAAACAAATTGTGTCCAAAACACATACAAATCCAATTTTCTTCCCAACAAATTTGGAGCCCCACAAGGGTCAGTATTAGGTCCACTATTGCTTTCATTTTACGTAAATGATCTGCCATTGTACTTTGAAATAAACAGCAAAATGTTCGCTGCTGATACAACTTTAGACACAAGTAATTCTGACGCCCAACAGGTTTGCAATGACATCCAAGAAAACATCAATCTTTTGGTTAAATGGACACGATTTAATCACATGACTCTCCATCCTCAAAAAAAAAATCATGATGATAACTAAAAGACAGAAACGTCAAACTCTAAGCCAACATCTACCAGTACTTTGCATTTCTAATGAAACAATCGAAGAAGTATCAGTCACTAAGTCTTAGAAATAACAATAGATAATAATCTAACTTGGTCAAAACGCTTAGAGTTTTTATCTAGAAATGTTGCATGCAAACTACATCTCTAAAAAGTATTAACAACTTCTGTGATTTTGCAATGCAAGAAAACTATTTTGTCACTCTTATATTCAGCCTAATATCTACTATGACTATACTCTACGCAAACTGCATTGATCATCCTGTGCCATTAATCAAAGCATTTTGCGGGTGTGGTTATGCATGTCTGCTTCATTGTCTTTCTCTCCCTTTATCTCTGCCTGTCTATCGCCAGTTGGTCGGTCAGTCAGTCGGTCGGTCGGTCGGTCGGTCACTCTCTCTCTTTTCTCTCTCTCTCTCTCTCTCTCTCTCTCTCTCTCTCTCTCTCTCTCTCTCTCTCTCTCTCTCTCTCTCTCTCTCTCTCTCTCCATTCACCCTCTTGCCCTGATAATTTTTCTTGTTGCTGGTGGTGGTTCAGTTCAGTTCAGTGGTTTATTTAATGTCTTTTCATCGCCAGATGATATTAGACACTTAAAAGAAAAACCCTCCACACTTAACTTATCATCCACATTAGTACTTTCAAACCCACATCTGATATATGCATATTGACATGAGTGTAATACCCTAGCGGTACACAAAATTGTTGATCTTTATAAAAAAATTTGCAACCTGTCACTGCGAAATAACCATGGCAATTTCAGCAACATATGAACCATATAAGACAGCATTGACATTATCAATGTTATTCATCTGAATACCTTTCTCCTCATAGAGTCCCTGATGTGGCTCTTTGCGGTCGGCTGGGCTATAAGCAACATTATCTTATCCTCATAGAGTGGGATCAACACTGAGCATTCAAACAAAAGATGATGTACAGAAATGTTTTCTCTGCATACATAAGAAATACCATGAGAATATTTAGTGTTCCAAGCATTCAACCTTAATTTATGAATTAATCTAACAATGTGTCTTGGGCACGACGGTAAAGTAGCCATTTTTTGACTCGAATTCTGCTTATGCATACATTTTTCCATAATTTGGATTAATTCACAAGAGGATAGATCTAAGGGATTGTTTAGTAAATTTTCCGTCTTTCTGTTTGCTCCTTCTTTTGCAAGACTGTC
>CM031616.1:44527567-44530067 GCA_018398815.1 Conus ventricosus | reverse complement strand
TTTAGCTGTCGTTGACGACCGATAACTGAGAAGAAAAAAGCAACAGAACATCATCAGCAAAAATCAGTATCAAAATTTCAATTAAATCTGGAGATAGGTTTACACCTTGTTTACCATTACAGATCACATCAATTGCAAGTTCATAAATGAATAGTGACAATAATACTGGACTGCAAATGTCTCCTTGTCTTAAGCCCCGAGGACAGTAGAATGGTTCAGTACACTGGTTGTTCACTATTACCCTAGCTTTAACAATTTCACACATGCCTTTGACAGCTTTGTACATTTTACCCCTAATTCCTTTCTTCTTTAATATCATCCAAAGGCACAGCCTGTTAAAGTCGAAGGCCTTTTTAAAACCAATAAACGCAACGTATACCTTGCTCCAATTGAGTAACTGCTTTTGAACTAGTTCTAGAAGGGTAAACATGTGATCAACTGTACTATGATTTCGTCTAAAACCAGCTTGAGACGAATCAATTAAATCGTTATTTTCAACCCAGTCGGTAAGTTTTATTTATAAAGGATATAACTGCAAGTTGCCCCCAATATCTAGCAAGGAAATACCCTGTAATTGTCAGAACAATCAGGGTAATTCTTTTTATACACATGTAGAATAATAGTTTCAGTTTCATATAATAATAGACCGAGACCAACTTTTTTGAAAACTACCAGAATTAAACACTTTATTGAAGTATTGAGTTAAATATAAAATGGCATCTTGAAATGAGTTTTTATAAAATTCGCCATATAGTCCATCGGAACCGGATGCTTTTCCATATTTCAACGCTTTTTGTGGCATCCTCAGTTTCCCATTACTCTATCGCTCTGTCTAGTGGAACACCGTCCAAGTTTATGTCTACAGGCAAGCTAATTTGAAAAGTATCTTCAAAATATGTTAAATCGGTGTCCTTCTATAGATCATTATTAATCTTGAAGTGACACAGCCATTCATCAAAAGTGATCAAATTCTGCTTGAATACTTTAGGTGTAAGAACAGATTCAACAGTGCCCCCAAAACGTTTAGGATCCCCACCACTATTCACAAACGTGTCTAGAATTGAGTGTTTGCGTTCGGACCTCTTAGCGCTAAGCAGATTATGTATACTGTCTCCTTAAAATCACATACTTATATCTGTCATATGTCATTTGTAGCTTTTTACTATCATCATCAACATCGTGTTTTGGCAATATTGTCGCAAGCTCTGTGAAATGTTCGTAAAGCTTTACGTACTTCACGTCATTTTTCGGCACATTCTCTGTCAAACCATGGCTTTTGTCTGAAACTATCTATCCTAAACGTCTTTAACATACTTTTTCCAGCCATCTTGAGACCACCAATGAATGAAGCTAATGATGCATCAATATCAAGATTAATCCTCCCATCAAATCAAGGAGGCTACAGGACAGTGACATCTCTGCCGACTGTATCACGCACATGTACTCAGTGTGATAGATTGTGGATCAGGGCTTACAACACTGTCCAGCAGCAACCTTCTCAAATTAGAAAGAATTCAAAATGAAGCAATGAGACTGATCCCAGGAACCATGAAGGACACACCAGTTGAAGCAATGCAATACCTGCTCGACCTTCCTTCAATGCAGACCAGACACAAGCTGGAACAGGTGAAGGCACATTTCAGACCACTTGAAAATCCCCAAACCTCACTTCATGTGGCGGTCAAGGAAACAAAAGGCACTGGGCTAGGACGCGGAAAATCATGGATGGGACAGGCAGAAGACAGTATACTGCTTGTGTGCCAATTAGTTGAACTAAAAGAAACCAAGGAATGGGAGAAATATCCAGACCATTTGAAGAACCTCTACCAAATTGCCATCGCTCGAGAACTTGGAAGACATTGTCGAGAATGGCCAGAAGGCAAACCCAACGCAGAAATTCAGATGCTGGTAGAAGACCTTTGCACAAAAGAAGATATTTTAATGTACACTGACGGTTCTGTCACCAAAGGTAAGTCAGGCTTGGAATACACAGTGAAGCAAAATGGCCGAACTATCCAGGAAGACAATGGTTCACACCGTTTAACATCTTCAAGTCTAACACTGGAGATAAAAGCAGTCCACTGGCTTCCATCCACAAGCCAGTTTCAGACTCAACGAGCCATGATACAGACTGACTCCATGAACCTACTTCAGAAAGCAAAAGGAAAAAGGAGTTAAAGAAAAAGAGAGTGCAGGCACACTGGCTGGCAAGGCAACGGTAGGAACTAGATTACAGCTTAATCGATCTGATGTGATAAGAAATCTGAAGAATCACTTAAGCAAACAAGAGCAAAGCCACTATACCATAGACCGTCTTTTAGATCTGAACATCAAGAGAGGAAGTGGCCGCACATCCACACTTAAGGGAAGAGCAAGAAACATCACGAACAAACATTGCAATTATCTCAAGGCCAACACTGCACAGACTCCTAGAGATTAGGACAAACTCATACTGGACCTTTCCAATCACAGACACAAAAGATGAAACACATGAGATAAG
>CM031616.1:44520067-44522567 GCA_018398815.1 Conus ventricosus | reverse complement strand
TCAAGATTTGCACGGTCTCGTTCAATCAGTAATATGTCCTTCCATTTGTATGAGAAGAACAGAATGTGTAGGTCCTGGGTTTGCTTCCACGTCCATGCATTGCAGCAAGAAACGGGCGAGAAAAACAATCACAAGAGAAGCTGTCACACATCCGAATCTTGCCTCAGCATGGGGTAGAGCGTCACGAGAAAACCAGCAGAGCGAGAAAAACAGCGATGATTAGTCCGTGTGAATGTTGTGTTGACCTCTGCTGTGCATGTAAACGCCACGAAGAATAAATCGTACTCCTGTAACCTTTGCCATAAAGACATTAAGTCTCTTCAACGTCAAAAAAAAAAAAAAACCAGTCAAGTGAAACACACTACAGCAAGAAGGGCACTCTGTGGAACTTGCAGGCAAGATGAACTGTACCAAAAGCACTAATCTTGCAAATTTCTGTAACTTGAAACGTAATGGAACTCGAAGAATTGACAGTTAATTACCGACACTCAACATACTGCAACTGTCTCAAACATGAGCTTGAACTCCCCCCCCCCCCCCCACCCCCCGAGAGAGAGAGAGAGAGAGAGAGAGAGAGAGAGAGAGAGAGAGAGAGAGAGAGAAGAGAAGAGAGAGAGAGGAGAGAGAGAGAGAGACAGACAGACAGACAGACAGACAGACAGACAGACAGAGAGTGAGAGAGAAATGGATAGATAGATAGACAGACAGACAGACAGACAGACAGACAGACAGACAGATAGATAGATAGATAGATAGATAGATAGATAGATAGATAGATAGATAGATAGATAGATAGATAGATATATAGATAGATAGATAGATAGATAGATAGATAGATAAATATGAACATATACGGAATGTATTCATCTCGCCATAAACAACATCATCATACTTTCATCTAATTATATCTGTGAAATTCTTTGAAACAAAAAGATGAATAGGTTCACAATACATAGCAGCGTCCTCTAATCTCCATAATTTCGATCTAAAATCTTCAGTTGGCTGCACTTGACTATCAAACAACGTGCAAGCAAAACATTTTTGACTGTGCAAGCAAGATCCCTGCAAACGCTGACAAAAGACCGATGAGTAGAGAAAAAATATACCCTAATATATCTATAAGCTCACAACAGGCATGAAAACACTACCATACAACCACCGTTCTTTTTGCACTTAAATAATCACCGTTACAAAACATAAGTTACTTTTACACAAATTAACGTTCTGCTGGAGAGATCTCGCTGAGCTTTAAGATCTATTCAGCTGTTATAACAACGTGTCATCAGCGTACAGCAGTCTAATCAAATCAAATGCATTCAGAGTCAGCAAATCCCTTTATCTTTTGTTGTTAATTAACTCAATGACTAGCTTACTGATAAACAAGAAAAAATAAATCTTGAAAACTGATGAATCTGTAAACTTTACCCTTTACACAATCTTTATCTTGATTGTCCTGATTTCTGTTAATCGAGTCCAAGCTTTTTTCAAAATCAATGAAAGCTCTACATAACTTTCGATTATAAGAAAAACCGTATTTGAAAGAGAACCAGCCAGAAAGCTACATATATTTATGTAATTATAAGAGAAACTGTGCGCCTGCACGTGCAAAGCGTCTCTAGCCCGGTTAGGTATGAGTTACATACAGAACACCGATCACATATGACACTATCACCAGAGACCGAAGAGTATACCGGTGTGGAGTGACTGTGGTGGTTCCCGTGTTAAGAATTCCTGACTGTGAATTAGGTTCGATCAAATGGCCAGCAGTCACCTGTCTGGATTCTGCTGAGCCATTTTCATTAAAAAGAAATCTCTACCATCAATAATCAAATAATAAAAAATCATGGATGCTTGTTTTTCTTTTTTTACCTTGGGTCTTGCCTTACAGAGACAGGTGAAGAGAACCATGTCTGATTGATCTGATACGAAAGGATAAATCGTGCACAAAAATACATTGCTGCCTGTCAATTTAGCTTTGGTTTTATGGATGCTGACTTTGTTGAAAGAGCAGCCAGCAATAATGGGGCAGCCGTGTTTTGAATTCAACTTTGGCACACGGTTAAATTTTCAACATTACATGTATGGTTATATTCGTTGGCAATCATGTATCTTTCCCTAAGCCTGTTCATTTGACTCTCGCTTTGGGCCTGGGGACACCACAGAAAATGAGATTGTTATGTTCAGAATAACACTTTAAATCATCTGGGTTTTTCTCTCAAGTTTTTCCACTGGAGCTAAAAAAAAAAACAGAGCTCTTCTTTGTTTGAACCCATGTTTTCCTTTCTCAAAATCCCAGTTTCCTCACGCAGACCATGAACCCCACCATACAATACAGCAAACTGGTGCTGAAGGCCCTTTGGCCTTCTGTCTAAGTCACAAAACTTGTGGTCAACTTTTTCATGATGACAGTAAAATGACTGCTGAAGAGGAGTCAAGTCGTCCGCCCACTGGCCAAGGAAGCTGTCTGTCCAGTCCATGCTGGCCCTGCAGCCTGTGTGGT
>CM031616.1:44512567-44517567 GCA_018398815.1 Conus ventricosus | reverse complement strand
CATCTGAACCTTTGGTTCGATTCGTATTGATCAAATAATGCCAGACGGCACAAACCAGACTGTCCACATAGGCCCCAGTGTGACAATCCAGGAAAAAATGGTATGAACGACAACAAGAGTCCAACAATCCATGCAGATGTACAAGCTACGACAGTTATCTTTTCATGATAATGTAACGAATGCTCCATGATGCAAAGAGTAGATATATGATCTAAAACGATGAGCCAAATAATCAAAATGGACACTTCACTAGACAAAAGAGATATCAAGGCAGTCACCTTGCAAGTCATACTGCTAGTCCAGGATTTTTCAGTTTGGATGTACATTCCGTGAAACAAGGCATCTGACACAAGGCCAATGCTGACATGAATTCCCATTAGAATATTGGCAAACTGAAGATGAGAGATGGCAGTTACAAAGCTGCTTCCAACCATGCTACGGGTTAAAAGCAAAATCATACAACAAAGCAAATTGCCTAAAATGGCACATAAACTGATCAACCAAAAGAAAGCCTTGTACATCTGTGTTGGTATTAGTGTTGTACATGAAGGAAGTATAGTGTCAGGTGCAAAACAATTCAACTTGTCTAACCCTTTAGGGAGAATATTTTCACAGCAAAGTCTGTAGTTTGATGAGAAAATCTTGTTTAAATGTGTTGACCCAGAATACATGTTAAACGGAAAGTCTGCCACTCGGTTGCCTTGTATGTCCAATTCAGCTAGTAGTGGAATGTTCTTGAAACCAACGGATCCAATGACTCGGATGGCAGAAAACGAAACATTCAAATACTTTGCACGTGGAAGATATGTACATAAAATATTGTTTACTGCCGTTAAACGTGTATTTGAAGCATCAACTTGCCTCAAGGCATAGTGAATGGTTTTGACATTCGTAATTGTTACTTCGCTCAGAGGGTTGTGTTTCAGTTGCAAACTGTGTAAATTAGGTAACAGAAAGAAAGCACTTACATCGACAGTTCTCAATTGATTGTTTGCAAGATCTATGAACTGCAAATTTTCAAGCTTTATATGTGAAATATTGACCAGAGAGCAATAAGACAAATGCAGACGGACAAGATATGATATCTTGGTAAAATCACTCAGAGACATCAGCGAACCTGTGGCGTCAACGTATCGAAGATGAAGAAAACGGTCAACAGCAAACGAATGACCACACATGAAGGAGTGACCTTGGCACAGACAGCCTGGAGGACAGGTCCTGTCACACATCAGTTCATCATCCCGCTGCGGACACTGACCCCACCCATCACACAGATTGTCTCCATGCACACACACTCTGGAAGCTCGACAGTGATAGAATCCAGGACATGTCAATCGCTCACAGTCTTGTTCATCCTCTCCATAAGTACAGTCTGAATATCCATTGCATCGAGTGTAGAGAGGAAGACAGTTCAACAGCTCAGCAGTACAACGGTAATGGCTGTCAGGACAAGATTCGTCAGTTTTCATTACCTCCTGAGTGAAATATCCAGTGCCATCCAGGTTGATATAAAATCGCCCTGTCTTGTCTCCATCACTGGCCTTACTGCAGTAGGGACATGGGTTGCTCTTATCTTCATCACAGTTTGTCTCATCTGAGTCATCCACACAGTCTGAAAAGTCGTTGCACCGTTGACTATGTAGCACATACTGACCATTGGAAACAAGAAATCCATGACGTGAATGATGCTCACAGAATGACTCGTCACTGTTGTCTGGACAGTCCTGACGGAAGTCACACGCTAATGTGAACTGTACGGTTGCAACGTCATCATCACACATGAACATGGCGTAAGTGGAGAATGTGAATCCCTCAGGAAAGAATTTCTTGGACATCTGCTGATCAGTCACGTTCGGCACCGTGCAGAACTGTAAAACTCTTGGATTCCCACAGTGGCTGTGAACATCACATGACAAAAATGCGTGTGTGATCTGGTTGTTTGGACACAGAAACAAAAACTGTGATGTATCTGTTAATCTGTTTTAGAGTGACTGTTTGCGTATTAGTGCGATGTTTGAAGAACGCTCCATGACTGACAGCGATTTTATTTCGCACAGTGCACGTAGGTATTTCATAGATATAACATGTTTTTTAACTCTTGGTAAAACAGCAATTGATTCAAAGACATACTGCTTCAAGATTCTTGAGGGAGCGTACACCCCTTTTACTACAAGATGGTTCGTATAGTAGATAAACGTATTATCTGACCATTTACGAAACCTGCTGTATAAAAACAGTTGTTTGACCCAACCTGTGGTGTAACCAAAAGCTGTGTTTTCGGACATGAAAAACTTTTGAAGAATATGAAGAGAGTCCCTCTGTTCCCTCCTTGTTTTAATTGAAGCCAGTATTCCCCCAGCTGCTTGACATTCGTAAGAAAGCAGCGCCAAAAGTATCCTAAATTCCGACATGATTAATTTAAAACATTTGTTACGTGAAGCCACCATTCCCTGACATCCAGGACTGCTAAAAGGACAGTGTTCTGTTTCATCTCGTCCATCTTCGCACTCTGGTTTTTGGTTGCAGTAAAAGTGGCTGTGAAATTTAGAATAATGATTTACTGAACAGTTAAAGACACCGCTGGCCAGTTTTTGTGGCTGATCATTCTCAGGTAATACTGCCAAATAAATGCTCAGACCAGTTCGAGCATGGGGAAACGTTATTCGTAGGTATGATGTCTCAATGACAAAAGCTGGTGAAAAACAGTCCATACATACACGTGCAACACGAGACGGCTGAGATGTTTTGTATGTTGAGTAAATCAGTTTCAGTTTTGATTTCCAATCCTCAGAGCAGTATTCAGGAAACTCTGCTCGATGAATACTAATGATAACGACATTTCGGTCAGATACTTTTAAATCAGTTTCGCAATTCGTATCAACATAAAAAGGTAGCAGTGGTACTGTAACATACCATGAACGTTCAGATATGTATTTTGTAATTACGTTGATGTCTTGTTCTGGTTTGATATCAATATGAACGAATGATTTGTTCATGGTTAAAACTTGCAAACAACGCGTTACTGAATACACGCAGAGATCGTCAAAGAAATATGTATTGCAACGTAAAAACGCAACCGATGATTTTCCGTTCAAATACGATGGTAGCCCTTCACCACATTCTACTAATTCTGTGTAGAACACGCCTGATTCACACCAGAATGAACTTAACTGTATATGTGCAAGTGGGTACATACCGGGTGGAACGTTTACTTGCACCTGACAAAACGTGGTAAATGCATCACACATCCCATGAACTATACTTTGGTGAACTTCAAATGACACTGGGAAGTTTACATTACGGCAGTCTGTTCTGTTGATCTCCAGAGTTGTGAAATTAATGTTTGTTTGGTTCATGAAGTATGTTGCACCCGGGCATATGTCTGTAATCCTCGTTAGATCTGTTTAACGTTAGTTTTGATGTGATCTTGCTCTTCTGGTCAATCGTATCCGTACAAAATCAGATCACCACACACACACACACACGCGCGCGCGCGCGCGCACACACTCGCACACACGCACACGCACACATACACACACTCAAGGATACTTGCTACCATGCATACATCCATACACTTGTGTCCACACATTTAAGCAGACATTACACAGACCAGACCTGCAGGAGCTTGCCAACTGCCTGTCAACAGCAGCCAAAGCCATCTGACTGACCACATACCAACAGAAACCACGTGATGCTTCAGTCTGCATGAGGCATAGTGTCAAACCCTTGCTCATGCAACGTCGACAGACAACCAGTCATACAAAACAGGCTTCACCCCTTTACTTAACAAGTGAACGTTTTACAATATTCACATACGAATTCGTTCTAGCTTTTCAAAAAAATTAATAATACATACTTTTGAAAGATAGATTGACAGATTCTCAAAAACTAAACTTTTTTCTGTAAGCTCGCACCCACAGTCCTGCACACACACACACACACACACACACACACACACACACACACACACACACACACACACACACACACACACACACCACACACGCATGCATACACGCACGTACTCACGCACGCACACACACACACACACACACACACACACACACACACACACACACACACACACACACACACACACACACACACACACACACACACACACACACACCAATAATCGATTCCATAAACAAAAGTTGTTAGTCCTCACAAACCAATAAGCATCCTATCCCAATAACCAACCTGGATTTTACCTCGATCTCAACTTATAGCATTGACAACGAAGTATTGAACAGACTTGCATTAGCAGATGCCCCCTAGGGCATGTTTTGGAAGCGAGTGTGGAATAGTCTATTTTTGTTTCTTCCACAAAACTTTTCATTCATTTCTCATTCCAGTTTCATCTATCATCTTCATTATTTAAAGGTAGGTCGTCTAGTACTGATATTCATCGTCCATGTTTCGTTATTCACCGTTACTTTCATTTATGTTTTTGAAAATACTCTTTACTTTTTTTGAGGCATTCTGTTAATCTTCCTTGAATACACAAATACTGAATTACGTGATCACATTTTTTTAAAAGAATAACTATGGATTCGCTCTGACGTTTTAATATCGTTGATGGTGGATTGATGATGCATGGACTGAATCAGTCCACAGTAACCGGGAATGCTGATCACTGCCGTCAAGGAATCTCAACCCATAATCAAGCTAACACCAGTCATAACATCAGTCATGAAGAAACAAAAAGAGCAGGAACATATTCCCTGAGTAACAATTTCAGAGATATATTTTAATCACATTCCTCTTTGAGAGAGAGAGAGAGAGAGAGAGAGAGAGAGAGAGAAGAGAGAGAGAGAGAGAGAGAGAGAGAGAGAGAGAGAGAGCTGACAATATGACAAAGACAAAAAATATATTTGTTTCCAATGACGTTAACATGAAGCTATTGATCTCGTTTGTAATGGTCAGAACTGTGTTTGCAGCGAAAGATAAGGGCGTCAGTCCATCACGCTACCTGCTATGATTTGTTATTACTTTCAGCT
>CM031616.1:44462567-44507567 GCA_018398815.1 Conus ventricosus | reverse complement strand
GAAAAAACTTGAAGTCTGAGTGATTTCTGTTCTGTTCTGCACTGATATAAATAGTATTTTGCAAATAATACAATAAATAAGATACATGGTCTATATGTATATCTTTATCAAATCCAACTATGGCTAATGGTTCAGTTATCTGCAATTAAATGCACACGTACATTTTTCATTCATCAAAACCACCAGCGTTTCCCAAAAACGTTGTATGACCGTACAATACCAAAACATATGTGTAATACTGTCCTTAAGAGTGGTACAGAAAGTACAAACATCGCTGTTTCAATACACCCATTTTTCAACCACAACATTAGTACCAAGACATCTGTGTATTATTCGTAACTGTAACCATTTCATTTTTATGTCAGAAATTTTACTCAGATAAAGAAAACAGTTTTTCCAGTCATTTTCAACGTTCAGTTTTATATCCCAGTTTGTACAGATTTTCGGGTGTGTATGATTATCTATAAATATGTCATAATATAATCTTGACCCTTTACAAACTGACGTTAACTTTTGTAGCATACATGCATATTTAAACATTCATTTGTATTTTCACTTTGATTTTTGTTTTTGTATATATTCAGTAATAGCTGCTTTATTACCAGAAAAAGTGACAAAATTAATGTTTACATCATACTTTTTGTTTAAATTGTTCGTAGAGATAAACTGGCATTGTCAAGCAAAAAATGAGCAATGCAATATATGCCCTTGTTGATCCATGCTTTTCCCGAAATAGTCTTTTTCCCAACTTGTATTCTGTTTGTAGAAAAGACTGGTTCCGCAAGGAGTTCATAAGAAGTCTTACAGTTAACTTTGTAGAAAAAATGTTTGTACGCCTTAAATACCTCTGTCCAAAATACATTTGATTTACAGTAGGAAGAAAGTATTTCTGGTCCATATTTCTCAATATCGCTTAAAAGTGAAAAGTTAGATGTAATAGTTTTACATTTGTGGTGTGTAGTCTGAACTTTTTGCAGCCACGTCAATTTTAGGGAAGAGCAAACGTTTTTAAATCTGGTAGTCCAAGACCACCATTTTGGATCTTCTTTTATGAGCAGTTTTTCTATTTATTTGTCTGGCTTTTTATTCCACACAAATTTGTAACAGTAATTTTGTAAAGTCTGAAAGAAAAGTGTTAGGTGGGTTACGTTGTAATATCCACAAATGGATGATTTTGATAAAATAAGCGATTTTAAAACTGCCACCTGCCCAAAGGAGTTAGTTGTCTTCTCACCCAAATCTTGAACAAATGTTTCACGTCCGCTAATTTTCAGAATAATTAATATCTGCACAGTTTTTGCAAATCGTTGGTAAACCAGATTCCAAGAATTTTGAATTTTTGTGGGTTCCACTCCATACCTAACTGGTCCATGTAACGAACAGCAGAATTTTTACAGCTCCCAACCAAACAGCGCTAGTTGTTTTTTTTTCCAGGATTCATATATAACCCGATATTCGACCAAACATTTCCAGTACGTTTATACATGTTTTCAAATAATTTTATGTCGCCTGCTAAAAGAAATTCCGTGTCATCTGCATACTGAGAAAGCTTATGTTCGACTGTATCTATAACTATTCCACGTATGTTTACATTTTCACGAATCATTAATGCTAGAATTTCAACACATAATAGGATAAATATGGCGATAGTGGATCACCTTGTCTGCATCCGCGGTCTATCTCAAACCAACTAGAAACTTGACCATTAACAAGGACACATGAGTTGATATTTTTTTATAGAATGTTTCAATCCATTTGCAGAAGCCCTGTGAAATCCAAACGCTTTCAATACTTTAAACATAAAATCCCAGCTCACTGAATCGAATGCTTTCTCAAAGTCAATGTTTAATAAAAGCCCTGGTTAGTTGTGTTCTTCTAAATAAGCAATTGTGTCGTAAATGAGCCTAATGTTATCCCCTATGTATCTATTCTTAACAAAACCTGTTTGATCCTCATTGATGAGACCAGCTAACACATTTTTAAACGGTTGGTTATACACGATGACCCTATTTTATATACAACATTTAACAACGATTTTGGGTCTCCGATTCTTCGCAAAGTGTCTTGTTTATCTCCCTTTGGTATACATATAATTAGTCCCTGTCTTTTGAACACAAGAAAGCTCCCCCCCCCCCCCCCCTTCTAAATCCTGCTTTTAAAGCTCTGACAACAAAATTTCCCTATTCTGCCCAAAAACACTTAAAAAATTCTGTTGTGAAACGATCAGTGCCAGGACTTTTGTTGTTTTTCATGTTTTTAATGCTATACATGTTTCCTCCAGTGTGTTTTCGCCATCTAATTTATTTGCTTCGTCAAGGTCTAAATGTGGAATAATTTTTCAATGAGTTCATCCAAATCGCAGTCGTCAACGTCACATTTTTTGTACAGTGATTCATAGAATCCTTGAACCTCATGTAGAATCTCTGTTTGGTCATTTAGAATATTGCCATGGTTATCAATTAATATAGTCATACTCTTACTTATAAAATGTCTTTTTTCTAGGTTACAGAAATAGTTCGTCACTTTTTCCCCTCAGCTATCCACCTAGCCCTCGATCTTAAAAGTACCCCTTCTATTCTTTTCTCTCGAATAACCTTTCCTTCTTTAACTCTAAAGCTTTGATCTCTTCTTTGTTTTTGTTCTTTTTTTTCGACCCGTTGAATCTTGCGTATTTTACGTTCCTCTTTATTGTGGTTTTCTTCTTCATAGTTGCGTAGAATAGTTTTGGACCTAAGTTTCATCAGTAAAAAATTAGAAAAAAAAAGTCATCAGAAATTGTAAACGTAATCAGTCAGGGAATCGTGTGTAATGCTTCTTTGATAGGGGTTTACAGCATATTCTTTTTTAAACATTCCAAATTTCTTTTTAAATTTTCGTCCAGATAACCCTTGCCCTTTTAATAAGACGAGAAAAATTTTTCAAAAATTTTACTCTTAATTTTTTTTTTTTTTACCAACCGTACCTTAAACCAACATGGAGGGGGTCTTTTATATATCCAATTCAGTGTCTACTCAGACAAAGAAACAACGTGCGATAGAGAAAAAATCCAACCATGCTTGCTGAAAAGGTTATTTCTTCTGGGTAATCTGTCACAATCCTGATTTAAGTCCCTCCAAATATCTTTTAACCAAAATCGTTTATAAATTTTGTTACTGCTTCTCTCACTTTGGGATTATCACCCTTTAAAAAATTACTTTAATTCTCGGGGGGTCCAAAACAATTGAAGTCTCCTCCAATTCAAAATTACTTAACCAAATTTACAAATTTTGTTGTTTTAAAGGTTAAAAAATTCTGGGGTCATCTCTTTTTGGTCCATAACATTTACAAACAAAAAATCGTGTTTTTTTAAATTTCTGTAAACCATGGGGTATTCCCCATCCCCCTTGTGAACATTTTTAATTTTTTATTTTTCAAAGTTGTTATGAAAAGTATTTCCCACCTTGCATTAGAACAGACTAGAGAAATATCCTAGGGATCCCCCTTCAATTGAATAGTGTTCCCTTTTTTTTTCGAATGGTATCCTGCAAAAAATAAACGAATATTTTTTTTCATTTTAAGTAATGAAAACATCTCTTCTTTTCGTTTACATTAGCCCCCACAATTTACTGAGACAACTGAGACTGTACTATCCATTTTGTTCAATCGTCAATTTTTTAAAACATAAAAAGCCCCAGAATGCTTGTGAAAATAACATAATTTGCATAAATCTACAGAACCAAAAATATTGCATAATAACTGCAAACCAGCTTGACCTCATAAAGAAAAAAATAAAGGGGACAAGAGTATAAATTTGAAACCCGAAAGGCAAAAAAAAAATTAAAATATCCAAATACTTAAACAAAACAACTTGTCAAAACAAAAGGTATACCAAAAAGACATCCGTAAATCCAGCCAAGGCCCCCCAAAATCAGCGTTTCATAAGTAAATAAATTTTAAAAATGTTCAAAATTTGAAATTTAAATAGTATCAAACAGAAGCATATTGGACGTGAGTGCGCGTTTGTGTGTGTGTGTGTGTTGTGGTGGTGGGGTGTGTGTGTGTGTGTGTGTGGTGTGTGTTGTGTGGTGTGTGTGTTGTGTGTGGTGTGGTAGAGAGAGGAGAGAGAGAGAGATTCTTTAACGGGGTTTTAAACCACATTCATTTTTTCAGAAAACCCCCCTTTTCACATACAAATACGGCCCTCCATGTCATTTTGGCCAAAAATTTAAAACCCCTTTTAAAAAAAATTAACATGCAAAAACAGCCAAATATTTAGAATCGCCAATTTAAAAGGGGGTTTCCGTGCAGAAAAAAACTGGGGGATCATGAACAAAAATATTTAATTCCTCCAGACTGCCCCCCCCCCCCCCCCCCCCCCCCCCCCCCCATCAATATTAGTATGCATTGTTGCCTGCGGCGTTAAGTGGGCAGGCAATGCAACCAAAACTGGTTTGACAAGTTGCATGTGCTGCTTTTGTTAATGCAACAATGGACTGCCGCATTGCGACACAGGTACTGCCATTATTAATCATCGCGCGATGCCGCTCAACCAATCGACAGGGAGTATGACGTCATTATCCTAAAACAGTTCTAGACAGAGCTGCCATCATTTCACATTTGAGAGGTGTGCTGTGCGGATGTATGCTTGTGTGCTAGCATTTCTTCATAGAATCAGAGAGAGAACTTGTGTTGGTTAAAAACATGGCGAGTCAGGGCAGTGATGTTTCAATGCGTTCTGTTAGTGCTGGAAGTGACACTAATATTACTCAAGAAATGTGTGAACTGCTGTTATCTTCGCAAGAAAAACTTTCTGATTGTCATGGACAAAAATAGAAAAACCGAATTCGTGGTCAGTCGCCGGCCAGCTCAACTGGACGTAAGCCCAAAGTCAAACATTCTGGGCGCCACGCAGACGGCTCCATGCATCGTCTCAGCCAATTAGGTCGGCAAGAGGCTATTCACAGTCCTCTCCGGGGAGACAGCATCATTCCCAGGCAGACTAAGCCGTCTGGCCGAATGTCTCAATAGGTCTACCCAGACGTCTCGGCGCCTGGGTCAGACTCATCCAGCCAATTTGTAGGACCAGTGTCCATAGTTCAGTCGGACGTCGCTGGTTAAGGGGGAAGGTAGTGTGTGGTGGGGGTGAAATCAAGCTAATTAATTAAATGACCACTGACCACCACAGAGAGCAAGGCGGGTAGATGTGACTTTGACAATTTGAAGATCCAATGAAATTGCAGGGGGGGTAACCTCAGTATAAGGCGCGAAAATACTGACCAATGGTACTCACCCTTTGACAGATGGGGTTAGGATAAGATAGGGGTGCGTGAGGGACAGGAGACAGACAGACAGAGAGAGAGGAAGAGGTTCTGGGTGTAGCTCTGCTCGAGAGGGAAGGCAGAGAGATGAGAGGAGGGGTGAAGAGAACCAAGTCGAAGCATTAGCACCAGATAGAATCTGCAGAGGAAGGACTAAGGAGAGATGTGGAGAGAGAGAGAGTTGCTAACTGATGAAGAAAAAAAAGAAAAGGAAAAGAAAAGAAAGCAACCATGTCCATTTGATAGAGCAGACTAGAAGAGAGAGAGAGAGAGAGAGAGAGAGAGAGAGAGAGAGAGAGAGAGAGAGAGAGAGAGAGAGAGAGAGAGAGAGAGAGAGTGCAATGCGGTAATGCGAAAAGGAAAAGAAAAGAAAAGCAACCATGTCCATTTGATAGAGCAGACTAGAAGAGAGAGAGAGAGCACGCAATGCGTTAATGCAGGAAGAAAGAAAGGAGAACAGATCGATGTTGATAGTCACTGTTCAATCTGAACCAGGGTTCGACCTCATACCTGGCAGCGTCACTTTGTCAAACAGAACCACAGGCCAACGCCAGTGCCAGCAGTCTAACCTGACCAGTGCCAGCAGTCCAGCTTGACCAGTGCCGGCGGTCCAACCTGACCAGTGTAAAGGTCTCCTCACACGAAGCAGGCAAGAGACCACATTAACAGGCTAAACGTACGAACAGCAACCATATATTCATCCTTCTCTCACTCATGCTCAACATTTTCCTTTCTTAGGAACTGAACTAATACAGCAACCATTGCTTTTATAACTGCCAGAACATTCCTCGTTTGGTTTGTTGACTGTTATGCTCAGGTCTGTGTTGAGCTTGTGTCACTAATCGATCCAAACACCTCCCCTCGCCCATCATGCGAGTGGCTGTTAGGATTTAACAGCATGTGTCAGACCGTACTGACTGCGGGGTTCCAGTACCCTTCTTTCTCCTTCCCTTCCAGTTCCTTCCTTCCTTCTCTCCTCCGGGGGCTCCACCCGATGCTTGCGCTGTTGGGGCCGTGCACTGGTTGAGGAGCACGTGGACCTGGCTGGACGGTCCTGGCCCTGTCCGGGACTTTCCGCGACAACACCCTGTCCCACGGGAGCCATTCTCCACCGTCCACGGACCTCCTGCAGTGCACGTGACCGGGTGTGGGTAACTCTGTGCCGTGCCATTTTGGGGGTGCGCGTGTGTCAAGGGTGTCGGCCTTGAAACTCTATTCAGGAACAAACCCGGTTTGGGGCAACTGAGTTGACCCAGTGCTCTCGAAGGACTTTGGAGAGACAGAGGTGTGGGGGGACCACATGAAGCGAGGAAAGGAATGACTGTTTTGAAAAGCTTATTTGTGATTGTGCATGTTGTGTGTGTTGGAATGCTGGAATGTATGTGTTGGGAGGGTTGATTGTGATTGTGCATGTTTTGAAAAGCTTATTTGTGATTGTGCATGTTGTGTGTATTGGAATGCTTATTTGTGACTATGTGTGTGCTGGTGTGAATAAATGGTGTATTGTATCGTAATCTTTCTTGTGTGGTCTCTTGCGAGGCGTGTGAGGTCAGTCACTCCCTTCACTCCCATCTAGACCGATCCTGTCAGGGCAGACCTCCAGGGGTCGGTCGTGACACTATTCTTATCCAAAATTTCACAAACTCGCGATTTCTTTCAATGAGTTATACAACAAACGAAAACTCATTCTGAAATACATGCAATCCAACCCAACTTTAAAGCATTCTGGTATGATACACATGACGTGCTTGAACCTGCGTGGCAGGAGTAATTGAGTCACTTCCACAGCGGTAGTTTTACTAGCCTGACTGCCAGAAAGCGCCCAACAAAACTGGGTCATTCAGGCAGCTCCGCCTGAATGACCTACAAAGCCCACCTCTACCCCACCTGCTGGAGCTGCGCCAACACTCCCTTCACCTCTAAAGGCTGCCTTTCAGGCGGCCGCCGACGGAACTTTGAAAATGATCCTGTGATTCATTCAGGACTTTGATAAGTGCTTTTGGCGGCTGTCTCGAATTTACGTCGTTCAAGTGCGAACCACAAAAAACCCCCTTCACATTCCCCTGCAAGCACCGTCCTGTCTATTGTGTGAATGATTCTCATGTGTATGTGTATGTGTGTATGTGTATGTGTGTGTGTGATCCAGATCATGCCTATAGTACAAAAACAAGAGAAACTAATTATTTTTTTAATTTATGATTTTATTTGGGTTTAAAAAATGAAGCCCGAAGACATTTGTGATGGGTCTCCGACGCTCCCCCTCGTTATTAAAATATGATTTTCATATTCAGGGATGCAGGGGGTTATAGACAGAAGTATTTACGCTTTCACAACCAAAATGCGCTCTCGCATAGGCACACGCACTCTGTCACTCACATCGGGCCCGCACAAAGGTGACGGGAAACCAGTAACATTTCATAGAAAATAATCAACTTTTATTCAACTTGACTCCGAGCCCCCACCCGTCACTACACAACACAACTATCTGTATCATACAACCATGTAAACAGCATACAGACAATTTCATAAATCGCATCCCTGTTCTTCAGTTTTCTTAATTAGCCAGGAAAGACAATATTCCACTATTCAGTTTGCACACTTATAACCTAAAGAGCAAATAAAGCGTCCATAACTTGCCAGCATTCCTTGGTTGACCGTCAGTTTCTCTCATCCCACTGTGCAACCACGAGCTGAAGCTGCCACACTGTTGTGTCCTCCCGATTGGCCAAATCCCAGTTGGGGGACACTAGCAACGTAGCTTGAGTCGCACCCTCACACTGAGTCTCCCGGACTCCACCGTACTTCGCCCTCTCCACGGAAAGGGCTCCTGTCGGCCTCTCCCACAGGTCTTCTCTGGCTGCAAACACCCCACCATTGTCTGGCAGCTCCCTGTCTAGGCTCCAACAGGCTGACACGTCTTGCTGTCGACCGTCCCCACCCAGGAGACAATTCTTCTCGTCGTCAGCTCCGAGGCTACAGCAACCTCCACTGTCATACGTCCCCACCCAGGAGACAACGAGGCGACAGCTAACCTCTACTTCACGCTGTATTTTCTTGAGCCCTCAGCAAGACGGGCGAGTTCACTTTCCCTTAAGTGAGTCACACACTTCCCAGTTTTCCAAGCACCTTATATTCATTCTCAAACAAGAGATAACCCGAGTTCAACTGGTTCAACCAATGGAATCATTGGCACACACACATCACACGATTTGTACCAATAAATCCCCAAGTTATTTTTATTCCGCCAATGGAATCGCTAGTCACCTACACATACACACACACACCACAGCTGCTAGCGCCAACAAAGACTTGGGCACCCAGTGGTTAATGCATAACCTCCTATTAAAAACTCATGTTCGATTCCCCGAAGCTACCCATTGTACTTAACAGCCTGGACCTCTCTACCAGCCATGACTGATGCTTCAAGTATTTACTACCTCTATAGACAACAAGGCGCAAACCACTCAATAGGCCGAAGCCTTCCATTCATTCCTCAGAACAAGGACGACTGAATGGTCGCTGTACTCTGCCCGCAGGCTGACGGTCACCTACCCGTGACGGTCACCTGACATGATCGCCTTCCCTTCAGGCCCACTGGAGAACCCAGTGAATAGCCAGCCAGCGGTCGGACTGGACACCCTCTACCCAGGACTGGCAGGTCGCCAACTCCTTGTCACTATCCCTCGGACATGCGAAACACTTCCCAGTAACTCTCCCTCCTTCAGTATGCGACTCGGGTATTCCCCTCTGGTGATGCCTGAATTCGCACACTTGACGACCCAAGGAACTTGCTCTCAACAACAGCAACTACCCTTAATTTGCCTAAATGCTCGAGAACATTCGGCCGACTCATGACAACATTAAAAAGCTTACTAATATGCTTTACGAGCTGGATTGGAAGGATGATAGGGAAGAGTTAAAAAAACAGGTTTGAAGAATCAATTACTAATCTTTTTAATCACATAAAGATTCGAGAAAACGTGAAGCGGGCCATCAGTGAAATACCAGATTCTTGGCCCCAACCAGCTATAAAGTTGTTTGCCATTTTAATTGATTATATAGCTCATGAAGATGTTGATCTGACTGTTTCTACTGCCCCTGAAGGAGTTGCTATTCGCTTTAATGAAGATAAATTTTTACGTTTAGAAAAGACTATGAATAACAGTTGAATTTACAATTATTTTTTTATTTATTTTATATTAAAAAATGGCTGCCGAACTCAGTGAATCTGATTTAAAGAATTGTAGTGAAGTATTTGACGAAACAATGAAAGTATTAAACATTGATTTTAGTGAATTTGGCTTTGAGAATGATGTAGACAATATAATAAAAGATCATAGTGAACTATTTAACGAAGCAATCAAAGTGATGAACATTAGCTGTAGTGATTCAGAAAAAGCTAAAATATTGATGGGCGTTACTGTAAGGTTAACGTGCCTTGAAGTGTTGCAACGCTTGGGCAAAGAATAAAAAGCTTGTTTTACTTACTTTTATATACATTTATTTTTTTAATTTACGTAAATATTTTGAGTTAAAAAATGAGCCTCACAAACGCGTCTGAGTTTGAAAAACTGCCAGCCAGTGCATGGTGAAAGGTAGCGACAAACAATTAATCAATATGTTTAGCGAAGTAGACATGGACATCGTTAACCCCACAAATGTTCATGAAAGCGTAGCACATGCTATCTCTAAAATCCCAGAGTCTCTTCAGATGGAGCCGCCAGTAAAAGTGCTATTGGCCGCTCTGATTGATTATATAACCCCTGATGATGATGTTGGCATGGGAGTCTGGGTTTCAACAAGGCAGAAAGAAGTTATTAGCTATCACGACTTTAATTCTAACTGGGCTGATTACATGCTTACACAGTTTAACCATGCAAGTGAAGAAGCAAAGTTAAGGGGTTCTGGCTTGAAATCAAATTGAGACAAACAAAGTTCTATCCTATAGTTGGCAATTCTTACCTTCCGCTCCCAAAAGAGTTAGTTTTAAAACGAGCAGTCTTAAACATAAAAAATTCTCTGACAACATGTGTTTTATGTGGTGTGTTTTAGCACATTTATATCCTGTTTAAAAGAACGCAGAAAGAGTATCTAATTATGAACAATATAACAAGAGCTGAACTTTGATAACATAACCTTTCCAGTAAGTATAAACATATATCTCAGTTTTGAAGAGCAAAACAAACCAATCACTGTAAACATATACACATGGTCTGTAGAAGATGATCTAGTGCCTCTAAGGGTTTCTCCCAACGTCCCCACTTTAGGCGAACCGCTTAACAAACATGTAGACTTGATCCTGTTTGAAATAGTACAAAGAGCCATTATATATTAATCAGAACAATAAGCAACTTATGGCTTTTACGTCAAAGGATAAATCTAAGCAAGGACTTTGTAGAAGGTGTCTGGTCAGAATCCCAACTATAGAAGCAGCTGCCAGTCATAGAACACATTGTAAAAGTTTTGTAGACTGTGAAACCAAAATCCTCACACCTAAACCAGGGTCTAAGGTTAGCTTTAAGAATATACACAAAATGCAGATGAGCCCATACATGGTTTATGCCGACTTTGAATCGCTCTTACCGCAATACTATGGTCTACAACAGCAAGAACAAAAAACAACCTTATTAACCCACCATCAGATCTGTTCTTATGCGTTTATTGTTGTTAGGTCAGACGGTCAACACACAACACCTGAGATTTACAGAGGCCCCAACGCAGCTAGTAGATTTTTAGAGCAGATGAAACAACTTCGCAATCAGTTATCCAACCAACTGAACCTTTCAGACATTGTTATGACTCCTGAAGACCAAGAACGCTATGCCTCATCTGCGCACTGTTGGATTTGCAATAAAGAATTATTAGGCAGCGCAGTAAGAGACCACGATCACATTACTGGAAAATTCAGAGGGGCTGCACACAACAATTGTAATCTTCAGCTTAAGGTCGATCCTAAGACATGGAAACTGCCTATCTTCTTTCATAACTTACGAGGCTACGATTCTCATTTCATCATGCAAGCAGTGACATCTGAATAAAGAGGGTTACTTGCATTGCACAGTCTTCAGAAAAGTACATGACTTTTACTCTTGACTCTTATCCTTTATGACTCTGCCCAACATCTGATGGCTAGTTTAGATAAGTTAGCAGGATCGCTACAAGACTTTCCCAAATCACTAAACAATACTTTGATCCATCTTTAGTGCGCAAAGGAGTTTATCCTTATGAATACATGAACTCGTGGGATAGGTTTGACGAAGACTGACTTCCTCCGAAAGGCGCTTTCTTTTCTAGTCTTAGAGGCAAAGACATAACTGATGCTGAATATGAATACGCTCAGAAAGCCTGGACAGAATTAAAACTGTGAAACGATGGGCGACTATCACGATCAATATTATTGGCTGACGTGTGTTTATTGGCAGACGTTTTTCAAAATTACAGATCTACATGCATGAAACATTACAACTTAGACTCGTCACATTACATCTCTGCCCCAGGGTTATCTTGGGATGCTTTCTTAAAGTCTACAAACATTCAGATTGACTTAATATCTGATCTACCCACACTCCAGATGATTGAAGACGGGTTGAGGGGGGTATTAGCATGGCCTCACATCCTTACTGCAAAGCCAACAACAATATTTAGACGACTATGACCCCACCAAACCATCCAACTATTTAATGTACTTAGACGCCAATAATCTGTATGGGTGGGCCATGAGCCAACCGCTCCCACTGAGAAACTTTATAATGATAAAAGGACCCCACGATGTTAACGCCGTGTTAGGGTATGTTGTCACAGCTTACGCCTGATAATCCAGCGGACTATCTTGGAAGTAGACTTAGAATATCCTAAAGAATTACACGATCTCCACAACGATTACCCCTAGCCGCAGAAAGTTTAAAAAGATGAGTCCCATCGAGCCACCTAAACTTGTTCCCAATCTTCGCCACAAAACTAAGTATGTGTGTCATTACAGGCTGTTACAGTTTTACCTAAGACACAGGCTGAAACTAAGAGCTGTTCATAGAATCATTGCTTTTGACCAAGAGCCCTTTATGAGGCCATACATTAAGAAGAACACTGATCTTAGAACCCAAGCCACTGATGCTTCAGAAAAAGACTTCTTTAAACTGATGAACAACAGCTGTTTTGGCAAAACTATGGAGACGTACACAATCGTAAAGATGTTAAATTAGTTTACAAAAGAAAACCAAGCAATTAAGTTTGCCTCTAAACCTAACTATCAAGACTTTAGAAGATTTAACGACAGCTTGGTTGGCATTATGATGAAGAAAAAGGATGTTAAGTTGGACAAGCCGGTGTTTATTGGCTTTACCGTATTAGAGCTGTCAAAGTTATTGATGTTAGAATTTCTGTACGACTACTTTAAACCGGGGTACCCAGAAGCAAGAGTACTTTACACAGACACTGATAGTTTTATTCTAGACGTTCCCACAGAAGACTTTACAAAGACTTAGAAACAGAAGTAGCTAAAGGAGCTGATGGATGGTACGACACATGCGACTATCCTAAAGACAGTCCTTTACATTCAACTTAACTATGAACAAGAAAGTGATTGGAAAGATGAAGGATGAACTTAATGGAACAGTTATAAAAGAATATGTTGGTTTGCGGTCGAAGATGTATAGCGTTGCCAGCCAGACTTCTGTAATGAAGAAGGCTAAGGGCATAAGTAAAGAAGTTGTCAAAAAAATATAACTCACGATAACTACAAACAAGCTCTCTTTGAAAACAAAGAATTTCATCATACAAATGTTAATCTGCGCTCTACTCTTCATCAAGTAAACACAACTGCTGTTAACAAGAAGTCACTAGTCTCTAACAATAACAAGAGAACTTACGTCAATCCTGAGTTCTCATATGCTGTAGGGCACTGGAGAACTTTAAAAGATTAACTTGACTAGTACTTAACTTAAGAACCTAACTATACTTATTTAATAACCTAACTTGTACTTATTTAAGAACCTAACTTGTACTTATTTAAGAACCTAACTAGTACTTAAAAAAAATCTTATAATTTTTTTGTGCTTAACTTGTAATTTACTTGCAATTAACTTAAATAAGTACTTTCTATAACTAACTTAACTTGTACTTTATTTAGTTCTTAACTTGTACTTTATCTAGTTCTTAAAAACTATTCCATAGAAAATGGGTCTACTGCAGGAGGTTGCTCTGTTTTTGCAGAAGTTGGTTCTTCGTTACTGTGGGCTCTTGTGCCTTTATTGTTAGGTATGGTGTTAAGTATTGTATGCTAAAAACCCACCAACAACAGCGGCAGCACCCAATACATAATGATACATCTTATGTTTGATTGTGATTGTGTTGTTGTTATTGGGCTGTTGTTGTTGGCGGTGGCGATGCTGTATTACAAATCTAATAATTTTTGTTTTGCTGATTGGTTTGATTTCTCAGTCTGTTCCATTCAGCCAGTTTCCGCCCAGCCTCAACACGCCCAGGATTTTTAGCCTTAGTAACATTACTCACTTGTGGCACATTCACTTGTGGTACATTCTGCTCCTGCGGAGGGTCCTGCGGACTGTCCTGTGGCGTCTTCCTCGCCATTTTTTTTATTGCGATTAAATTTAATATGATCAAAATTAATATGATTAAAAGTAATTAACCCCATGATGAATGGGCATAACATAGTCCCAAATCTGTAATACATGTCACATGCAAGAGTTTCTAGGGACTTTGTTTAAAACCGGGTCTTGTGATAAGTCATATTTTAAATCTTCTTCTGAATCAACTGGCGCCATCTTACTTACTAACTTAGCATATAAACTAATCATTGTCTGTCCTACTGATCTGACCATTTTTGACCCTAGCTGTGCTTTGTACCTAGCGTAGTACTTCTCAACGTCTGAAGTAGACAATTGTTGGATCTGTTCAATACTTAGTTCAACACCTAAATACTGTCTGGTTTTCCCACACGCAGCTAGAGAATATAATCTTTCTTTATGGCAGTTGTCTACGGGTAGTCTGCTTGTCCCTCACACTTTAATAGTTCGTCACAATCCATTTTAAAAGCAATAAAAAATAATATAATACTTTTAAAACCATGAGTTTAAAGTTGGTTAATTATGCAGTGCCTATCGTTGGCGTTATAGTCTATTCAACCCTGCAAAATGTTTGTTAGGGATAAAACCACCCAACATGGGGAAGATAGAAGATTCGCCAAAACTAGTTGCAACTTTATTTTAGCTTTAACAACAAAAGTTTATCTGATTAAAAAGCACATAGACAGCCTTTCGTATTATGATTATTTTAATTATTTTTTTAGTTAATAAAAAGATGAGCGAAAAAAAGATTATCAATACGATTTACCACTCTGCTGTGATTAGCGGCCTTAGTATAGGCTATAGCGTGTTAGCAAAAAACATGTTTAAAATGAGGCCGGCTGACCTAGGAAGGTTAGACATTGAGGACGTTGTTAAGGTTATAGTTGTAATTACTGCAGGGATTGCGTCAAAAGACTTTCTTGTTACACAGGGGATTATCCCAGAAATATTAGTTCATAGAAAGATTAATTCATAAGAAAATGATTTATAAAAAGATGGCGGGAGTAGTTATGATGGTAGGAGGGGCTATTGTTAATGCCTTTAAAGCCTTCTCTGGAAGCAATATATGTTTAGTAAATTGCGGTCCGATGAAGAGAGAGAACGTCATAACAAGGCAATGGAAGATTTAGCTAAGGCAAGAGACGCTTATGAGAAAAGACGAATTGCTCACTTAAACTTTATTAATAAAAAGTTAAGGGAACGGGGTCATGCAGAGCACACATTTACAGACGTTGATGAGGCTATGAATGAGTATTACTTAGTGACAGGAAAAAAGTTTCTTACATCACCGCGGCCAGAACTGTCTGACTTGTATGACCACCCAGAAGAACAGAAAATAGCAGAAATTGGTTTTATTGTGGGTGCTATGGGAGCAATCTATATTCTTGCACATTCAATCTAAAAATTATTGTTAAAATGCAATAAAAAACAATTAAAATACAGTCCTTCTTATGGACAATACGAAGTACAATACGATGTACAAAATATATTATTCTCCTAAAGGGTATTGGAAAGGAAAGACTGCTATTGAAAAACTGAGTAAAGCCACTAGAGTGTCTGAATCAGATGCGAAAGACTGGCTTTCAAAACAGGCAATTTGGCAAATATATCTGCCTGCCCCCAAAAGAATAATAAGGCCTAGATTTGTTAACTCAGTTCCAAATGACACCCACCAGATGGACTTGCTGTATCTTCCACATGATAAAGTTAGAAAAAAAAAAGTTTAAGTATGCCCTGACAGTTGTAGACATGGCTTCAAGATACAAAGACGCTGAACCTTTAACAGATAAAAGCTCAACTGCTGTGGCTGTGGCTTTACAACAAATATACATGCGAGGCCCATTAAAGTATCCTAGGCTGATCCAGGTTGATGATGGAAAAGAGTTTAAAAGGGCTCTGTAAACCAACTGTTTTTAAAACATCATGTTACAGTTAAGAGAGGGATCCCAGGCAACCATCGATCACAGGCCCTAGTAGAAAACTTTAATAAGAATCTAGCTGAACGCCTGTTTACCTATCAATATCACAGAGAAATTATGGATAGAGCGCCTAACACAGAATGGGTTAGGAGATTGCCAGCAGTCTTACGTGCCATGAACAATGAAGAATTTAAAGCAACAGGGTTGAAACCAGTAAACGCAATCAAATTAAAAAAAATTAGCATTACTGAAGATGTGCAGGGGACTCAAAAACTCTTGCCGTTTGGACTAAAAGTAAGATACTTGTATGCATCTGGAGAGGCAGAGGGCGATGTTAGAATTAGAGCTAAAGATCCTATATGGAGCGTAGATGTGTATGAAGTTGAAAGAATCATGAAAACAGATCCCCCCATGTATTATTTAAGAGAAACTCTCTCTTCTAGCGGTGCTACTACGTCTAAAAAGCCCGCCCCTAAAAGATCCTTTGTTCGTAAAGAGCTGCAAGTTGTCCCACCAAACACAGTGAGCTAACAAAAAAAATAGTATTTATTTTTGCTAAACTTATTTTTTTTTGCTAAACTTTTTTTTTTGGCCTATTTTGGTTTAAACTGATCATGTGTTTGTTTTTCAATGTTCTGTTTAATTGCATCAGTGTCTACCTGTCGTGAAGTAAACGCCTTTCTCCACTCCTTTTGAAGTTCATTTTTTTGCCGTCTGTAATCCTCACCATCAGCCATAAGCTTCTGAAATTCTTCGTCTGTAATGTTTTCATCTGTAATGATTTGCTTATTCTTAATCTTAATGAACAAAGTTTTGCTGATGCTAGGGCTACAATGGCAGTGTGCTTTTGTAATTTAGGAGTTAATTTTTTTAAAACAGCACTTACAATCATAGACGGCACCTAAACCAAACCTGAGACTCCCTAATGCTAAAGAGGCTGGCGCTCCAGCCCCAGTGGCTAAAAGAGCGACACTAGACCCAGCACTTACGCTAACTATGGCTGAAGAGCTAGTAATTACATAAGAAAGAGTATGTAAAGCTTTAGCATGTTTCTTTCTAGTAAGCCTATACTTATCCAAGTCGCTTTCTATTTCCTTTTGAAGTTCAGTTATTTGTTTTAATCTAAACTGTTTTAACCTCCATTTTTAAATAAGATTATTTTTTAAAATTAATCTTGTACATATTTTCTTATTAATCCTTCTGGCAGCACTTCATTAACAGAGTAAAACGCAATAAAATCAACATACTTAATGAGAATAAAGTCGAGTACTGTTAGTTTGTCTTTGTCAACCATCACAGTAACCTTGTCAGATGGTACATGGGGGGTTATTTTGTCTCCGTTTTTAGTAAATTTCAATGCCGAGCTTAAGAGGAGCATCCAAGATTTCAGCCTTTATTTGTATACCTTGATTAACGTATGTTCTGGCAAACTAGGATCACCCTCCCTCGAAGTAATAAATAAGCGAAAAATCATCATCATTTGCCTAGGTAGTGGCAGTATCTTTGGAGTAAATTCTAAGCCGACGGTGTCACCCCCCCGCTTCAGCAGACCCTTCTTTCTCTGTAGCATATATTCAGAACCCTGCCAAGTTATTTTAATCTGTTTTTTCTGTTGTGTTCCTGGAACCAGGCTAACAAGAAGGGACCTTCATTCAAAGCCTTTCTAAAATTGTTTTCCTTATCAAAGTATACATTGGGGCTTCGTAGTTCAAACTTTAGATTCCAAGCAATTTCAGGAAGCAACGCCCAAGCATTCTCTCTTTTATGAAGTTTGTATTCATGTTTGCCAAAGTCGTTTGCCCTTAAATTTCTTATCTCTCTAGGGTAGGATATTGCTGTCGTTTTTTGTCTTCAATTTCTATTCGTTTGTAAACCCCATCATCTGTGTATTCAAATCCATAAACATTTCCTGGCACTCCTATTAGATCAAACTCAGTTGTGTCTGCTAGGTCTTTTAGCTCTACTGCAACGCATTTTAGGGGGTAGCTCCGCTTTTGATTCTGGCCCTCGAGACATTCTTTTATAATATAAAAATTATAATAAATAAATTGTTATAAACAATCAATAATAAACAATCTACAATAAACAAACGTATTGAACTGGGGGGTCAGTCGTAAGCATAGCTTAGCGTGCTTAGATTTTTCTAACTGCTCTTTTATTTTTTTTAGCTCATCTTTGTCCCTTATTATATAATTTTCACTTAAACATTCTTCAAAACTATCTTTGTCCTTAGTGTAAAATAATACAACTGATTTTAACTGCGATCGAAAGTCTTTTAAGACGGCATTGTATTTTTGAGTTAAGAGCCACACAGAAACTAATGCGTGACGGCCACTAAAGCTAGCTTTGACAGAGCTTTTCTTTTTTTAACAATGTCTTGTTCAGCTGAACAGTCATCAATAATAAACAGTGTTTCAGTTCCCTCAAATAGTCTATAGTAATGTTCTAAACAGTCGCTCAGTTTGTCGCTAGGATCAACTAGAAATATATTCTCGTCTGTCCAAATAAACTTCCTTTCTTTGTAAGACTTGTTGTGCTTAATGGTTGTGCAGAATATAACAATGTGTTCGTAATGAAACCTGTATATGTTTGTAACAAATCAAGTACGAAGACAGTTTTTCCCACACCCAGTAATCCCGCAGAAAGAGAACAGTGCGTATCTTGGGCAGAAACTTCAAACTATCCATCTGTTTTTATTAGAATATTTCTTCTACATTTTAATAAGCCACGTCTTTTAGCCTGTTTTCTTCAATGTTTAACTGAGCATCACAAACCATAAAAATGTGCATTTTTATTGGGCCGTTTCCGTCTGCTTTCTTACGAATATTTATTTTTATACCATCTTGCCCTATCCTTTCTCCACTTCCAAACAATCTGTTGTCAAATGTAGATCTAAATCCAGCCACAGCCCATATTTGGTTATTAAGTAGTCTTCGAGTCTTACATCATAAAGGCGAAGTTTTTACATACACGATCAACTGCAGGATCCCTTTGCCTGCCTCCAGCGAACAACTTTCTTATTTCATCAAAGTGTTGGTGAGGTAAAAGCCCGCGCCCTGAATACAACTGATCAGACTTGCCATTTATTGCACAGTCAACCTTTTCAATTTTTGGATTATAAAACGCTTCTGATTCTCTCTGAAAAGGAGTTGTTTCTTCAGTAAATAAGAACAAAATTCCTTTTAAAGACTTCAGAGACTGATTTAGATGTATGTTCCAGAGAGTGTCTCGCTTGTTTCTATTTTCTGTAATGGAGTGCATAACGTTTTCATAATAAATAACCGTTTACTTTTATACTGGGTTAAGATTGTTCTGGCCAGTCCAGGGTTAGTAACAACATCGAACTCAAGAGAGATGTCGCTAACTGTGTATTTAACTTCAGGATCTTCAGACAGAATGACAGAGCCGCTAGGGTTAAATGTCAGATCATAAGTAAGTTTTTCTTTTAGTGCGCCTTGGTAATATGGCATATGCGTCTTTAACAGTTCAAAATCTAAAGGGATGCAGAATCTGTTGCCAAATGCTTCTGCTACTTCCTCATCTTTAACATCATCCTTTGCATCCTCCGCTTTAAGCCTGTGCTTGAGACCGTTTGGGCTTTGTATTCCCTGATAAACTTTCTCTTTCCTTTCTTATTTTAGGTAGCCATAGATCAGAATAGAGGGCAAAAATGTCTGCCTCGCCTAGTAAAAAGACTTCTTTGCCCTCCAGTTTAATTATGATTAACGATAGCCCTGCCTAAATTAGCAACAACAGTAGCATTAGGGTCTTCCGATGTAATACCTATTTTGAATGATAGTTTAGCAGTGCCTGGCATTATAACATCGTCAGCGCCAAGATCAGGGAACTTAACTATTAAAGTTTGTCCAGACTCAACTGTTGATGGAGTATTTACACTAATTACAGTCTGCCTTATGCCTTTTATGCCATGGGGTTCCTTCTCTTTTCTGTATGGATCGAGGTCACAACCGTAAGAGTTCATTTTTTATAAAACAAAAAAGAATATAAATAAAAAATATGGATGAAGATTTTGACGCGCCTGATCCTTCTGAAGAAGAAAGAGATCTGCCAGGCCCTTCATTTGAAGAAGATGAAACAGAATTAGGCCCTTCATTGCGCGAAGAACTTGAAAGAGCAGCAGAAGGTTCTTCAATCCCTTCATTAGAAGAAGCAGAAACACCCCCTTCAGTTAGCGCATCTCGTGCAGAACTATTAACAAATAAAATTAACTCATTCTATATAAGCTTAGGACTAGAACCGCCAGAAGGTCATAGTCCTTTTGATTTTTAGATGGATAAAAGCAACCATCTGTATGTAAGAACTAGGAGAGGAAATTTTTTAAGAGTTACTACAAAGCCAGACCCAACTAAGTTTTTAAAACTAAACACAGTTAGACAGAGGATTCCTGTTGCCGACCAAAGGCGATTAAACATTTTAAATTTAAGGCCTGAGGCTGTTAGTCTTTTACAGAACTTGGGGCAAAAGTTGCCAACACGATCTGAAATAGAAATGGCCTCTTTTCAAGATTTAGGACCAAGAATAAATGATGCAGCAGCAGAAATTGAGACGAGTTTTAATGAGGAAACAGTCAGAAAAACATTTTGAAACAATTGACGATTCTCCATTGCCTATGCGTGAAATCCTGGGGCTTAATGAGCGTCTAAAGTCAATAAGGGGCGAACTAGAAAACAATTTTGGGAAAACTTGGTGAGCTGGATAGAGAGATAGAAGAAGAAAAAAATAAGCTGGCTGATGCAGATGATAACAATTTAGGGCAAGAAGAAAAGGCTAGAATACAGCAGAAAATACAGAAGTTAATGGACGAAAGGGCGGCCAGGTTAGAAGTGCTGTCTACTAACAGAGCGCAGCTAGCATCACAAACAAGCAGAATAAGAGAAACTATAAACAGAATACTTTATGAAAACACTACGTTAGCAGAAAGAATAAGGACTCTGTTCAGGGAACAGGGATTACAATAGTTAGTATATTAACGGCTGTTGGGTTTGCTATCTCTACACTCGTTTATGCTTTAACTGGCAGTGCACCAACAGGGCCAGTAACGCCTCCAACGCCTCAGCCTGGTAAAAGTTGGATTAGAAAACAATTGCATCATCTAGCAAACTTATTAAAGAAGTTAGCAGCTAAAGCGCTTGATGCTCTGCCTGGCATAATAGGCAGTGTTGTTAGTTGGGTTTTGTCTACTATAGGCAAAGTGCTGGTTATATGGCCGACCATCTGTGGACGTTAGGAGTGCTAGCTGCTGGGTTAATTTTTAGTGAAATAAAGTACGGCTAATCCAGTAAAAGTTAAAAACACAACGAGGGCTGTCTTTTCGCTAGTGTGACTGTCAGTGTGAGGTAGATCAACAGGTGGCGTGCTTTCTGGGCTGCTTTCTGGCTGTGGGGCGCTTATAACTGGACTGCTTTCTTCAGGGCTAGGTACTTTTTTAAAATGGATGGGGCGGGCCTTGTGTTTAAGCTTTGATTGTGCCCTAAGTTTTGGTCGTCACCAGCTATAAGGATTTCATTGTTATAATTCTGTATCATGCCAATCTGTAGTCTAAGGTCAGAGGGTAGCATGTATAATCCATGGCCTACAACAAAGTCAACCTTTGACCTAGCATGTGCCAAGAACATCTTGATACCTTTGTATGCTGGCAGGCAAATCAACAGCAGAGTTAATAACGTCTTCTAAATTTGCTAAAAAATTGTTTTCTGGCATCAAAGCCTGTAGACTGATCAACTATGCTAGACTTGGTCTGTGCTTGCGCTCCTAATACACACCAAACATATGTCCTTATGGAGTCATTGAGTCTTTGCACGCCTGGCATTGTTAGACCTTTACTTTCATCTAAGATAAATGTTGCCCAAGCATTAGGATGTTTTTGTTCTATGGATCCTAATCGAACTTGTTTGTCTGGTTGAAAAGAGGTGTGGCCGGGCCAGTAGTCATAAGTATATTCTCTTTTGCGCCCCACAAATACAATGTGCCTAACCCATGATTGCGGTCTAACTTTTGTCTAAAATCAGTCGAAGGATTAATGTTAAATTCGTTGCAGATTCTTTCATATGCATTATTGTCCATTGGGCTGTTGAATGGGTTAAACGCGCTGTCGCTTGGGGGGGCCACTTGTAGTTCAGTTAGTATTCGTCTGTACTGGTAATAAACATGAAAGTTATATACTGACCTTACCAAAGAGATTAGGGTGGTTTAAATGGTTTGCATATGAAACACCGCAGCCAGTAGTTGCGCAGTAAATGGCAAAATTTAACTGATTCTGGAAAAAAGCCATAGGGCGAGATGACCATGCTGATGGCACTCTGTCGCTCTTTATTGGTGGATTTAAATATTTAGTTAGTGGGTTTACAAGTCTAACCCCGAAGCCGTATGATCCATCTACTGCAATGGTTAAATTGCTGAAGTCCAAAGATTTGGGGTTATAAAACGCTCCTATATTTTAAGTAGCACTTTGTTATATTTAAAAGGTTCCATTTTTTAAATTAGTTTTTTAAATAGTTATAAAAAAGATGTTCATCTATATAACCAAGCAAAAAGAGCGTGTGTTCTTAATGAACCCAATTGACAATAGGCGCGGTAATTATAGGGTTGCCCTTAGAGAAATTGGGTTTAAAGTTTTTGTGGGCTAACATATCTGAAAAGGCTCAAAATAACTGGATTAATGTTAATGACGAACAAGGCAATCAAATAACTCATGTGCAAATACCTGATGGCTACTACAACTTTTGTTCTTTAAAAGAATTACTTTGCGAATATGGTATAATGTTAACAATTAACGAGGCAAAAACCTCAGAATTACTATGAATTTCCACTAGAAGAAAGAAGAGAGTACACTTTCCTAAAGGGCTAGCTCGAATTTTAGGCTTTCACAGTAGTGGCGGAGATTATAGATTTAGTACAAGAGAAGATGTTTATCAATTTAAAGGCAATAAACCTTCTGATTTTCTCGTAAACCCAATTTTGTATGTCCATTTACAACAGTTAAGAACATGTGCTAATTTGTTTGCTGGCTATCCATCTACAGTTCTAAAGGTTTTGCTACCAACTAGGGCGGGGTTTTGCGATTATCAGTTATATACGTTGACGGAGACAGCCAATTTAAAGAATTAATTGGCGTAGATATAAATTCATTGGATGTAAAAATAACTAACCAAGATGGAAAGCCAGTTGTCTGTTCTGATTTATTAATAGAGCTGGAAGTAGAAGAGCATATTAGAAAAGTAGTAAGGGCTCAGTCCCGCGGGCGTTAATAGTGTTGGAAGTATATTCTCTTGTTTTGTGCAAGAATTAGAAAAGTTATATTTGTGTGCGTGAGTGGGCAGGGGGTGGGGCGTGCGTGGCTTAATCAACTAGGCCAATCAATAGTAGGTCGTTTTGTCCTAGTTTACTGAGGGACAAAACGTGAGTGAACGTTTCAATGCGTGGGGTGGGGTGTGCGTGCGTGGGGTGGGACGTGCGTGTGTGGGGGCGGGGGGGGGATGGGGTTTGTGCGTGCATGGGGTGGGGTGGGGGTGAGGTGGAGGGTGGGGTAGGGGTGGGGGTAGGGATGAGGTGAGGGTGGGGTAGGGGTGGGGTGTGGGACGTGCATGCGTGGGTGGGGGTGAGGTGAGGGTGTGCAGGAGTTACCTCCTTTAGTATTATTTTCAGCCCTGTTGAGGGCCTTTCTATGGCGTGGCGGTCGGTGGGCAAGCGACACAGTTCTGGCGTACTTTTAGCACCGCTCACGCGTGATCGGTTCTATTTTTAGACCCACGTCATGCGTTTGTGGCTTTCCTAGGGGGCTATTGATTTTTCACAGCAGCTACCCGGACTGCCAGTACTCGCAAAAACCAACGTCGCTTTGCATATATTTTAAAATGAGCCTTCTTTTCTCATACAAGCTGTGGATTGAAATTCCAAGCTTGTGGAACTTTGAACAGTAAAAAAAAAAACAAAATGATAATTCCATCAGTTTTCTACACAGCGTGGGTTCCATCAGAATTTCGTTTTTCAAATAATTATCTCAGGACGCTTTTGGCTTAGATTTTTTAAAACAGTTTTTGTTCTTTCAAGCCAATGGCCTAAAAGCAAAGATTGCCGAAGTGTTTTACAATTTTCAGATTTGATCTCATAACCAGCCTTCAGTAAAACAGGCGTAATTTCAGCCATGTTTTTCAACTTCATAAAGGAGCTTTCGTCAATCGGCTCATTATCAAGTTTCTCTACAAAACAATTACGTAAAAAGCGTCCAGTTCACTTACTGTCATTTCACGTTTTCGTTGCTTCGTTTCCAAAAGATTTAAGCTCTATTTTGACCAGACAGGTTTCGAACAACAGCGAGCTAAAAACATGTCCTCACTCCGTGACGTCCCGGTCGGAAAAATCAACACCGGCCAGGGGCTCGTCAGTCCCAGCCAGAAATGATGTCATACCTCCTGTCGATTGTGTTGAGCGTGCACGCGTGATGCGTGAGCTATAGCGTGTGCAGCAGACCATGCAAAAACAGTTTCTGCATCAATATTGATTTTAACCACCAGTCTGGCGGCGGGCCGTGAACAAACGGGCCTGCCAAACCATATACATTTTAGTTCATTTTATGTTCCTGGAGAGAATGTAAATATCTTTGTTCACGATCACCATATCTTATCTAGCACCCAAGCCCCCATTTTAAATTAACGATTAGGTCATTTTTTGCTGTTTTTGCATGATAATTTTGTTTAGAAAACAGGTGTTAAATTTGGCCAAAACTGATATGAGATGGACGTGATTTGTATGTGAAAAAGGGGGTTTTCGTGCAAAATAAAATATGTGAGCTTAAACCCGTATAAAGACATTCTGTGTGTGTGTGTGTGTGTGTGTGTGTGTGTGTGTGTGTGTGTGTGTGTGTGTGTGTGTGTGTGTGTGTGTGTGTGTGTGTGTGCGTGCGTGCGTGCATCTGTGTGTGTGTGTGTGTGTGTGTGTGTGTGTGTGTGTGTGTGTGTGTGTGTGTTGTGTGTGCGTGGGTATGTGTATGCGTGTGTGGTGTGTGTGTGTGTGTGTGTGTGTGTGTGTGTGTGTGTGTGTGTGTGTGTGTGTGTGTGTGTGTGTGTGCACGTGTGACCTGTTTGCTATTTGAGAGAGAGAGCGAGAGACAGACAGACAGACAGACAAGTTGAACCACGTTAATGCACAGGAACTAGCCCATAAAATTCTGAGCTGATTTCAGACATGGTCATAATAAACTCTCGAAAATCAAGAACATCGTCAGGTACTGGGGTCACGCACACTCCTCTCATAATGAGTTGTTGTCGCGGTGTGCAAAAAAACACGGGATAAGTGCGATCTCGCCGGAATGGCAGGATACACACCAAAAAATAAAATAAAATAAAATAAATAAAAAATAAAATAAAATAAAAAAATAAAAAAATCAAGGTTTATGAAAAACAAACACGCGCCCCCCGCTCCCCCGCACCCGCCTCCCACCCCCCACCCCCCTCATCCCACCCCGCACGCCGCCACCCAGGCCCCACACTCACCGCCCCCCCCCCCCCCCCCCCCCCCCACACACACACACACACACAACACAGCGCGCGCGCGCACGAGAGCACAGCAAGCACGGGGACCAGACAGCGACCCGCGGAACGGGGGAAGGGCGAAAGGGAGCGCAGAAAATCCGGGAAGGGAAAGGCGCGCGCCCGCCCCCCCCTCCCCCACGAACCCCCCATTCCTTCCCCCTCCCCTCACCCGACACATCCCCCAACCGAGCGAAATCACCAGCATATACAAAAACACACATTTTTTTTTTGTTCACGTGGCAAACACACATGTTATATACAAATGAATGAGTGAAATTCTTGCATGGCTCACCACCAGATTCCGACAAACTACAGCAAGACAACGTCAAGACTCAATGCCGTACAGCCTATTCTATGGCAATGGTTGTATTCATGTTCGGTCATGTACGTGGGTGTATATACACGTGCGCGCGCGCACTCACGTGCATATGTATGTGAGTGTGTATGTGTGGTGTGTGTGTGTGTTTTGTGTGTGTGTTTTGGTGTGTGTGTGTGTGTGTGTGTGTGTGTGTGTGTGTGTGTGTGTGCGCGCGATTGTGTGGTGCATGTGTGTGTGTGTGTGTGTGTGTGTGTGTGTGTGTGTGTGTGTGTGTGTGTGTGTGTGTGTGTGTGTGTGTGTGTGTGTGTGTGACATAAGTTTAACAGTAAGCATTTATACGTGACATGAAATCCGTCATTCTTACAACAACAACAATAACAACAAACAATACCTCCATTCTGCATTCAAACTAACTGCAGTAGAAACAATTGCAGTCACAAAAGAAACTCATGTCTATGTTCAGCTTCATTACGTTTTTGCTGGGACGCGTGGATACCATGAAAAAAAAAGAAGAAGAAGCGGAAGAAGAAATGGGTGGAAGGAAATACAATAAGAGCCTGAAATTACAAATAGAGAATCTTTGTATGCGCAAGCTCTCCAATGCACATAGTCAGTGTACATCGTTACCTTTCTTTCAAAAAAAACAAACAAACATTGCAATCAGATGAAAATATTAGGCATTCATGCGCAATGTGGACCTTACTTAAATTTTTACCACATAATGTAAAGAAGACACACGTATGCATAGCACAACAAAACCACCATAACATCAAACCTACTTTGAAACTACCACCCAACTGTTGACAAAAAACCAAACCAACATTAACACCTATTATCCAATTGCAAACAAAACAACCAGCAGGCCACCTGGGTTTCCATACTGGCAACATAACCTACGACACCGCATGAAATTCACAAAAATAATTCAGACAGAGAACAGGAAAACACGGGTTCAAGCTCAACCGCTCTCAACCGGTCTTAACCGGTTTCGAGCGGTCGACCTTGAACCCGTGTTTTCCTGTTCTCTCCTAGTAAACCCTACAAACAAACATACTGTGTAGGATTATCCGTTTTTAATACTAATTTACTAAACTTTTCAGATTTTAGTTTTTGCTTAATCCTGCGTTTTTCCTGATCATTTTCAATAACATCATTTTCACACATACAGTCATCAAATGTGTCTCTGTACACGACATGGAAATCATGTATGGCTTGACCGAGACACTGTTCGCCCAGACCTAATTACAGTGTTCGCGGATTGTGGCAGGTGGTGTTAGGCAGCACCAGGTACAGCGGTCCGTGTGATACCTGTAATTAGCTGACTGTAACCGCCATAAGGCGGGCTGGCGGCGCACACCTGGCCAGGCAGTCATTCCCGCCTTTCATAAAACATATCAAAACATGTTTCTTGCCTCCCCCAATCACAAGACTAGATAGAATCAGCTGATTAGTAACAGTGACGACATTTCCGCCCAACACTTGTGTTGTTAGCAACCTAGCTTAGTGATTTTGTCATTTCTCCTGGTGCTGTGGTGGTGTGAAGACGTTTTTCAGTTGTTTGTGTTGGTTGATTTTATTTCCGTGTCGCGAGATAGTATCTCTTCTGAATTAGAGATAGAACTTTTTGAATCACAAACCGTTCATCAAGAATTGCTAGATTACTCAAGACAAAATACTAGTTTAATTTTACCAGAAAATATGGAACAGCAAAGTAAATGGAGTCATGAACAACTTTCTATTCTTGATAACCATATTTCTTACTACATGACTTGTGCTATTGTAAACAGAATAAAAACAGGACCAGCAGAAAGTAAAAAACTACCTGCTTTTGCTTCTCTTCCGAAAAGAAAGCTTTCATCTTTGTATGGAGAGCAAGCAAAAAAACAAAAGATGATGACACCGGAAGAACTTCACCAGTACCTGCAAACAAAGCAGGTAGATGTAAGCAAAACAGTAAGAAAAGAAGTCTTTGTCTTTTCTCCAGAGGAAATAGTGACTTCAAACATTGCTGTTGCAAAACTGAAAGAAGGATTTAGACAAATTCAAAGACAAGAGGCTACTAGTATGTGTTTTAATCTGCAGTATGGTTGTCTTTTAGATGTCACCTTTGAACTCTATGCAAAAGAAAAGGAAAGTGGAGTGCAGACTCAAAAATGGGAAGATTGGTTGAGACAACATATTGGAATCTCACCTTCATATTCCCGTAAACTGAGGGTGATATTTCGATTGCTGAGACCATACATGAAAAGGTTTTCTACTGTTGGACTACCTTTCATTGAAGTCTACTCCATGAGAAATGAACTTAAAGCAATGTTTTCATATAGTGAGGAGATAAGGCAGTATTGGTCCACTTCCATTCAACCAGCAATGCAGCTTGAAACACAATCTTCTCAAGAGCTACAGCAGGGAACAGCCGCGGTCTAGCTAGACCGCGTGAAATGAATATTAAACAGGCACACGCCACAGCCTATAGCAGAAAGCCACGCCTCAACGGCCGCGGTCTAGGTGGACCGTCGCTTTGTCACGCCCTATTCAACAGGCTGCCTTTTCAGGCGGATCCGGTTTCAAAAATAGTAAATGACGTGGCTCTAAATATAGTAACGATCATGCATGTACGGTTTCAAAAATAGTAAATGACGTGGCTCTAAATATAGTAACGATCATGCATGTACGGTTTCAAAAATAGTAAATGACGTGGCTCTAAATATAGTAACGATCATGCATGTACGGTTTCAAAAATAGTAAATGACGTGGCTCAATATAGTAACGATCATGCATGTACGGTTTCAAAATAGTAAATGACGTGGCTCTAAATATAGTAACGATCATGCATGTACGGTTTGCTGCCCTATGACATTTGCGCCTGCCCTGCTTCGGCTGTGTTATTGTTTGTGCTTCGTGTTTGTGTTTTGCTTCAACGCCCTGCTACACCGTTTTGCTTCAACGCAAGTGCTGTCTTGCGCCAAGTGGTGTTACACATGACGAATAATAAAGCTCTGTGTACACCACACACACTCCCTCCCCCTTCTCACACCCACACATGCACGCACTCCTCCTGCTGTAGACGAGCTTTGAAACACTTGACACCTTCACCCTAAGTTACCCCCAAGTCACCCCAAGTTCTTAACTAAGTTCTTAATCAAGTCACCCCAAGTTCTTAATCAAGTCACCCCAAGTTCTTAATAAAGTTCTTAATTAAGTCCCCCAAGTTCTTAATCAAGTTCTTACTCAAGTCATCCTCAAGTTAACCTCAAGTCACTTCTAAGTTCTTACTCAAGTCATCCTAAGTAACTTCTAAGTTCTTACTCAAGTCATCCCAAGTTCATAACTAAGTCATCCCCTAAGTACAACCAAGTTCTTATTTAAGTCAATTTATAATTATTTATTATTGCATCTGAAATGGATCAAAATGAACTTTTGTTGTTGGCGGTTCTGGCATACTTTTGTGTTCGACTTCTATATTTAGTGGTTGAGATTTTTTTGACTGCTTTGGTTTTTGCTGGCGTTGTTTATATATTTATAACTGTAATAACCACCCCCAGCAGCAATGCCGCCAAAAATAACAATTACTTTAAGAAAATTCCATGAAGACTTTGGCGTTGTTGTTGTAGGTCTTGAATCAACTTGTTCTGGTGTTTTTGTAGCTGGCATTGAAACAACTGGCTGCGACTCTGGCACTTTTTTATTCTGTGATTGTAACATTAATTTTGTTCGTTTTTTTCCACTCTGCTAATTTTTTTCCTGCTGCAACACGTCCAGGATGAGGAAGCTTTTTACTGATCACTTTCTCCACTGATTCAATGTTTTCTGATTCTGCTGATTTTCTGGCTCGGTCATTTTGAAGGGAAATAAAATCTATATGATTAAAAGTAATTAATCCCATGATTAGCGGCGATAATAATGTTCCAAATCTGTAATATAGATCACATCCTAGAGACTCAATGTCTTGTTAAAACTGGATCCTGCGTTAAATCATACATAAAGTCTTGTTCAGAATCAATAGGCGCAAATTTACTTACTAGTTTAGTGTACAAAACTAAGAACCGTTTGTCCTACGCTTTTTACCATTCTCGACCCTAGTTGCGCTTCATACCTGTTATGATACTTTACAATGTCTTGTGGTGACATCTGTTGAATCTGTTCTATGCTGAATTCATTTCCGAGGAACTGTTTTGTTTTCACATGCTGCCAAAGAATACAGCCTTTCCTTTTTAGGCATAATAGCTTGCTCATCAACTTGGTCATTTGTAATCATAAGTTCAGGAATGTTTAGTAGATCGTCGCTGTTCATGTTTTATTACTAAATATAATTATTATTTATTTTTAAAAATGAGCGCCGAAAAGACTGTTAAAATCTTGTTTACCATTCTGCTGTTATTGGTGTCTAAAGTATAGGATACACAATGCTTGGTAAAAGCCTGTTAAAAATTAAACCAGCAGATCTTGGCAAACTAGACTTTGAGGATTCAGCAAAGCTAATTTGCTATCATTGCAGCTTCATTTGCTACGAAAGATTTTCTAGTTAAGCAAGGAATAATTCCAGACAGTAAATATATGTAAAAACAAAAAATACATTTATAAAAATGGCTTCATTCGTAATGATGAAAAGCGGCGCCAGTAGTGAATGCGCTTGCTTTTAGCGGAAGTAATTACGCGTTTAGTAAACTGCGGGATGATGGCGAGAGAAAAAGACATAACAAAGCTATGGAGCAACTAGCAGCTGCACAAGATAACTATGAAAAGCAGAGAATTAAGCAGTTAGATTTTATTAACGACAAACTGAAAAACAGGGACATGCAGCTTACACATTAAAGACGTTGACCAGGCAATAAAAGAATATTATCTTGTAACAGGCAAACCAATCGAGACATTGCCCCACCAAAATTCAGCGACTTTTATCAACCATCAGAAAAACAAAAGATGCAAGAAATCGTGTTTATCGTCTTTGGTATGACCGTTGTGTATTTTGTTGAACATAATATTAGCTGAATAAAAATGAAAAAAAATCTATTATTCGCCAAAAGGATATTGGAAGGGAATCACGGCAATAAAAAAGATAAGCCAAGCAGCGGGAGTCAGTGAACAAACAGCAAAGGAATGGTTATCTAAACAAGCGATTTGGCAAATTATTTACCTGCACCTAGACGAATACAGAGACCACACTTTGTAAATACAATACCGAACGACACCCATCAAATGGACCTTCTATATTTACCCCATGATACGATTAGACGAAAAAGATTTAAGTACGCACTCACAGTCATTGACATAGCTTCAAGATACAAAGATGCGGAACCATTAACACAAAAAAGTGCTTCTGCCGTTGCTGTCGCTATACAGCTGATATATCAACGAGGCCCCTTAACTTATCCTCGCATGATTCAAGTCGATGACGAAAAGAATTTAAAGGTCGAGTGAATCAATTATTGTTAAAACATATACCATTAAAAGAGGCATCCCAGGAGTTCACAGATCACAGGCTTTAGTTGAAAACTTTAACAAACAGTTATCTGAAAGACTTTTTTCCTACCAGTATCACAGAGAGTTGATTGACAATTCCGCAACACAGAATGGGTTAGAAGACTGCCCTCAGTTTTGCGCGCAATGAATAATGAAGAATTTAAAGGGCTAAAACCAGTACAAGCAATCAAAAAAAAACAATAAATGTTGTTGAAGGAGACGACGTTCATCCGGCAAACTATTACCATTTGGATTGAAAGTAAGGTACCTTTATTACCGGGGGAAGCAGAAGGGGACACTCGCTCAGGGCAACAGATCCTGTTTGGAGTGTTGATCCATATGAAATAAAAAGAATTGTAAAAATGAATCCGCCCGTGTATTATTTACGAGAAACTGACACAACAAAACAACCAGCTCCCCAAAGATCTTTTGTGAAGGAAGAACTGCAGATAATCCCGCCAGACACAGTTCCGCTTAATTAATTTTTAATTTACATAAATATATTTGAGTCTAAAATGGAAGCTCAGGACGAAGCAAGAATGGTAAAGGAAGAGACCTTGAAAATGATACGGGAATCATTTAATGCGTGTTCTGCTATTAGGGGAACATTTGTGAAGATTAATCAATGCATGCTAAACCATCCAGATCACCTACAATCCAAAATCCCAAATTGGGAAAAAGAATATCTTGAAATAATAAAAAAAATTCGAACGCATCAAGCAAATGATAAAAGAATTAGATGAATTGGATGAAGCTATGATTGATCTTATAATAAAGTTGATGAAAAATATAAACCCTCCTGTTATGCGGTCCTCCAGTGCCCGATTGCATATGAAAACTCTGAATTAACAAATACTCGTTTAGTGTTTGTTCTATCTAATGACTTCTTTGTTACAACATGTTGTGTTGATCTCATGTAGATTAGATCGTAGTTTTACGTTGTCATGGTGAAAAGTCTTATTGTCAAACAATGCTTCTTTGTAGTTGTCATGCGATATGTTTGACTGCACAACACTGCGAGATATTCCTTTTGCTTCTTAATGGTTTTTCTCCTGGCTTGAAATACTGTACATTTTCGACCTTAAACCAACAACTCCTTGATCACCCCTCCAGATAATTCATCCTTCATCTTTCCTAAAACCTCTTATTAACGGATGAATGTAAAGGCGAATCTTTAGGGTAATCAGATGTATCATACCATCCCGCATGCCTTTAGCCACTTCTATTTCCATGTCTTTATAGATGTCTTCAGTAGGGATATCTATAACAAAACTGTCTGTATCTGTGTAAAGTACTCTGGACTCTGGATACGAGGGTTTAAAGTAGTCATAAAGAAATTCTAACATCAAAAGCTTTGATAATTCTAAAACAGTAAACCCAATAAAAACAGGTTTGTCCAATTTGACTTTCTTTTTTTTCATCATTATGCCAAAAAGCCCATCATGAAATCTTCTAAAGTCTGATAATTAGGTTTTGAAGTCAGCTTAATTGCTTCGTTCTCTCTGGTGACTAATCTGACATCTTTGCGCTTGTGTGGATTTTCCATAGTCTTTCCAAAACAGCTGTTGTTCATCAGCTTGAAAAAGTCTTTTCTGAAGCATCTGTGGATTTAGTTCTAAGATCAGTGTTCTTCATGATGTATGGTTTCATGAACAGTTCTTGATCAAAAGCAATTACACGATGAAACAGCCGTCAACTTTAAACCATGTCTTAAATAAAATTGTAGAAGTCTGTAATGACAGACATAATTTTTTTTTTTGCCGCGAAGATTAGGCACAAGTTTAGGTGGCTCTGTTGGATTCATCTTTAGACTTTCTGCTGCTAATGGGTAGTCATTATGTAGGTCATGGAGTTCATGAGGATATTCTAAGTCAACTTCTAGAATGAGACCTCTTTTACGATCAGCTGTAAGAGTATGCAGTTGTTCTACAAATTCTTGAATTGTTTTAATACCGCAGTGTACATTTTAAAGTTACGTAATGGAAGGGATTGCGCCATTGCCCAACCATACAGATTGTTTGCATCTATATACATGAGATAGTTAGACCTTTTACTTGGATCATAGTCGTCCAAGTACTTGTTGTTTGCTTTACAGTAATGATGCGACGCCATACTAATTCCTCCCGCAATCCGTTTTCATCATCTGAATCATTGGTAAATCTGACAATAAATCAATCTGTATTCTAGTACCTTTTAAGAAAGCGTCCCAACTCATCCGGGCGCAGAAATGTAATGCGCAGGATCCAGGCTATAATGTTTCATGCAGGTCTTTCTATAATTTCAAAAATATCCGCCAACAAACAAACGTCAGCCATCAAGTAGGAATCATGATAGTCTCCATTGTTTTAGAATCTAACTTCTGCCATGCTTCTTGAGCATGCTGGTAATCAGAATCACTGATGCCCTTTCCTCTAAGACTAGAAAAGAACGCGTCTTTAGGTGGAAGTGAATCTTCATCAACCTTTCCAACTGTTCATGTACTCATAAGGGTAAACGCCCTTTCTAACAAGAGTTGAGTCAAATATTCTTCTGTTATTGGGCAGGACTTTAAGGACATAGCCAGTGACTCTAATGATCCCATCAGGTGTTGCTGAGTCATAAAAGGACATGTTATTTAAAGTGAAACACATGTACTTTTCTGATGACTGTGCAATGCATGACACCCTGGAGTCGCTGCCTACTGCTTGCATTATAAGATGAGAGTCGTAACCTCGCAAGTTATGAAAGAAGATGGGCAGCTTCCATGTCTTAGGATCAAACTTTAGTTGAAGATTGCATTTACGTGCGCTGCTCCTCTGAACTTTCCGCTAATGTGATCATGGTCTCTACTGTTGGATTCTCTGCGTCTGATGAGAGGCCTAAACCGTCGGCAGCCAAGGCCGCCCACAAATCCAACAATGTGTGGCTGAGTCATACTGTTCTTGGTCTTCAGGCGTCATTATGATTTCAGATAAGTTTAGATTATTAGAACAAACGTTACGAACTTGCTGCATGCGTTTTAAGAAGTATTTTGCAGCATCGGGTCCTCTATACAATTCTGGTTCTGATGGACACCATCCGACCTAACAATGATAAAGCATAGGAACAAATCTGATGATTACTCATTAAGACAGTTTTTGGAAGTTTCTGTGGGTTGGCCCTTCATAAGGAACAATAAGCGATCGAAGTCTGCGTAAACAACATATGGACTAGTTTGCAGTCGTTTCCAGTTATTAAAACTAAACTTTAGATCCAGGTGGGGGCGTAATTAGTTCTGTATTACAGTCTACAGAACTTTTACAATGTTTTATATGTTCACTCGCGGCTTGAACAGATGGAATTCTTGTTAAACATTTTCTACAGAATTCTTGTTTATTTTTTTTGCTTTGAAGCATGCGCCAATAATCTACTCATTGTTCGTATCAATGTGTAATGTTGAGGCAACCCTGTTGGCGAAGACATTAGGAGTAAGTCCACATGGCTTTTGGCCGATCGCCTATTGTTGGGCTGTCTTTAGACACTCTAATAGGCACCAAATTTGTTTCCTCATCCCATGTGTATACATTAACAGTTATTGGTTTGTTTTGTTCTTCAAACTGATCAATTTGGTTACACTAACAGGAAAGGATATTCCACTGAAGTTAAGATCTTTGACGTAAGGTTCATAGTTAGATACTCTCTCTGCGTTTTTTGCGGAAGTAATGCAGCCTTGCAAGAACACACCACATGAAACATTGTTGTCTGAATTCTTTATGTTTAGAACTGCTCTTTTCGCTACTAATGCTGGAGGTAGTGAATGTAAGCCTTGCCTACAATCGGTGCATATTAGCCTGTTTTAATCTGATCTCTAAGACTTCGCCCTCTGACCAACCAGAGCCTCTCATTTTGGCTTCTTCAGCGGCCACATCAAACTGTTGTAAGCAGTTGGTCTGCCCAACCAGTGTGTAAGTCATTATGAGAAAGAATAACCTGTTGTTTAGTTGAGACCCAGACTTCTAGATTTTCTTCATTATTGTTATATAGTCGATTAAAACAGCTAACATTACTTTAACTGGCGGGTCTATTGTTAGTTTACCTGGAACTTGAGAAATAGCATGCAACAACACTTGCCTGTACGTTTGTTGGGTCAACGACTTCTAGATTAATATCGTTTAAAGCTTTTGATAAACGCTCTCCTTAAGCATTCCTTCAAACAATTCGTCTGGTCCTTCATATATCTTATCCATGTTGAGCTTTCTTTTCTAACTCAAACTATTTATTTAAATTTAAAAAAAATTCTTAATCAGAATCAATATCGACGGTCTTTTTATGCTTGGACTCATAAACTAAAGTATAAACGCCCTTTGATGTTGTTAATGTGAGCTGTTTAGAACAGAGTTTAATGTCTCGTTTACTTTTTTTAAACATTCCTTTTTTATCTGCTCGGTGTCTGGCTGTTGAGAAAAACTTGCCCTTCCCTTTCTTTGAAGATCAAACTTTTGTCTTTTATAGTCATCAAAATCGGCCTGTAAACGACTAAATTCTTCGTCCGTGATGTTTGAGTCAACTAGTGCTTTATTTAATTGTCAGTTTGAACGAACTAAGTTTAGCTTTTTATTAGCTGAACCATAGCTGTGTGCTTTGGAGTTTAGTTTTTAAATTTTTTGCTAGCAGCACTTACAGCTAATGAAACAGGCCAAGAGCTAAAGACACCCCGCCTGAGGTAAAGCTGCGGGGCGCACCAACACCTGTTGCTAAGAAACCAACACTTGTTCCTGCCGATGAGCACTTAGAGTTGATGCTCCGTATTAACAATGTAACGCATTACAGGCGCAGAATACCGTCGTTTGGTTTTGCTGTTTTTTGAAAGGTCCTGCTCTAGGTTTTTGTTGCATTTGTGTAATGTTGGTTAATCTGAAGGTTTTATGTTAGGGGTTTCTACTATCCCTTCTTTTGGCGACTCTGGCGCTGTAGGCACATTTGGATAAACCTGAACAGACATGCTTTTTTAAATAAAAATATTTTAGTAATGTATTCTTTAATCTGTTATCTTGAATATTCAGCTGCGCATCATATATTAAAAACAAATATACATTAAGCGGTTTATCGTCATCTTCTTCTTTGTCAATTTGAATGTTTATTATGTCTTAACCGTTCTCCCACTTCCATGCAACTGATTATCCCTGTTGACCCTTTGGTCAATCCATAAACCGTATTTCGTTGTTAAATAATCATCGAGCCTAACACTGTGAAGATGAAGATCTTTAGACACAAGGTCAACTGTTGACTTCTATGCCTCCCACCTCCGAACAATTTTTTTATTTCATCAAAATGCTGATAAGGTTTAAGCCCGCTAGCGTAGATTTGGTTAGGACTACCCTCAATTGAACATTGTACTTTCGTTATTTTAGGATTAAGAAACTTTTCAGTTGTCTTTTAAACGGTTCTTCATCTCGCACAGCAATAAAATACCTTTGAGCGATCTTGCTGAGCACTAAACAAAATTCCATATAGTGTCTGCCCTGCTTTTAGGATGTGTAGAATGGTGAATCACTCTTTCGTAATATATTGCTAATTTTGACTGATATTGTTGCTCAATCAGCCTTGCTACGTGAGGGTTGCTAACAATGTCAAACTCTAACGCGATGTCAAAAATGCTGTACTTTGCTTCGGTGTCTGATGATCTGATAACACGTTTGTATTCATTAAAAGTTAGTTCATAAGACAATCTGTCTTTTAATGCCCCTTGAAAGTATGGCACTTAACAACTCAAAATCCAAGGGATGGAAAAGCGATTTCCATACGCATAACTTACAGCTACATACTTTTTGCCGTCTTTAGCATCTGCGGCGCCTATTCTGTGTTTTAGTGCTTCATTATTTTCGATTCCTTGAAACGCAAGATCATTCCTTTCATTCTCGGTTAGCCATAGATCAGAATAGGTTAAAAATATGTCTGCATTATGTAAAGAAAATATTTCTTGCCCCTCAAGTTTTATAGAAATTTTCTTAACGATCGCCCGTCCCAAATTCTGGACAACTGTCCTGTTTGTGTCTGTTGCTGATTCGAGTTCTATTTTGAAAGTAAGTCGCGCAGAGCCTGGCACAATCACTTCATCTGCTCCTAGGTCTGGAAATTTGACAGTAAGAATTTGATCTGCATCAATAGTAGATGGATTATTTGGAACAATAATATTCCGTTTATTTCCCTTCACGCCAAAGGGCTCTTTCAGTCTTCTATGCGGGTCGAGAATTGAACCATATGCTTGCGACATTTTTATAAAACAAAATAAAAAGTTAATTATTTAAAAACATGGCAGGAAATGAAGTCGAAGAAGATTATGATGTTCCTGATCCTGGAGACGACATGAGTGAAATGACTCCTTTGATACAGCATCGCTCAGCGCCCTCATTGCGGCGTGAATTAACAGAAAGTAGGGCCAGATCATTTTACCAAAGTTTAGGCCTAGAACCTCCCGAATTTATAGACCCAAATGATTTTGAAGAAAAAGATGATGGCCATTTGTATTTGAAAATCGATCAAGGAGAATCTGTTCGGCTTACAACTAAACCAGACCCATCAAAGTTTTTAGCCAAGAGTACAATTATACAAAGACTCAGTGTGAAAGATCAAAAGACCGAAATTAAGAGCGGAGGCAGTTTCTAAACTTCAAAACACACTACAAGATCTCCCAAAAGATAGCCAAATACAAAACATGGAACTTAAAGATTTAAGTCAGACAGCAGACAAAATAATAGATGCAGAAACCAGTTTATCAGAAGAAACAGCATTAAAAACTATCCACGATCCGCCGTTACCCATGCGAGAAATAGATCGTACTTTAAGAACCGTCAGAGACAAATTAACAAAAATGTTAGAAAAAGTGGATGAACTAGATGAGCATATAAAAAGAGAAGAAGAAAAACTCGTTGAGGCTGATGACGCCAACTTAGGGCGTAAGGTTAAAGAAGAAATAACCCAAAGACTAAAAGAACTTAAAATACAAAAATCGGCAATACTAAAGTGGTGTCTACTTACCAAGAACAATTACGATCTCAAGCGGCCAGAATAAGAGAAACTATCGAAAAATTTTTACATGAAGACACAACACTAGCAGAACGAATACGAACGCTGTTTAAAGAGCAAGGAGTCACATTAGCAAGCGTTATAACGGCCTTAGGTTTTGCAATAAGTACACTGGTGTTGGCTATTACAGGCGGTGGTGGTCTCGGGTCAGTGCCTCCACCGCCATCGCTTCCATCGCCGCCTGATAAATCATGGGTAAAAAAACAGCTTGATCATCTTGCGGATTTATTAAAATAAATTAGCTGGTAAAGCCATAGACTCTTTACCTGGCATATTAGGAGGTTGTTAGCTGGCTTTTGTCTACTGCAGGCAAAGTAGTTGGCTTTATGCCCGAGCACTTATGGGCATTGTTCTCTTAATAGTTGGGTTAATTTTTAGTAAGATAAAGACCAAGTAATCCTAGGCCAGTTAATCCAAAAACAAGTGCTGTCTTTTCATATTCATGGTCATTATTTTTTTTGACTTCGTGGTCTTCAACGGCCTTTGGGCTTTGGGCCACAGGGATTGGATGACTTATTCTTGGGGGGTCATCTTGTTTTTTTACTGCTTGCAATATTACTGGCTCAGAATTTATTTCGTTTTTCCCGACCTTCTGTTCGTTGCCTGCCACAAGGATTTCATTATTGTAGTTTATTATTGTGCCTATCTGGAGCCTGAGGTCAGAAGGCAGCATGTATAAACCAGTGCCAACAGCAAAGTGTACTTTCGATCTTGCGTATTGTAAAACATTTTGGTACCTTTTTATACTTGAAGGTAAATCAACTGTAGAATTAATGGCGTCCTCTAAATTTGCTAAGCATTGTTTTTGTGCATCAAAACCAGTAGAAGGATCAGTTATGCTCGATCTCGTTTGTGCTTGCGAACCTAGCAAACACCAAACGTAAGTACGAATAGAGTCGTTTATTCGTTCTATTCCTGCTTTAGTTAGGCCCTTAGAAGTGTCTAAGATAAATGTTGTCCATGCTGTTTTATGCTCTTGCTCTATGGACCCGAGGTGAACAGCTGTGCCTGAAGAGAAAGATGTGTAAGGAGGATTCCAGTCATAGTTATACTTTCTGTGCACGCCCAAAAATAAGGGGTGTCTAGACCATGATTAAGATCCAACTTTTGTCTAAAGTCTGTCTTGACCTTAATATTGAATTCGTTACAGATCCTTTCAAAAGCCTTCATGTCTATTCTGTTGCTGAATGGATTAAACGGTTTGTCATTTGGCAATGGCGCTTGCAGTTCAGTCAAAATACGCCTGAAGGTGTAATACAAATGAAATCTATACACTGACCTCGCCAAAGGATCAGGATGATTTAAGTGATCAGCATACGACACTCCACACCCAGTTGATGCACAAAACACAGCAAAGTTTAACTGGTTCTGATAAAACTGCATCGGATGACTAAACCACACTTTCGGGATGTGGTCGTTTTTAATAGGAGGGTTAAGATAGCTCTTCAATGGAGTACTAACCTTTACTTGAAAGGCGTCAGACTGAGTCACAGAAATGACAAGAGTACCAGTTGTTATATTTTTAAGATTGTAGTGCGGCCAACAGAATATTTTGCACCAGTATATTTGAATGCACTCATTTTTATTTTGTTTAAAAAATGTTTGTAACATAACAACCCAAGACCGTCCTTCGTTTTTAGAACATGCTATTGATAACGATTGCGGAACCAGAACGGTCGCGCTCCATGAAATATTCCACAAAGTCGTATGGTTTAATATTACTGAATCCAAGGAGAATAATAAGATTAAAAAATTTAATAATGCAGGAAAATTAGTTAGCCAGTTAACAATACCTGATGGTTATTACGGGTTTTGCTCACTAAAAGAAGCAATGAGTAACTTCGACATTACTCTCAAACATAACAATGCAAATCTAAAAACAATGTTGACCTTCAAACCTGAAAAAGAAGAAGTAGGTTACTATTTTGATAGAGAGCTTGCTAAAATGTTAGGCTTTACAACTACCAATCGGCCCACTCATAGTTTTAGTGTTACACCAGACAAAACTACTTATGAGGGAGAAAGTCCGCTCGATCTTGCATTACATTCATTGCTCTATGTTCATTTAGACGAGCTGAGCACTGATGAAAACTTATATGATGGAAGGCCCTCAACTGTTTTAAGAGCTCTTCCATCTGGGAAAGCTGCATATTGCGATTATGAAATTATACAATTCCCTAATTTACAGTTTAAAAGATTAGTTTGTGGGAGGGTCGGATCATTTAATATAAAAATCGCAGACAAAGCAGGAAAAGTTGTGAAATGTGATAACCTGCACATTGTTTTAGAAATAAAATAATACGTTACTAAAAAATAATGTCGCGCGGGCCAGAAGAATCAGGAGTTACATTAGCACCTGTGAGGTGTATAACTTTAGAATTAAAAGACCTTGCAGACGTTGCGGACTTTGAACAGAACGGTGAGATAGGCGCTTTGTATGATTTTGAGTACACTAAAGATGGTGATTATAAACGTAAAGAAGTAGGCGACAGCAAAAGGTTTCCTAAACTAGAACAACTGCGCAATGTAGAAGCAAATAATGTTGGCCAGTATGAATATAAAATAGTTCGAAAACCTGACAGCAAATGGCACTTAGAACCATATTTAGAATGGGACATAAAATTTGAATTCATAAGCCCATTTACATTTTTTGACCGCCAAAAAAGTTTCAGAAAAGCATTTAACTCTGGCCCTTTACATGTAAGTCTTATGCCAGAGGACAATAGTCGGAAAGAGATTGAAATAAAGCCGTATGAGAATAAACAGTACATCCTCCACAGAAGAGAATCAGTTTTGAAAGATGCTTCTACAAAATTACGGTTCATTCCGCAAATGAAATTAGGAGACACGTTCACAATGATATTTGAAATTTCTGTCTTAAAAGATGTGGAGAGGGATGGGTTGTGGGCGTTAGTGACGTCCTTCTAAAAGGAATTCTAATTAGCTGGCAAAACTTAGGCGTTGAAAAACTTAAAGTTACTGTCGTCATTCTTCACAATGGTGAGGATATTAAGGTCATAACAACAAGCAAAAAAATCAATATTAGTCTAAATAGAAACAATCTTACAGAACTAAATTGGATTAATCTTACACATTTAGATCTTATAGGGTTTTATTATACTGAACAAGTTTTGACAGAGAGTATGATAAACATAATAACTGGATTAGATTAAATTCTGTTATAAAACTATGGAGCAGTTAAACTTTATGACAAAAACTCCTCATTGTTCATTGATTTGTGGGCAGACTGGTTGTGGAAAAACAATATTTGTCCTAGACCTATTACAAACAGTTTATCGGTATAATTTTGATCATATTGTGATTTTCTGTCCAACACTTAAATGGAACAAAGCATATCATGATAGAAGGTTTATATGGACAGATGATGAAATATATTTAGTTGATCCTAGCAATAAACTGAGTGAGTATTTAGAACAGTTTTATAGACTGTTTGAAGGAACACAGACACTATTTATTATAGATGACTGTTCGGCAGAAAAAGACATAGTAAAAAAAAAGAAATACTTTATCAAAACTAGCTTTCAGTGGAAGACATGCTGGGATAAGTGTGTGGATTTTATGTCAAAAATATAACTCAGTTTTAAAAAACTTTAGAGAACAGTTAAAGACTGTAGTTTTATTTCACATGAAAGACAGAGACTCATTTGATGAATGTTTGCGCGAAAATGATGTTATTGAAAATGATCGGGAAAAACGCAGGATTAAGCAAAAACTAAAATCTGAAAAGTTTAGTAAATTAGTATTAAAAACGGATAATCCTACACAGTATGTTTGTTTGTAGGGTTTACTAGGAGAGAACAGGAAAACACGGGTTCAAGGTCGACCGCTCGAAACCGGTTAAGACCGGTTGAGAGCGGTTGAGCTTGAACCCGTGTTTTCCTGTTCTCTCAGACAAAGAACACACAATGAATGTCACATACCTAAATTAAAAAGATATGGTGGGCAAAAAAGGACCCAGCACTCCCCCCCCCCCCCCCCCCCCGTAATACATACCATTTAACCGTAATAACATCACACCATGTATGGTCAAGTTTCAGTCCTGTGCTGCTTTACATACTATGTGTGCATGTGTGTGTGTGTGTGTGTGTGTGTGTGTGTGTGTGCCTCTGTGTGTGTGTGTGTGTGTGTGTGTGTGTGTGTGTGTGTGTGTGTGTGTGTGTGTGTGTGTGTGCGCGCGCGCGCGCGCGCGCGTGACCACGCGTGCGCTCACTCCCCCACGTCGTGTTTTTTTTTTTTTTTTTTTTTTTTTATGTACACAATAATTGATCAGACAGCCTGAAGGCAGATCAGCCACCATTGCCACAACATACAGGCGTTCGTCTTTCATTAAACATCGACAAATTGAAGACTGACCCAAAGTGAAAGGAATCGGCAAAGGGGGGGGGGGGGGGGGGGGGACGCAGACCGTGGAAAGGAGGGCCAAGGAGACGTGGTGGGGGTGGGGTCTACTCTATTAGTTGGGGTCTACTCCATTATTTTACTCTTTTTTCCCCCAGCGATGAGGGTGGAGAGGACCGATGGAAAGACGTAGGGAGCCAGGTCCGGGCCGACTAGAACGTAAAAAGACATGTGTTGTTGTTTTTTAATGAAAATGGTACGAAAAAAAAACATATGCGCCATGTACAAACACACAAAGAAAAGAAATTACACATATAATGACTTATAAAATTAATTTTGTACAGTACCTTTGATGGAACAATAAAGCACAAAAAAGTACACCACCAATGAGCTGTATTGAGTTTTGTACGGCACGGAGTTCCTCAAGCAGATGGCGATTTAGAGGTCATTTTCTTCCTAATGGTTTCATTCGGGTCCTCACTGATAAATAGGGGCACAACCAGTCCGTTTTTTAACTTTGCCAGAATTTTTCCGTTTGAGACCAGGCTGACAAGGTTCCCGAGTGTTCAGATGCTTTTTTAAAAAGTTTGTAGTTAAGCATGGTTCAATCCTCAGCAATTGAAATTCCGGTTTGTTTCAGGATTTTTTTTTCTGTTTTCAAGTACACTCCTCTTCACTTGTCTTGAAAAGAAACGCACTAAAATAGGCCGAGGCCTTGCACCTCCCTGTCCGCCCGCTGCCACTGGCCTCCCAGAGCGATGAGCTACCTCGATGTCCTCCTGCTTGACCGTCACGCCCACCTGCCTGGAGAAAATGTCCACGCACTTGCGAGCACAGTCGGCGGCTGTCTCCTCCTTGGGGTTGGGGGCCTCCTTCACGCCGTACACACGTACGTTCCAGAGGCGGCCGTGTTGCTCCAGGTCGTTGTGGGCCGCCCGCAGTCGTCCTTCTTCAGCCCCCTGCGCCTCGAGTCGGCTCCTTAGCTCCCCGTTCTCCCTCTTCAGTCTTCCCACCTCGCCTTCAAGCTTATCTTTCTCTTTAGCCAGGTCGAATAAAGAGCTCTCCAGTCTATCAAGTCTATGAGAGAAGGTCTCTTTAAGCTTGTTCATTTCTTCCTTCACTTCCACTTTCAAACACTGCAGGTCATCTTTTGTACAGACAAAGTTCATTTTGTCCCTGAGACAACTCAATGTAGCTTGGATTTCCTCCATGTCCTCCTGCGACTCACTCTCACTACACTCTGCACCGTCACGCACAGTCTTTTTCTTCTTATTTTCTGGCTTCTTTGCTGTGGTGTTTGTGGGACTTGTAAGAGGATCAGAGGAGGAAGAAGACGATTTCCGTTTGGACCCACCAAGTCTAGCGGAAAAGTATTTGGAGATGGAGTCACTCATCACTGACAGGCTGACATGCGTGGATTAACATGGCACAGTCAAGATGCTGGTTAATCATTCATTGAAAAACAAAAGTCGACTGAAGAACACAGAAGGCACAGATGTCTCACAACCAAACCGTAGACACTTCAAATATGGCAGTGTAATCCCAGTCCAGCTTCTGTTCACGAAGTCTCGCTCCTCCCTCTCCAACCTATCCACCGCCCACTCACTCCTCCCCACCGATCTCCGCCTTCCACATTATCTCTCTTTTTTCAAAGAGACATTTGGAAAAAAAAAAGAAAAATCTACGACTCCTGAACTGCACAAGGCTGTTGAAAGACTTTACATCGCTTTACGACCAAACTATTCACGAAGACAACTCGCTGTATCGTCACGGAGCGGAGTAAGACGAAAACACGTCTTCACCTCACGGCGGCTGAACTCCAACTTATATTAAGGGTAAACTTTATAGATGTATCAGAAGAATGTATGAGGTGGTTAGGGCTAGAGTTCGTTGTGGGATAAACTGACAGATTACATTAACTGTACAGCCGGGGTTAGGCAAGGTGATGCTTGCAGTCCTGTTCTTTTTTGCCTCTTTATCAATGAGTTAGCAATTGAAGTGATCAACAATGGAAAACATGGGGCTCTGTTGACTTTGGATGCTTCTGAGTTATTTATTCTTTTATTAGCTGATGATGTGGTTTTGATATCAGAGACTGTTATCGGTTTACAGACTCAACTGAACAGTCTGCATCGCGCAGCTGCTTCTCTCCAACTAAAGGTTAATTTGTCCAAAAGTAGCATTATTGTATTTCGAAAGGGTGGTTATTTGAGTGCAAGAGAAAGGTGGTTTTATGATTGCATCCCCATGCCTGTTGTGAATGCTTATAAGTATTTGGGTATATTTTTCTCTGCATGTCTGAGTTTTGTTAGTGCGTGCAAGGATCTTGCAAGCAGAGCCAAAATGTGCTGCTCAGTATCATGAAAAAGCTGTACATCCTCAATAATACGTCTTTGTATGTTTTTATCAAGTTGTTTGACAGTCAAATTCAACCAATTGTACAACATGGGTCTGAATTGTGGGGATTAG
>CM031616.1:44428138-44454067 GCA_018398815.1 Conus ventricosus | reverse complement strand
CCTCCTTTAGTTTTAGTGTTATAACGTACATCGGTACGTATTCTAATGATATCTCCCCTAACTGCCCATTTTTTGAGTGTCCAGAAAGTGAACTTCATTTTATATGCATTTGTACCAAATAATCAAATGTTAGAGAAAAACACATCCCGCAAAAGTGTTACAACCACCCTTCTACTTTCAGGTTATGTTATTGATGTGTGACACTAAATGTATGTACAGACTGGCAGCCTATCTAATTGATGCATTTAAACTCCATACTCTTGCAATTTCGTCTGCAGGTTAGTATGAATTTTAATCATGCTCTTTTTCAATGTAGTGTCCTGACATGATTTGCCTTTGTACGTCCTCCCCATGATATGGGCAGAAGGCCTGGCTCATTAAACATTTGTCATTATCATTGTTATTCTCTCTCTCTCTCTCTCTCCCCTCTCTCTCTCTCTCTCTCTCTCTTCTCTCTCTCTCTCTCTCTCTCCCTCTCTCCATCTCTCTCTCTCTCCTCCTCTCTCTCTCCTCTCTCTCTCTCTCTCTCTCTCTCTGTCCACTTCCACAAAAGGATAGGCTCACAATACCAAAGATACAGCAACAATAGTATTCATTTGAAACGATGCTCACGCGCAGTCGCGCTCATGCGCGCGCGCGCGCGCGCGCGCGCACGCGTGTGTGTGTGTGTGTGTGTGTGTGTGTGTGGTGTGTGTGTGTGTGAAATTACTTTGTTACTCTTTCCCAGTGCTTGTAAAATCAGGATGTGGAAAATATGGAATGTTGGAAAAGGAAGACAACCCCAATGAAGTTTGAAGCACATGCATTATGCTGGGACCGGAATCGCTCGGTTTGTAGAGCGGCGGACACGTGCTCTTGGCGATTCTGGGGTTGCAGGCTCAAATCTCCGATGGGCTGGTTTAGTACCCTAGAAGTTTACATTGTTCTGACTAGATTTCTCGAAAATTAATTCGAATGAAACTATAAACCGGATATCTGTGTGTGTACTTATGCATAACATCTTGCGCACACGTGAAATCCCGTCACCACCTTTTGGTAGAGAAGGGTAGTCTGGACGTTTGGTATGGATGACGAACATTGACATACCATGTACCTTCTTTGAATAATCGAAAATACGAGCGAAAAGTACTGATATTTGACCGAATGACAAGAGACACGACAGAAGATAGCACCAGCAGGCAGCTCTTCAGTCGGCTCTACCCAGGTAGGTAGCGCGTTAGGTAAACGAGAACGTGAATTGTACAGTGCCGGGAGCTTTGGTCTGTTTGCGTGGATAGGCGCTGTATAAGCACTCTTATTGATACCACTACTTCGAATACTACTACTACTGCTGCTGTTGCTGCTGCTACTGCTGCCGCCAACACCACCACCACCACCACTACCACCAGCACCAGCACCAGCACCACCGCTACTACTACTACTACTACTACTACTACTACTACTACTACTACTACTACTACTACTACTACTACTACTACTAGTACTGATAAATACTGATGAAGTTGAAAATGCGAATCAAGGAAGTGTTCAAAACAATGACTTGAAAACTACTGGACCGATCTGAAGGAAACAGTGCAAAAACAGAACATGGCAAAATGTAATCCGAATCTTAGTACCTGCTGCACTCATCAAATGCTTGTGTTTGTCGTATCATACTCTACATAATTGAAATCACTGCTAATGATGATTGAACACTAAACGGTCTTATCAGAAAAAAGGCAGGAAAAGGCAAAATAATTAAATGACTGAATTGCTGCTGTCTAATGATATTCTCAAAAGCTGTAGAAAATAGAAGACAGTCTCTGCAGAAGAACGAACGAACGAATGGACGAATTTTTATTTCAATTAAGAGGGTAGTGGACTAAGTATGAATATTTTTTTTAACATCCAGCCCTCTGGGAAAGAAAAAAAAAATCAATACATAGTAAAAAGCAAATAAAAACAAAATACATGAAAAATGCAACAATTCCTTGCATGAAAACCTTTGTCAAAAAAGAAGAAAAAGAAAAAAGAAAAAGAAAAAAAAGAAACCAATAAACACCACCACCACTACCACCACCAGCATGTTATCAAACTATCAGAAGCACTAGATTCTATCCATTCACATGATTCAGCTGTTGGCCTTGATGGCGTGTCCTATCAACTCATCAGACACTTACCTTCTTCGTGGAAAGTACTACTGCATTCATTATTCCAAAAATATTGGATTAATGGCACTATTTCAAGAATCGGGAAAAGTTCAGTAGTAGTCCCAGTACTCAAGGAAGGTAACCCGAGGACATCTGTGCATAGTTACAGACCCATAGCTCTAACATCTCATGTTGGTAAACTTTTAGAAAAAAAATTATTCAAAAACGATTGTTATATTACTGTGAAAAAGGTGGTGTGATTCCTGTTCAGCAAGCGGGCTTTCGAAAAGGTCGTTGTACACAGACCATTAGTAAAACTGACCAGTCACATGAAAAAGCAATTCTTCCGTAGAAAAAGTACTTTGGCTACATTTTTTTGACGTTAAAAAAGCCTATGACTGTGTGTGGCACGCAATGTTATTGTACAAATTAAAAAATGTTGGCATTTCTGGGAGAATGTTTGATTACATTAAAAGCTTCCTAACAGAAAGAAGCATATGTACGCGGATTGGAGGAACTTATTCATCCTTTAGGAATGTAGATATGGGTATTCCTCAGGGTCCAGTTATTGCTCCCATGTTGTTCACAATCCTAATCCATGATCTTCCCAAATCTATGTCAAAAGCAATGCATGTAGTACAATATGCAGATGATATTGCTATATTGGATTAATTGTACATTAAGGAAGCATTCCAATAAAAGAACAATAAATTTTTACAGAAGATGTACCAAAAGGAATTGGATAAATTATCTTCATATATGAAGAACAATGGATTAGAACTATCTGGAGAAAAAAACATGTCTTGTGTTTTTTAACAATGTTGAGAACCCAAAGACTCTAACCCTCGCTTTTGCTAGATGGTCAGATTCTGGAATATAAACAAAAAGTTAAGTTCCTGGGGTATTTTTAACTCCTAAGCTGAACTGGAAAAACTTTTATTGAAAACTTAATTGATAAAACAAGAAAAAGATTAAACATTCTTAAAATTATATGTTGTCAACCATGGGTCAGGACTGTCAAACCCTTTTACATCTATACATCTCTTAGTCCGATCGAAACTGACTTATGGGCAGGAAGTGTATTTCTCTGTGCCTAATTCTCTTTTAAAGAGATTGCAAAGCTTGGATAGTAAGGCCATGAAATTAGCCCTGGAGTCCCAGTACACACAAACACTAATAGATGTTATAAAGAAACAAATATATTACCTCTAAATGAGAAGCGAATATTAGATGTATCCACATATATTGTCAGAAGTCTTTTTGTTGAAAATTCAGTTACTGAAGAAATACTGATGATTCCAGTAAAGATTTTCCTAGGAGGTCTAAAAACATATCTTACATTCAACCAATTAGAAACTACACATCTGACTTTATGTCACATTGTAATACTGCTATACCAGAATTTCCTGCAGTACCTCCAATGCCTCCTTGGGAGCACCTAAATGCTTCTTTTGATTACAAATACACTTTGGTAAAGAAAAGTGATAATGTAAATATTTTAACAACTGAAGTTCGTGAACATCTAGAAAACAGCTATCCAAATCATCTAAAAGTGTTTACAGGTGGTCGGTAATGGAATCCTCTGACAGTGGTTCAGGCTTTATAATACCAACCTTAAATGTCAGGAAATCATATTATGTAGGAAAGGGGTTTTCAATCTATACCTCGGAATTATATGCAATACTGAAGGCTTTGACTTACATATATGATACATCAATTGCTTTCTATCAAATTTTACTTTGTGTTGATTCCAAATCAGTTTTACAGTCACTAGAGCGTTGCGACTGCAAAGCTAGAAGAAATTTGCATTTTGAAATAAAACATCTCCTGCATTGTTTCATTACACTAGCATAAGAATTGATTTTTGTTGGGTCCCATCTCACTGTGGTATAAAGTGGAATGAAATAGCAGACAGTCTTGCAAAAGAAAGAGCAAACAGAAAGACGGAAAATTTACTAAACAATCCCTTAGATCTATCCTCTTGTGAATTAATCCAAATTATGGAAAAATTATGCATAAGCAGAATTCTAGTAAAAAATGGCTACTTTACCGTCGTGCCCAAGGCACATTGTTAGATTAATTCATAAATTAAGGTTGAATGCTTGGAACACTAAATATTCTCATGGTATTTCTTATGTATGCAGAGAAAACATTTCTGTACATCATCTTTTGTTTGAATGCTTAGTGTTGACCCCACTCTATGAGGAGAAAGGTATTCAGATGAATAACATTGATAATGTCAATACTGTCTTATAATGGTTCATATGTTGCTGGAATTGCCATGGTTATTTCGCAGTCACAGGTTGCAAAATTTTTATAAAGATCAACAATTTTGTGTACCGCTAGGGTATTACACTCATGACAATATGCATATATCAGATGTGGGTTTGAAAGTACTAATGTGGATGATAAGTTAAGTGTGGAGGTTTTTTTTTTAAGTGTCTAATATCATCTGGCGATGAAAAGACATTAAATAAACCACTGAACTGAACTGAACCACCACCAGCAACAAGAAAAATTATCAGGGCAAGAGGGTGAATGGAGAGAGAGAGAGAGAGAGAAGAGAGAGAGAGAGAGAGAGAGAGAGAGAGAGAGAGAGAGAGAGAGAGAGAGAGAGAGAGAGAGAGAGAGAGAGAGAGAGAGAGAGAGAGCGAGACTGACCGACCGACCGACCGACCGACCGACCGACCGACTGGCGATAGATAGGCAGAGATAAAGGGAGAGAAAGACAATGAAGCAGACATGCATAACCACACCCGCAAAATGCTTTGATTAATGGCACAGGATGATCAATGCAGTTTGCGTAGAGTATAGTCATAGTAGATATTAGGCTGAATATAAGAGTGACAAAATAGTTTTCTTGCATTGCAAAATTACAGAAGTTCTTAATACTTTTTAGAGATGTAGTTTGCATGCAACATTTCTAATAAAAGCTCTAAGCGTTTTGACCAACTTAGATTATTATCTATTGTTATTCCTAAGACTTAGTGACTGGATACTTCTTCGATTGTTTCATTAGAAATGCAAAGTACTGGTAGATTTTGGCTTAGAGTTTGACGTTTCTGTCTTTTAGTTATCATCATGAATTTATTTTTTTTGAGGATGGAGAGTCATGTGATTAAATCGTGTCCATTTAACCAAAAGATTGATGTTTTCTTGGATATGATTGCAAACCTGTTGGGCGTCAGAATTACTTGTGTCTAAAGTTGTTTCAGCAGCGAACATTTTGCTGTTTATTTCTAAGTACAATGGCAGATCATTTACGTAAAATGAAAGCAATAGTGGACCTAATACTGACCCTTGTGGAATCCAAATTGTTGGGAAGAAAATTGGATTTGTATGTGTTTTGGAAAACAATTTGTTTTCTGTTGGAGAGAAAACATGTAAATCAGTTTCAGTATTTTGTATGATAGCTTATAAAGAGTGACTTTTCTGAGTAAAAGTTAACAATTTATAACATCGAAAGCTTTTGTGAACTCTACAAAAAGAATTCCTGAAAATTGTTTGTATTTCATGTTTAAGAGCCATCTATCTATTAGTTTAGTACACTGTGCAGCACAAATATTTGTTTCTGAACCCTGATTGATTTGGGTGGGTGAAATTATATTTTACTGCACGGCAATGGAGACACTTATTATAGTGGAGTTCTAATGGCTTAGAAACAACAGACAAAATCGAAAGAGGTCTATTGTGTGATGGATCAGTAGTGTTTCCTGATTTATATATTGGTATAATTTTTGCTTCTTTTACGGCATCTGGAAAGGATTGTTTATCTATACAGAGGTTGTAAACGTAAGTTAACGTTTCTGCGATAACGGATGCAGAGAGCTTTAGAATTTTACTATCTTTACCGCCAATTCCACAAGTGGCTGTCTGTTTCAATCGCCTAAGTGACACGAAAACAGAATGAACATCTAGAAGGCTGATATCAAAATCTGAATGGATATTTTTGCCCTGCAGTATTTTTGTAATTCTTCTAGGTCATTATCATTTCATATTTATCATCATTAATTATTTAATCTGCTACTGTTGTAAAGTGTTGACTTAGTTCACTGGGAGATATATCATTCGGTTTATTTGAAGCAGAGGAAACATGTTTATTTGTTCATCCAGGGATAGCTTTCTATACGGACTTGCTGCCTGATTTTTCTTTTCACTGATTACGTTGAAAAAATATTTCTTTTTCTCTGCTCTAATAAGAGAGGTTACTTTTAATCTTTGCTTTTTACATTCTTCCCGTGGGCCATTTTTAACAGGTACTCTCTTTGGTTAATAGCGTACTGTATTTCTTTTGTAAGACAAGGATGTTTTATGCGATGTTTCACTCTTTTGGTTTGGAGCAGAGCATGTTTGTTGTATACACTATAGAAGATGGAGTACCAAACTTCTACAACCTGATTGGGTCCTGTATTTTAATACACTTTATTTAGAGGTGAATTTAAAAGGTCAGACAAGTATTTGTCTGTATCAAATTTGGAAAAGTTTTGTAAAGGTAACCGTTTTTATGGTTTCAGCTTGGAATTTTTATAGAGAGAGAGAGAGAGAGAGAGAGAGAGAGAGAGAGAGAGAGAGAGAGAGAGAGCGCGAGAGAGAGCGAGAGAGAGAGAGAGAGAGAGAGAGAGAGAGAGAGAGAGAGAGAGAGAGAGAGAGAGAGAGAGAGAGAGAAAGAGAGAGATAATTCTATATTCTTTTTAATAAGAAAAGAGATCATGATATACGCAAAAAATCGCTGATCTTGAATCTGATCATAATAGTCTTTTTTTCTATGTGAAGGAGGCATGTAAGAAATGAAATCTACTGTTTTTAAAATGGCAATTTTTTCTGCTGTAAATATAGAGCATCCTTTTGTAACATGGAATTTATAATATCAAGCACTAGTATTACAAAAGAAGCCCCAACATAGAGGTATGGAAAACAGAACCATCTGTGAAAATGTTTAAATAGGAATCAAATTTACTATCTGTAAGGTCTTTGGCATAGGATGACAGTAACAGAGGACTATCGCTTTTGTCAAGATCTCCCTGAGTAGATGATTTCAGCCTGCTCTGCCAGCCAAGAAGATCATGTGAACAAGCTAGGAGAGCGGCAACACCATCAAGAGTCAGGTTACAGTTCTGAAACAATGGGAAAACATAATCACCTAAGGACAACGCACACCGCTTTGTTACAGATCTCTCTTGAAACACAGGTACTTCCTTCGAGTTGGGTATTGCCTGAATTTGGGATGGCTTTAGTCCCCACTGTAAAATGACACAAGCAGCTTTAACCTGCATTCATTTACGGGTAACACTGGTGTGTTACCCGTAAATGAACACAGGTTAGGCAGCACCAGCGTCCTTGTTTGTCAAGCCAGTTGAAGCCCATCAGGGGAGTCCTGATGCAATTTTAAAGGCTAACGAGTCAATACTAGCTTATGTAAATCTGTCTTTGAAGCTTGAAAAAAAGACTTCTTGGCCCTATGACGGAATTCAACAAGCTATTCCTGAAGTACTATGGACAAGATTTGACCTCTGGTTAATCAGAAGTATGCCAGAAAGTACATGTATACCTGTATTTTTTTTCTTAGCCTCGTCTACAAAGTAAATTATTTGTTTACTCAAAAAGAAAGGTTATAGTGGAAGATAACACCCAGAAATTTAACTCGATTGTTTGGGTATACCAGAGTTTTATCAGTCCTTTTTGTCACAGGTTCTCTGACTTCAAACGCAGTAGTTTTCTTTGCAAGACGACAATTTAATCTGGTTGTTCTAGTCAAAAAGCAGGAAGAAAAAAGAAACTGCCATAAAATAGGAAGAAAGCAACATGACATCAGAAGAAGGTGGTAAAGTGGGTCGGAAAAGAAGACGCACGGGCAGCGCAGAGCATGCGAGCACGTGCTCTACGGTGGCTACACGCTCTCCACGATCTGACCCAGCTGGCGTGACTGTCCCCTACAGAATCGGCAGTGAACTCAAACTAGTGAGACTTCCCCCTTCATGATTGTGTCACGGAAAGTGACAGAGAAAAGACAGTGCTGTGGTATCCATGTCAATGAAAGAGAGCCGCGCATTGTCATTATACAACGATTTGAACGATGACTGTACAGCTTTAATTGCAATACATTTCTCTCTCTCTCTCTCTCTTTCTCCTTCTCTCTCTCTCTCCTCTCTCTCTCTCTCTCTCTCTCTCTGTGATACAAATACTCTCACACACACAACACACGTGCGCACGCACGCACGCGCACGCGCGCACACGCACCCACACACACACACACACACACACACACACACACACACACACACACACACACACACACACAGAGGCACAATACGCGCGCGCGCGCACACACACACACACACACACACACACACACACACACACACACACACACACACACACACACACACACACACACACACACACACACACACACACACACGCACACACACACACACACACACACACACACACACACACACACTCAAGGATGTACATCTCGATTTGATAGTGCCACATTTTATATGATTTATTCTGTTTAGTACCTCATCTCTTGGTATCACATTGTTAGATAATGGTTCTCCTGTGCATAGAACTTTATTGTCTACCTCTATGTTTGAGTCTTCGGAATCGTTATAGCCGTTGAATACTTAAAAAAAGTGATCACACCACTGCTGTGAGGTAATTTCGTTGTAGATGGCTGGTTTTCTACTAATCGATCTAATTGTTGACCAGAGTAGTTTGGAGTCATGAACTGATTTTTCAAGCCTATCTAATCGTTTCTCATCGAATTTTCTTTTCTTCTCTCTTTTCATTGTTGTGTTTTCTTTTCTTTCCTTAACATAAATTGTTTTATGCTTTTCTTTCAATTTGCTTAATTTAGCTCTTCGATATTGCTTCAAGCATCTTTTGACAATTCTTTTTTTTAATTTTTTTTTACACTCGCTGTCAAGCCAGTCATTCCCTTCTCTCTTCTTTTCATTCACAGATCTAACCATACAACTAGGAGCACTACAAAAAGCATTCATCAACAAGTCTAAGCATGCTTTAACATCAACGTTAAACGGGTTCTCACCCATTTTTACAAATCTATTTTGACCAAATACACGGTTTTGGTATGTGGTCGTATTGCGAAACCCAGCGCCGAATCAGCCGCCTGTGCTCTCATTTTGCAGTGAGAGCAGCATTTCCCGCGGGTTGGGAAAGCGAGAGGCTGAAACAGGAACGAGAGCCTCGATTTCGATAATAGGGGGGTTTCCCGATTGATGACGTAGTAAAGCCAAGACGCTCTTCGTGTTCGGCTGAAGTGAGATATGTGTGTTGTGTCTGGTTGCGGAATTTCATCAGGAAATAAGCAAAGAGTAAGCGTTCATGCTCTTCCAGGTGCTTCCAGCCAGTTTAGGCGATTGTGGATACATTTTGTCACCACAACGAGGAAAGATTTTGTTCTTTGGGACAGTTATCATGGCATTTGCGGTTGTCACTTCGAAGAGCACAGTTTCCAAGACCAACATACCTGGAAAGTAAAGGTGGAAGCTGGAATTCGGGTCCGAAGACAGCTGAAAGAGGATGCTGTGCCAATATTATAACAGAAAAATGTATCAGAGCACTGTCTGTTCATTCGCCAGCTGCAAATGCAAGCCTCAAACACAACAGTGACACGGATTCTGTCAGGAGCAAGAAAGCCAAACTCAGAGACGTAAAGAAGGTAAGGTTTGTGGAATGGGTGGTTAATCCTTTTGGGTTTCACTTCATTCTCAGTGTATGGTTGGTTGTAAAGATAGTTGTTGGTTTTTGTTGAGTGTTGGCATCAAACTGAAACATACTTTGTTACTGTCATAGTGGCAGTCAGGCAGTCACAATGCTGCTGCCACTGAAACTGTTGCATGTTTGTGATTGATTTTTTTCCCTGCTGTTACTGTTTCCAACAAAACTGAAGTTACGATTCTTATTAATAAGAAAGTGTCCATGTCCACAAATAACAACTTGTTGGACTCCAGTGAATAATAGTTTTTTTTTCAGGACATTGCTGAACATCTGGCACCCCTGCAAGTTCAAGTTTCCGCCCAACAACCATATGCTTTAGTAAGTGAATTATTTATCAGTATTTGGATACAGGATGGTGATTTAGTGTGCATTTTAAGATATATGCAGGTGTGGTATGTCTGTATGCTATACGCTGCCCTGGTAAGAGAATAATGAGCTTAGATCTACTGCTTAGATCTGCATCAGTTTTTACAATAGCAGCCAGAATCTTTGACTGCAATATATTGTAAAAGATCCCTCAGATTCTAATTGTCATTATGGAACTTTAGAATTTAAGTGGAGAGAGTGAGATTGAAAATGAGGAATGTAAAAAAAGTGTGTGTGTGTGTGGGCGGGGGGGGGGGGGGGGGGGGGGGGGGGGGGGGGGGGGGGGGGCTGAAAATGAACAGCTATTGAAAAGATTTCTACAGCAGGGAAGAGATTAGTGTGATGATGCAGTAGCTGACAAAACTCTGTTCAAAGGAAAAGGCATTATCTGATAGATCTTAACAACTGAAGGCAAATGTGGTTTATCACATAATCATTTTAAAGTTATTTACATACTACGGTAGTGTGTGTGTGTGTGTGTGTGTGTGTGTGTGTGTGTGTGTGTGTGTAAACAGATGTATGTGTGTGCATGTTTATATCATGTACTATCTGTGTCGTGCGTATGTGTGTACCTGTACATAATATGGTCAACCTGTAAAATGTCGAACTGCCTGGAAAGAAACACAAGCGTCTGATGGCGAGGGAGGTGGTACTGTACAAGGAGCTGTAGGTTTAAACTGGTACAGCTGAACTCCATACACTTAAGTGAAAATTTCACGTTCGATGTCCTCTTTGTTGGAACTTGACTCATAGCTGGGAGCATCTGCCATTATCGCCGGAAAATAGTTGAGTTTTACGTCACCATAGCGAAAGCTTTTAGGGACATGTCTTTCATTCACGGTAGTCTTGGCATTTATACGTCACTTGCGGAATCCCCGACTCTCGTCTCTTTCCGTACTGTGCTCGGCAATCTCCGTGGCGAGTCACGATTTGGCTACTTGCATGACCCGAAACACGGATATAAGTGAGTTCCAGAAGAAAAGTAACACGTACATCGAAACACGCTCGATCATACTTTTGAACAACCAAAACATGCTATTTAGGGGTGAGGACCCTTTAAGGATTGTATGGCTCTGTCGGCACACTGTTTAAACTCCTGTGAGTTTAGTTCCTCCCTATAGGTTTCTGCACATTCTTCAGACCATATAATGCACTTCTCTTCGCAAAACACTGGACGTTCTTCTTTCTTATCAATGCTACCAATTTTCCATTTCATTTCCAATGGCAGATGCCAAGAGAACAAACTATCCTCAACTTTCATACTGCAATGTTTGAGCAAGTCCTGAGATTCAATAAAACGATCAATAACACTGCTACCACTCGGCGACACAAAGGTGAATTTTCCTTTTGAAGTGTCCCCATACGTATCATTCACAATTTTAAGATCAAATATGAAACATAAACCCAAGAGGGATTTGTCAAACTTATTTATAAATAATTCTTAGAACGTCGCACCAAAATATTTTTTATATTTGCGTTCACATTTTCTACTAATGTTAGAGTCAGACTCATCATCATCATCACCACCACCACCATCATCATCATCATCATCATCATCATCATCATCATCATCATCATCATCACCATCATCATTATCATCGTCAACAATATTAACAACATCATCAACATCATCATCCTCGTTATCAGCAGCAGAAACAGCTGCATCATCATCATCATCATCATCATCATCATCATCATCATCATCATCATCATCATCATCATCATTATCATCATCATCATCATCATCATCATCATCATCATCATCATCATCATCATCATCATACACACCAATAACAACATCATTATCATCATTCCGGCGAGAGAGAGAGAGAGAGAGAGAGAGAGAGAGAGAGAGAGAGAGAGAGAGAGAGAGAGAGAGAGAGAGAGAGAGTCCCTTTCTCCCTCATTCTGTTTACTTGCATCTGTGTATCTTTGATGCGTGTGCCAGTGGTGTACCATCCCAACAGGTTGTTCCCAGATCTGTTAACATTTAGTTCGGTTTTCAGAAACAAAGCTGCAGAAATCCACCAACTTCAATGTGCCTGTATCCTTGTTTTACATAATAAGAGTCACTACCAAAAAAAAAAAAAAGGAGGGGGGGGTGGGGGGGGGGGGGGGGGGGCAAACAAACAAAAAACCCTACCGTAACCCTAGCTCACATAATCTCTTATACTTCCAACACACACACACACACACACACACACACACACACACACACACACACAACACACACACACACACACACACACACACAGAGGCACACACACACACAGACACACACACACACACACACACACACACACACACACACACACACACACACACACACACACACACACACACACACACACACAGAGGCGAACACACACACAGACACACACGCACACGCGCACACGCACACACACACACACACACACACACACACACACACACACACACACACACACACACACACACACACACACACACACACACACAATCACACACACACACACACACACACACACACACACACACACCACAACACACACACACACACACACACAATCACACACACACAATCACACACATACACACACACTTTGAATAGCTTGCGGAAAGCTATGGTTAGTAGGGCTGACGTTTCTTTAGTTAACATGGAAGTTTGAAATCTAAAGCTGGGCAGGGACAGACAAGTACTGACATCTTACTTTAAATTATCCCCCAGTATCCTCAAATTGTCGCATCCATAAGAACGTGTCCATTGAAAGAGATTCCATTGAAACTGGAACGTTTTGTAAAGGAGTAATTTAGTAACGGCTTCAAAATGGAACTGATCACTCGGACTGCTTCCGTGATATTTTACTTTCCTTCAAACCTTTTACGATGCTCAAGCATAGAATCATAAATTCATATTCATACTGATTTTTTGCAGCTGATTTCTTTATGGCACTTGCTGCCCTGGTGCCTAAGTTTTCCCTTCACTGGCCATCTTGGGAGGCTGTTGGGTTGTGATTTTACCCCATAGTGCTGACGGTACAACTGGCCCTACACATAGACCATGGATGGGTCGGCACGAGCCGGTGGTGTTCTGGCCACGAGTTCGACTACGGAGACGAAATTCGACACCAGACACTGTAACCAATGGTTCTGCTTACAAGACGGAGAATTCGATAGTCCAAGTAAACTGTGAGTGAAGGGTTTGACATTGACACTTAGCTGTTCTCTTTTTTTTCGCAGTTGTTATGAAAGCAGATTTTCCGTTATATTAGCTGAATTCGACTCGAGTCTGTAACATGACTATTTTCATAAGTTCAACAACAAAGAAGAACAAAAAAAGACATACTGTGAGAATTATGACATTTGTTTTGTCTTCTGATTCACTTCGGTTCCATTCGTTTTGCTACGAACGCTGCCTATAACAGAGACAATTCGTTCTTCTGATTTTGCTTTTTCCATTGCTTGTGGCACTTGTGAAACTACCACTGCTCGAAACCGAGCTATGACCTCAACTGAAGTTTATGATCCCGTATCCGTTTTTTGTGCGCATCTCTTCTCTCTCTCTCTCTCTCTCTCTCTCTTCTCTCTCTCTCTCTCTCTCTCTCTCTCTCTCTCTCTCTCTCTCTCTCTCTCTCTCTCTCTCTCTCAATTGATCGACTGACCCTTCTGTCTTTCGAGTCATTTACGTATTAATGATTGTATGTTGATTTAAGTTGATTTTCTAGTTTCAGGCTTTGCCGTAGAATTTTGATATAAGTAATTATTGATACCCCCTGCACTTCCCGAAATTATTTATCACATGTGAATATTTGATGAAATTTCCAGATATTCCTGACATTATTCTTTACAGCAAAATTGGAGCGATAACGAGGTATGTTAAAAAAAAGAATTAATTCATGATCAGATCAATATGGGATTCCAACCATTTCATCAGCTTTGCTTCGTTGGACTTGGTCAGTTTTTCCACCAGTGTGTTGAACGTATACATGAAAGGGTTGACTGAAGAGTTTAATGGTAACACAAAAATAGCTAGGGCCACGTTTACTTCTGCAGGAATGGGAGTACCAGCCAGTGCTAAAATCCCACAGATTCCAATAGGAAACCAGCACATGAAATCTGTTACTGCGACAATGATCAGCCGTTGAGCTATGGCTATGTCCCTTGTCATTTTTGTCGTGTTGGTTTTCAGTGCATTGGCCTGTACAGACCAGTAGATGAGAGCCTGACCAACGGAGATGAATAAAAACAGAATGAAATTGAGGACAATGAACACACTGAAAGCGTAAACTTTACCTTTAAAGTCATACGTCATGACTGTAAGTGGAATACATATACTTGTCTGGCTATAAAACTCCCAGTGTGACGTCACTGGAAGCAACGGCAGCAAGGCTAAAAACCAACCGATGATCCAAATCAACAGACAAGCCACTGCTGCTGACTTTCTCTCAAATCGAACTGTGCTGAATGGAAAGTGAAGGGCGATGAAACGATCCACAGTGATAATCCAGATGATCAGAGCTGACACTTCACTGGACAACACAGACAGAACCCCAGCCACCTTACAGGCTACACTGCTTTTCCATGTGTCATCGTAATGAAGGTATCTGCCACGGAAAATCTCATCAGCTACCCCAATGATAGCAACGTAGACTCCCATCAGAAAGTCGGCTAGTGCCAGATGGGTGACAAACAAGCTAAACCCGCTTGATGAAGTATGACTTCTCTTAAACAGACGTGCACCGAAGGAAAAGACATTACCGGCCACAGACAGACAGGCGATCAACCACAGAAACACACGGTATGTCCACGAATGTAATAGATCATTACATGATGAAATTTCTATGTTTGGAGCATAGCAAGATGACTCGTGAAATCTATAGGGAAGTATTTGATTACAACAGAACTTAAAATTTTCGGTGACTATTACTTCTAGATAAGATAGGTCTTTAAAGATATCAAGTGGAAACATTTTTACGGGGCTACCGTCCATGTACAGTTCAGTCAACCGCTGTATGAACTGAAATCCATTTGCACTGATAGTGTGAATAGACGTAAAATTTAAGTGTAGTTGTTGAAGCCCTGGGAAAGGTGACAAGAAAACTGTTTCCAAAACTGCCAGGGGTGTGTGCGACAGGTCTAGTATTGTGAGTGTGTGGTGCTGTCCATCAGTCGTGAGATCATTGAACAGTGAGGTCAATGGGTTATTGGACAGGGATAAGTTTTGAAGATTCTCTAAGCCAAAGAAATATGTCACATTGATCTGTCTGAAGTTATTGCCACTGAGATCAAGAATCCTTAAATTCAACATGTTCAGTTTAAGTAATAGCGCCAATGAGCACTTGGCCAGGATCAAGTGAAAAAGGCGATCATGATTATCCACGTCCGACAGTGTCATACCTGAACCTGTTGCATCCAAGTAACGGAGCTGAGGGAAAAGTGCTGTGGACAAAGGCTGAGAGCACAGAAATGTGTGATCTTGACACAGACAATCGACAGGACAGGTCAAGCCACACAACATCTCATCATCCCGCAGTGGACAGTGAGGCCAGTCATCACACAGGTGGTCACTGTGAACACAGATTGTTGACACTCTGCACCTGAAAAATCCTGGACATGTCAGGTCTTTACATCCTTCTTCATCCTGGTGGTCAACACAGTCGTACATCCCATTGCATCGTGTGTAAACAGGCAGGCAGTCGTTGAACTCACCAGGACAACGATAGTGGCTGTCAGGACAAGGCTCTGTGGAATTCATTGGAACCGATGTGAACTTTCTGATGCCATCAAAATCGATGAGGACAGGGGATACCATAAACGTGAATTTGACACTTATGTCTTTGAAAACCCTGCAATTCTTCTCGTCTGATTCGTCATGACAATGGGACGTTTGATCACACACACTCTTATAAGACAGACACTGTCCGTTTGTGCATGTAAACGTGTTGCCACACAGAGGATACTTACACACAGACTCGTCACTCTGGTCACGACAATCAGGTAGAAAATCACACACCAGGGAGTAGGATAGTGTAGTTATTCCATCACGGCATGTGAATGTGGGTGATAATGTGGCATGGTGATCCCAGACGTAATATTTATGCATGTCTGACAGTTGATCTGACAAACTACACGGTGTGGACTCTTCCATGCACACGTCACGCTGATTAGAACCACACATGAGAGAGATATATGTCCAGTGCCAGCGAGGCACTTTGTCATAGATAGTTGTCCCATGAACCCAGTCTCCATATTTGTCATTAAAAATGGCTTCAGTCGATAGGAGTACTGCTCGGTTTGGTTTGGTATGAATTCACAAACCAATCCAGAGAACAGGTTTTTGTATATGCAGTCTTTCTGTGTTAGACCTGCTAGAACCGTCTTGTAAAAAGCTGAATGTGTCCTGTAGCATTGTTTATGACCAAAATGTATTACCGAGGTACTGTGCGCTATCATGGCGGACACGAGGGACCTGTAGAAATAAGAAATATCAACAAAATGAAAGAGAACAGAACGTTTTCGTAGAATTTCATGTCTGTACATAGTTGGTGATGACATATCATTAGAGTGAAAGCCAACCCACAGTTGACTTAGTCTTAATGCGTGCATGTTAGTTAAGGCTTTAAGTGAACCAAACCAGTCCCTCACACATATTGGAAAATGCATCCTGCCCCCCAGTGAAGCACAGTAGTCATCACCTATTGCTAACACATCACTGTCATTACAATGGGACGGATTCAAGCTCTTGAAAATTTGTAGCAACTGTTACAAAATGCCACCAACCCTGACACTGAGGACTGCTGAAGGGACAGTGTTCAGTTTCATCCCGTCCATCTTCACACTCTGTCTGATGGTTACAGGCCACGTGGTGATGGAAACTGGCATAGTGATCCACAGAACAGTTCCACAAACCACTCGCTAACTTCTGAGGGGCCTTGGTCTCAGGAATGATAGAATAAACAAGCCGAAAACAAGTTGTTTTCCTTTTGACACAATCATTGCGTTTTGGCATTTCAATAGTTATTTTATAAGCGTGAATCACACACATGAAGTCAGAGGTATAGTCCATCTTTCTGTTCCACACAACATGTGTTAGTATTCTGAAGTGACCGGCTGAATACTCCATGGAATGACGGAACAAAACAACATCTACAGAATACCTTGCAGTTTCTATGAAGCTCACCACGACCACATTTTGTGCCGGGACAGTCACGTTCCTGTGTAGAATATACTGGTCAGAGGAGCTTGCGTTTGGTCCCACTGTGATGTAACCAGATGATGGTGACGCCATAACTAGCACCAGAGCATCTGACATTCTGCGCTCTTGCACAAATTTACAAATGATGGCAAAATTGTAAATCATAATCTACTCACAAATGATCAAGGTAATTTTCTCATGTTTTCTTGTTTGTTTTGTACAATATTTTTTAAATGGATGCACTGATGTACGCGCGCATACACACTCACACAACCTCACATATGCAACCTCCAGCCGTGCACACACACACACACACACACACACACACACACACACACACACACACACACACACACACACACACACACCACACACACACACACACACACACACACACGCACGCACGCACGCACGCACGCACGCACGCACGCACGCACGCACGCACACACGCACACACCAACACGCATGTACCCACAGCTGTACATAGAGAGAGAGAATGAGAATGAGAGACTCAAGACTCAAGACTCAAATGATTTATTCATAAAGGCCAAAGCCCCTTAGAATGGGGATATACATTGTGATTCATGTCGCATACTGACACTAGCTTCATCATGTTACATAAACACTTCGCATCTGGAATGCTTTATACAAGTAAATAGCAAACTGTCTAATAGTATATTCATTAGATGATGACATTAACAAGACCAATTTGAAAAGACAAGGATTCTTGAAATATTTTTGTGGTATGAATTGCTCTCTGAGGTCTCTTAATCTTGGACACGTCAATACAAAATGAACTTCATCTTCTTCCGGATTTTGGCATAATGGACAAATTAGATTTCTGTCACATGACTGTCTATAACGAAAATGATGAGTAGCAATATCAGACACACCGAATCTGAATCTAGTCATGATACGTTTTAGTTGTTTGTCCATCTTCATCGATATATATACAGGTAAACAGCGTAAATGACTGAACGTTCTATATGATTCAAATCTATCGCTGTTTTGCACATGATAATTCCAATTTTGCCAACTACAATCAATCAGCCTTTCTCGAAATACCCGAATAAAAACACTCATATCACTCACACCTTGGTTCATCCATACAAAGGTGAAACCATATTCACACAGTTTCATCCTCACCTTGGTCACCCAGTTTTTCTTACCTCTATTGTCTAAGTCTAACAACATTCTATACGCTTTGAGCGGTAATCTGTGCTCCTGCATCAGAACAATTTTTAACCAATATCGGATACATTTAACAACAGAATTCAAACTTATAGGATGCCTTGCTGTTTCACCATGTACTAAGTCGTTCGGAGTTTGCAAAGATACACCAAGAAATTTCTTAAGAGCAAAAAGATGAATTTTTTCACAGTGCACAGCGGCAGCATCAAGGCCCCATATTTCAGCTCCATACTGTAACATAGGTTGAATCTGGCAATCGAACAATTTCAAAAACAGAGTAAGGGAATCGTTCTTTAGCAATGATAATTTTTTCATAATGCACAATAATGGATATTTCGCTCTACTTGCTAAATCCTTGCAAGCAAAGGCAAAACTCAAACGTGTGGAGAAGTAGATACCCAGATACTTATAAACATTAACAACAGGCATTATAGATCCGTTGTATGTCCATCTTTCTCTCGCTGCGAGATACCCACCCTTCCTAAATACAATTATATTGCTTTTTGACAGGTTGACTTTTAACTGTAATGAAGCAGCGACACCTTGTAAAGTGTTTAACTGAGTTTGTAATCCTATCACTGTTTCTGATAACAAGACCACATCATCAGCTAAAAGGAGAATGAAAATTTCTAGAGCATCGTTTATGAAATGTGCACCGTGCCTTCCACGACGCATCATTTCCTGTGTCAATTCATTAATAAATAAAGAAAACAAGACAGGACTGCAGACATCGCCCTGTTTCACACCAGAAGTACATGTAATGTACTCTGTCAAACCTGCACCAGATCGCACTCTTGCCTTCACACACTCATACATACTTATAACACATTTATAAAGTTTCCCATGAACACCGTTTTTCAGCAATACAGGCCACAATAAAGTCCTATTTACCGAATCAAAAGCCTTCTCAAATCAATAAAGGCAACATATAATTTACGATTTAAACAAAACTGTTTTTGTATAAATGCTATCAATGTGAACATGTGATCAACAGTAGAATAGTTTTTCTTGAACCCAGCTTGGTATTCTCCCGTAATATTATGTTCTTCTACCCACTCCTGTAATCTCATGTTAATAACCGCACTATACAATTTACTGCACACATTACACAATGAAATACCTCTGTAATTATTTGGGTCGTTTGCATCTCCTTTTTTAAACAATGGGATGACAATGGATTCTGACCAAGATCTGGGATATATCCCTTGGTCAAATAAGGAATTAAAGAATTTAACCAAAAACTCTAAAAATAAGTTTGACTGGCAAGCAGTTTTTATAACTTCACCTATAATTCCATCTGGGCCGGCAGCTTTCCGAGGTTTTATCTTTCTTAGGGCCAATAAAACTTCTTCTTTAGAAATGGGACGGTTTAGATTGTCATCACCGAATTCAGTGCCATTTACGTGAGTTTCATGAACTAGATCGTCATGAGAATGATCATTTCCTTCAAGCAGATTTCTAAAATGATAAAACCATGATTCAAGACTTATATCATTTACGGGTTGTTTTCTTTTATCTGAAATTTTGTGCACACAATCCCAAAACTCTTTCTGACTATTTACAGATTGGAGTAGTTCTGTCAACAAAGCATCGTTATATTGTTTTTCCTTTCTCTTTAACAGATGTTTATATTCTCGTCTTGCTTTGCAGTAGGACTCACGTGACGGCTTAGATAAAGAACGTCGAAATTTATTTAATAAATTACGAGCATTTCTTTTGTTAGCTCGGCATTCCGTATCATACCAGTCATCTTCTTTTGAATATCTTCCGACGCTAATCTCTTTCTTCATACATTCTGCAGCCTCTTTTACACAACAGTTGAAAATGTTTAACGCTTCCTCGACATTAATATCAACCAGCCATACTGCCTCTTGCATACGCACTTGCATTTCATCGGAAAGAATTACACTTTTAAACAAATCAATATTACCTTCATTCCATACAAATTTTTCAACTGTAAAGCGCCTGTTGTTTACTTGAGAAGCGTTGTCGTTATAACACAGGGAAGTAAGATTTAGTTCTAAGGGCATGTGATCGGATTCAATTCTGTCAGATACATACATCTCACAGCTATCAATGATAGCGGAAAACAAATCAAAAGACATTAAAAAATAATCGTTAACACTGCTACCACAATCAGATATGTATGTGTAGCGGCCTTGGAGGTCGCCCTTACACATACCATTTACAATACACAGTTTTAAAGCAGTACACATATTAAGCAGTAATTTTCCATAATTGTTCAAAACAAGGTCCTCTGAATTTCGAACTTGTAGTGGTTCACTTTTATACTGATTACCGTCTGCAGGCGCATTTTCCTCAACATCACAAGAAAATTTTGCTACTCTGCTGTTCAAGTCACCACCTACAATCACAAAAACATCATCTTTAATCAAAAGTAAACAATCACACAAAAATTCTTCTAGCAAAGAAACTCCATTTTCCTATCAAAAAAAGAATAATACGGCGAGCCTTCCGGTGGAATATATGCACACACATACAAAACATGTTTTATTGTGCCAAACAAGGACTTATCAATAATAAAAGCAAAGAATAAATCCGATACCACATCCACAACTTCCAAATAAGGACAGAGCTCATTTTTCACGAGGCATACGAGCCCACCGGAACGCCTGCCCCATGCAGTAAACTTTAATGCTGGCTTACAGTAGACCGTGTAGCCAGAGAACACAGGCGATTGAAAAACTTCAACAAATGTTTCCACAAAACATACAAAATCAAAGCCAGAGACATAAGAAATGACATCATTACTACGTATTTTGGAGAGCAGTCCATTTATATTCCAATGAAGAAACAAAAATGTTCTACTTTTATGACAAACATCAACATTATACGATTCATCGTTTTCAGTAGACATATTCATAGAATGTACAACTGCAGAAGACACAACATCCCTATTGTTTACACAGTCAGCTGACACTGGTGTTCGTGAGTTCTCACAATACACGACCTGACGGTCGGTTTCACGTGCTTGGGATACACAACACACGGTTGACACAACCGGTGACGGCTCGCTGTCGGTTCCTTTCACTGGCACGGAGATATTACCAAGTACATTTGTGGGCCGGCCAAGTTCCTATTTGGTATCCACAAGTCTATCTTCCGCGTCCAGAGTGTACCGCTTTCCGTCAATGAGAAGGTAATTAAAGATTAAACTAGTGCGTTTACCGTCACTTCTGGCCTTTTTGAGGTAGGGAGTTAACTTTTTCCTGAGGTCGCGCACCCTGGTGGAGAAGTCCTCACCGATGAAAATGTTAGTTCCTTGCAGCTTGCGTTTCGCTCTTAGAATGTTAACTTTTGCTTGTAGAACACGCAGCGCGCGATCACAGGAGAATCCGGCCTGTTGTTCAGTCGATGGACCCTATCAAAGTCAACATCTTCAGTCAAGTCTAATTTGTCTGTGAAGAGGTCCCTAAGCACATTTTCACAGTCTGCCGGAGTCTCATTTTCTGTCCGATGCAGTCCATAGAAGATGAGGTTGTTTCTCTTAGACCGCCCTCCAGATCGTCAGTCTTCCTTTCTAAGTCCCCCATCTTCTTTGTCAGGTCCTGGTTCTCCTTACGTAGCTGGCTGACTTCCTCCCGTAAGCCCCTCAGCTCCCCCTGCATGGCAGCATAGTCCTCCCGTAGGGAGTGCATGTCCTGCTTCACGGCGTCAATCTTCCCGTCAAATTTACTCTCCATGGAGTTCAGCTTCCTCATGACGTCGTGAAGCGACAAGTCTCTCCCTGGTTGGTTGGATGCTCCGTCGTGTGGATGGCCAGGCCTCTCTAGGCTAGGTCGGCTGGTCAGCCGGGTCTGCCTCGAGAGAACTATAAAATACCAATCCTGACTCACCCCGCCCTCAACAAAGTTTCGGGCGGGTGAGTCAGGAATTGGTATTTTATAGTTCTCTAACTAGTAAACTCTACAAACAAACATACTGTGTAGGATTATCCGTTTTCAATACTAATTTACTAAACTTTTTAGATTTTAGTTTTTGCTTAATTCTGCGTTTTTCCTGACCATTTTCAATAACATCATTTTCGCGCATAAGTCTTTTAAAACTGAGTTATATTTTTGACATAAAATCCACACACTTATTCTAGCTAGTTTCTAACTACATTATATTTTATAAGTTTACAAAACTTAGCATAACAGACAGACAGACACGAGGCAGCAGCGGAGCTATAGACCCGTCATGAGCCGACACCCGATCACTTAATTATTGCTAGGGCAGTCGGCTGCTCGCTCATTGTGCGCGCACGCCCAGTGGAATTAAGTCCACTGGGCATGCGCATTAACGAGGTAAAACTAACCTATATTACACAGTATGTAACAGTCTTGTTTAGCAAAGCCTGAGCTGTCCAACAGACGCCTACAAGTGGACTAAAGTTTAGGTAAGTGTTCTTTTCCTGCACTTTTCTAGAATAGTCTAGAAATAGGAAGTGAGAATTTTTTAAGCTGCTCTTGAGGAACCCATTAGAATAAGAGAAGAGGAGTTGTCTCCCCAAGGAAAAAGAATGGAACAATGGATTGTGTTTTTATTTTACGTTTCATCAAGTCGCCATAGGTTCTTATTCAAGTCGCTATCAAGTCGTTCTAAGTTTTTAATTAAGGCACCTCAAGTTCTTAGTTAAGTATTTAATCAAGTCACCACAAGTTCTTTAATTAAGTTTTTAATCAAGTCACCACAAGTTCTTTAATCAAGTCGCCTTAAGTCACTTCTAAGTTCTTAATTAAGTTCTTAATTAAGTCGCCTCAAGTTCTTAATAAGTTCTTGATCAAGTTACTTCAAGTTCTTAACTTAAGTCACCTCAAGTTCATAACTAAGTCATCCTCTAAGTACAACCAAGTTCTTATTCAAGTTAACTTATAATTATTTATTAAGTTCTTAAAGTATTATTGCATCTGAAATGGATCAAAATGATCTTTTGTTGTTGGCGGTTCTGGCATGCTGTTGTGTTCGGATTTTGTATTTAGTGGCAGAGATTGTTTGGACTGCTTTGGTTTTTGGTGTCTTTGTTTATATATTTTATAACCGTAATAACACCCCCAGCAGCAGCAATGCTGCCAAAAATGACAATTGTTTTAAGTAAATTCTGTGAAGACTTTGGTGGTGTAGGCAACCCTGGCGTTGCTGTAGGATCAACTTGTTCTGGTGTTTTTATAGCCGGCATTGAAACAACTGGCTGCGGCTCTGGCACTTTTTCATTATGAGCTATATTTTGTGATTGTAACATTAATTTTGTTTGCTTGTTCCACTCTGCTAATCTTTTTCCTGCTGCAACGCGTCCAGGATGAGGTGTTTTACTGACCACTTTCACCTGATTCAATGTTTTCTGATTCTGATTCTGCTGATTTTCTGGCTCGGTCATTTTGAAGGGAAATAAAATCTATATGATTAAAAGTAATTAATCCCATGATTAGCAGCGATATAATGTTCCAAATCTGTAATACAGATCACATCCTAGAGACTCTAATGACTTTGTTAAAACTGGATCCTGCGTTAAATCATACATAAAATCTTGTTCAGAATCAATGGGAACAAATCGGCCTACTAGTTTAGTGAACAAACTAAGAACCGTTTGCCCGACACTTTTTACCATTCTTGATCCTAGTTGCGCTTCATACCTGTTATGATACTTTTATAATGTCTTGTGGCGACATCTGTTGAATCTGTTCTATGCTGAATTCATTGCCGAGGAACTGTTTTGTTTTTCCGCATGCTGCCAAAGAATACAACTCTTCCTTTTGGGGCATAACAGCTTGGTCATCAACTTCTTCATTTGTAAGTCCAAGACGGATTAGGTCGCTCTGTAGCTGTAGTAGATCATCGCTGTTCATGTTTTATTACTAAATTATAATTATTATTTTGTTTTTAAAAATGAGCGCCGAAAAAGACTGTAACCAATCTTGTATACCATTCTGCTGTTATTGGAGGCCTAAGTATAGGATACACAATGCTTGGTAAAAGCCTGTTAAAAATAAAACCGGCTGATTTTGGCAAACTAGACTTTGAAGACTTAGCAAAGCTGATTGCTATCATTGCAGCTTCGTTCGCTACGAAAGATTTTCTAGTTAAGCAAAGAAATAATTCCTGACAGTATCAATATGTAAAATTAAAAAAAATACATTTATAAAAATGGCTTCATTCGTAATGATGTTAGGCGGCGCTGTGGTTAATGCGCTTGCTTTTTAGCGGAAGTAATTACGCATTTAGTAAACTGCGGGGATGACGGCGAGAGAAAAAGACATAACAAAGCTGTGGAGCAACTAGCAGCTGCACAAGATAACTATGAAAAGCAGAGAATTGAGCAGTTAGATTTCATTAATAACAAACTGAATAAAACAGGGACATGCGGCTTACACATTTAAAGATGTTGATCAGGCAATAAAAGAATATTATCTTGTAACAGGCAAACCAATCGAGACATTGCCCCCACCAAAATTCAGTGACTTTTATCAAACCATCAGAAAAACAAAAGATGCAAGAAATCGTGTTTGTTATCTTTGGTATGACCGTCGTGTATTTTGTTGCGCATAATATTAGCTGAATAAAAATGAACAAAATCTATTATTCGCCAAAAGGATATTGGAAGGGAATCACGGCAATTAAAAAGCTAAGCCAAGCAGCGGGAGTCAGTGAACAAACAGCAAAGGAATGGTTATCTAAACAAGCGATTTGGCAAATTTATTTACCTGCGCCTAGACGAATACAGAGACCACACTTTGTGAACACAATACCAAACGACACCCATCAAATGGATCTTCTATATTTACCCCATGATACGATTAGACGAAAAAGATTTAAGTACGCACTCACAGTCATTGACATAGCTTCAAGATACAAAGATGCAGAACATTAACACAAAAGAGTGCTTCTGCTGTTGCTGTTGCCATACAAACTGAATATACCAATGAGGCCCGCTAACTTATCCTCGCATGATTCAAGTCAATGATGGAAAAGAATTTAAAGGCCGAGTGAATCAATTATTGTTAAAACATAGAGTTACCATTAAAAGAGGCATCCCAGGAGTTCACAGATCACAGGCTTTAGTTGAAAACTTTAACAAACAGTTATCTGAAAGACTTTTTTCCTACCAGTATCACAGAGAGCTGATTGACAATTCTCGCAACACAGAATGGGTTAGAAGACTGCCCTCAGTTTTGCGCGCAATGAATAATGAAGAATTTAAAGGGCTAAACCAGTACAAGCAATCAAAAAACAAACAATAAATGTTGCTGAAGACTCCAGTACAACAGCAAACTATTACCATTTGGCTTGAAAGTAAGGCACCTTTATTTCGGGAAACCGCAAAAGGAG
>CM031616.1:44402534-44428038 GCA_018398815.1 Conus ventricosus | reverse complement strand
GGCACCTTTGGTTGGTTTTTTGAAAACTCAACAAACATACTACGGTATTGCACACCAGCCTTTTCTGGGATAACATTCCTCTTAAAACCGAAAAGGCAGAGGAGTCAAATTACCACTTTGCGCGGTCACTGAGGAGAAACAACAAGGTTTCGAAATATCGGTATATGACCAGGAGTTATGTGTTAGTGAGTTTACTCCCTATTGAGATTATAAGCTTGCTGAAGGCTCATTGTGAGAAGCATTTATTTTATTTTTCCCCATCCCCCACTTGAGCACTTACTGTTAGTTAGGCAGTATTAACTACCACTGCAGATATGAATGCTTATCTCCCCTATATCTTCAATCTAAGACATAAGAGCAAGCTTTGTTTATAATTCAATATATAATATATATATATAAAACAAGTTAAAAGAGGAGTCTTAAAACTATCTACAAATTTGTTTCAAGCGTGTTGCGCTGTCATCAGGATGGCTTTTGGTTTGCCCACCGCCGATTGTTATATAGCGTGTGGCTCCCGTTTGCGGTTGTTTGCACGTGCGGGTTGGCTGCACGTGTTTTTTGGGGCTTTCAGGTTTTTGTTTTGGGTGTGTTCACTAACAACGATTTCCATTTATGCCTGCAGTTGTTTACTAATTTCTGTTTTGGTGTTTAAAGTTGCTAAGTATGGTTTGCATAGTATTAACCATTTTTCAGTTAAACATAGGTTGCACCTTTTTGAAACATTGCTGTATGGTGATGCTCTTTTTATGATTTTCCAGATATGTTGTAGCTTTGTTTGCGTCTTTAAGTTTCCAGATATATTTGCTCAGTTCTGTTTGGTTTTTATATTTTTCTTATTAAATGACTGTTTGTGGTTTGCATATCTGTTTTGAAGTGGTTTTCAGTGATCCCTATGTATGTTTCTTTTTCATTTTCTGATGTCACAGTAGCCTGGTATACAAGTTGTTGTGAAGACATTTATTGTTTAGTGGCACTGCTCCTTTTTGGTGCAATTGCAAGATTTCCTTTCTTCACCCTTCTTTGCTGTGTTGATTTTCATTTTGTTGGATGCGTCAATTAGGTTTTTAAGGTTGGGCATACATGAGTACGATAGTTTTGACAGTTTTTGTTAAATATTTTGGACAGTTTGTGTTCTTTTGGGAATGAAGTTGTTAGGATTTTGAAGAATTCTTTCCCTATGTTTGTTTTGAGTTTCCCGTCGTATGGGGGTTATCCCATATGATTTTTCTTTTCCTCTTTTTCTTGCTTTTGTTTGTGTTTGTTGTCTGGGTTGTATTGTAATTTGTAATTGTATCCACTTGTTTGTAGTGCCTCCTGGTATTCTACTGCTGCATTGTTGAACACTCTCTCATTGCATGACAGGTTTGATAGTCCTCTTGTTTATGCCATGGGGTATGGTCTTTAATATAGATGGTGGATGGTTACTTTTGGTGTGTACATAAAGAGGTGTATCGTTGGGTTTCTTGTATGGTTATATATGTGATTGTTGAGATCCAGTGTTATATCTAAGTAATTCACTACCTTTTTGTTTGCTTCAATGGTAATCTTTAAGTTGTGGTTTTGGAAGATTTTGCATATTTTTCTTTCTTCTTATTTTCGATGGTTCTTGGGTTGTTGGTCAGTGCAGCAAGGCCATCATCTCTGTATAGTCCGACTTGTGTTCCGAGTTTTTTCTTGATGTTGGACAGCATGAATAGTCCGACCAGTTCACATGTTTCTGCACCATCATATGATCCCATGGTCACGTCGAATGTTGAGTTTCTGTTGGTTTTCCTGATCCAGGTTTCATTTTTGCTGTGTAGTAATGTTTTCTTGGTGTGGAAATGATTTCCATTTCTGACCCTGTTATGTCTGTGTTGTTACTGGCAAACTTCGGGGCTTTGGTGAGTAGTTCTCCATCTATAGATGGTAGAAGTCTACTATGTCAAATGTGATGAATACTGTATTACTTTGTTTATTGAGTTTTTTGAACCATTGGATAACTTCGTATGTGTTCTTCCAGAGGTTGTATTCAGAGTTTGATTTTACGTTCTTTATTATTTTTTCCAGAATTTTCTTGCTTATTTTGCCTAATTCAGATTTGGATGGGTTTATTAGTCTACATGTTGGGTTGTTATGAAAATTGGGCTTGTGGTCTTTGAGTGTTATGAAAGCTTCTTTAGTTGCTGTCGCTTCTATCCTGTCACTTAGGTCTATGCGCTCTGCAAGTTCTTTTTCTTTAGTGCGGATACTGTCATGTAATATTTTTGTCGGCTTTTTTTGTAGTTTTTCTGGATGTTTTTGTCAAGGAGTTGAGAGAAATTCTTTTGGTTCCATTTTGTAGTAATTTCTAGTTTTATCAGCCTTCACAAATATTTTTTTGTCATTTTGTACTTGTTTTATGTTTTTTTTTAGTGTTGTTTGGAAACCGTTGTAAGATTTTTGAATTCAATATTGGTTATCATTCTTTTCATTTGATCTTAAAAGGGGTTTCATTTCGTCTATGGCTGGGAGATCGCCATGATTTGAAATCGTAGGTGTTTTTTCCTTTTTTTGCATTTGGTTCAGAAAAAAGAATGCTTTCCATCTCATATTATGTACAAACTTTTCTGTTTGTTCTATTAATTTTTTTATATATGATTGCGGATTTGAAAACGGTATATTTTTTGTTGACTGCCTAAAATTGGTTTTCCTCCATTTAAAATCCTTCAGCCACAGTGCTCAACGTGAGGAGCGATTAAGATCAGTAAATTTAAAATGCCTAAAATAATTTTTTGAGTGCTCAACCCCTTGGGGAGCAAAATTAAAACAAGTTAAAAGAGGAGTCTTAAAACTATCTACAAATTTGTTTCAAGCATGTTGCGCTGTCCATCAGATGCTTTTGGTTTGCCCACCGCCGATGTTATATAGCGTGTGGGCTCCCGTTTGCGGTTGTTTGCACGTGCGGGTTGGCTGCACGTGTTTTTTGGTCGGACTATTCATGCTGTCCAACATCAAGAAAAAACTCGGAACACAAGTCGGACTATACAGAGACGATGGCCTTGCTGCACTGACCAACAACCCAAGAACCATCGAAAATAAGAAGAAAGAACTATGCAAAATCTTCCAAAACCACAACTTAAAGATTACCATTGAAGCAAACAAAAGGTAGTGAATTACTTAGATATAACACTGGATCTCAACAATCACATATATAAACCACACAAGAAACCCAACGATACACCTCTTTATGTACACACCAAAAGTAACCATCCACCATCTATATTAAAGACCATACCCCATGGCATAAACAAGAGACTATCAAACCTGTCATGCAATGAGAGAGTGTTCAACAATGCAGCAGTGGAATACCAGGAGGCACTACAAACAAGTGGATACAATTACAAATTACAATACAACCCAGACAACAACACAACAAAAGCAAGAAAAATAGGAAAAGAAAAAAACATATGGTATAACCCCCCATACGACGGGAAACTCAAAACAAACATAGGGAAAGAATTCTTCAAAATCCTAACAACTTCATTCCCAAAAGAACACAAACTGTCCAAAATATTTAACAAAAACACTGTCAAACTATCGTACTCATGTATGCCCAACCTTAAAAACCTAATTGACGCATCCAACAAAATGAAAATCAACACAGCAAAGAAGGGTGAAGAAAGGAAATCTTGCAATTGCACCAAAAAGGAGCAGTGCCCACTAAACAATAAATGTCTTCACAACAACATTGTATACCAGGCTACTGTGACATCAGAAAATGAAAAAGAAACATACATAGGATCACTGAAAACCACTTCAAAACCAGATATGCAAACCACAAACAGTCATTTAATAAAGAAAAATATAAAAACCAAACAGAACTGAGCAAATATATCTGGAAACTTAAAGACGCAAACAAAAGCTACAACATATCCTGGAAAATCAAAAAAGAGCATCACCATACAGCAATGTTTCAAAAAGGTGCAACCTATGTTTAACTGAAAAATGGTTAATACTATGCAAACCATACTTAGCAACTTTAAACACCAAAACAGAAATAGTAAACAACTGCAGGCATAAAGGAAATCGTTGTTAGTGAACACACCCAAAACAAAAACCTGAAAGCCCCAAAAAACACGTGCAGCCAACCCGCACGTGCAAACAACCGCAAACGGGAGCCCACACGCTATATAAAAATCGGCGGTGGGCAAACCAAAAGCCATCCTGATGACAGCGCAACACGCTTGAAAAAAAATTTGTAGATAGTTTTAAGACTCCTTTTAACTTGTTTTTAATGTTGCTCCCTGTCACGGACAAAAAAATGAAACAACCTAACTTGGGGGAAACAACCTAACTTGGGGGGAACAACCTAACTTGGGGAGTCGCCAGTCAATTTGTTCGGACCTAAGTCCAAACTCAAACATTCTAGGCGTCAGAAAGACGGGCCCATGGGTCGGGTCCGGCCAATTAAGCTTAGCGGAGAGGCTTCAGGAAGACGGTCTGTCCGGCTATACGGGCTAAGCAGCTTTGACCGACGCCTCGATGTCTAGCGAGACGAGTCGCAGAGCCGAGCTCAAGCTCATCTAGCCACTTTGTGGAACCAACGTCATTGTTACTCGGACGTCGTGGTGCCTACCCAGACTCAGCTGGCCAATTTAGATTGACCAGTGTCCACCACTTAAGCCACACCGCGCCAGTGAGTAGGGAAGGGGGGAAGGTAGTGTGTGGTGGGGGTGAAATCTAGCTAATCAATTAAATGACCAATTGACCACCACAGAGAGTAAGGCGTGTAGACGGGACTGTCATGATTTGAACGTCCAATGGAATTAGAGGGAGACAACCTCGGGTGTCAGGGGTAAAAATACTGACCAATGGTACTCGCCCGTTTTTGGACAGATCGGAACGAATAAAGGAATGCGTGAGTGAGAGAAGGGCAGAAGGAGGGGAAGAACGAACAGAGAGACAGAGAGAGGGAGAGGTTCTAGGTCTGCTTGAGAGAAAAGCAGAGAGATGAGGGGAGGAGAGAAGAGAACCAAGTTGAGAGATTAGCATGAGATAGTCTGCAGAGGAAGGACTGAGGAGAGATGTGGAGAGAGAGAAAGAGTTGCTAATTTATGAAGAAGAAAAGAAAGAAAAGAAAAAAGAAAAGAAAAGCAACCATGTCCATTTGATAAGAGCAGACTAGAAGAGAGAGAGAGAGAGAGAGTGCAATGCGTTAATGCAGGAAGAAAGAAAGGAGAACAGATCGATGTTGATAGTCACTGTTCTACCCTAACCGGGGGTTCGACCTCATACCTGGCAGCGTCACTTCCCCAAGCAGAACCACAGACCAACGCCAACAGTCTCACCTGACCAGGCGCCATCAGACCAACACCAGTGCCGGCAGTTGTGTCGTGTTGTGAAAGTGACAGTGAAAAGAAAAGAAAAGAAAAGAAAAGACAGTGATTCGTGAATAGTTAAGATCACCTGGCCAGGTAAAGTAGAAATCTATTTATACCCGGGTTAGTTAATGATGTTTTAGATAATGATTTTGTGAAGTTCAGGAAAGAGAGAATGTTTTATTTTGTTTGATTCTATATGCATTGATTTTTCTTTCTATGATCATGTATAGTAAAGTTATAGACTTTACTAGTGGTTTGATGTGACGAATGCATGATATATGAATGAGATTGTAAGCAAGCTGTGAGTGTGTTTGGGCTGTGCGCTATCCTTCCTCCACTGACATTACACCGAGGTTGACAATTTATTGGCGAGCTTGCCGGGATATTCTGGCCCATTTATTATAATTGTTCAACTTCTCAGAGAGGAAGCTGGTGGGATTCAAGTATTGTAATCCTAAGACAAGGGTTGTCTTACTGTATGTTCCAAGATAGTTAAATACTAGGCTTGGCATTGCTTCCAAGATAGTTAATACTAGGCTTGGCATTTCAGCCCCAGAGTACTCATTTCGCACAGATTGCCTATAATTCGCTCTCATAGTTGGGTCAGGCGCTGGGCGTCTTATAAAAACTAACTACGTTGTCCCAAGCTAATATTATCATTCATAGGATTGTGCTATTACGTCACGCGTGTCGGTAACCACCAGTTTGGCTGTCGTAGTAGTAAAATCTTGTTCAAAAAAAAAAAAAAAAAAAAAAAAAAAAAAGAAAGAGATATAATGGCGGAAGAAAAGAACACCCCTATTGAACAACTGGTGAGCGTCGCTCGTGATTTAGGTTACTCAGGAGATGAGTTGCGTGCATTTGTTGAAAACCAACAAAAGATGGAAAGAGATGAACGCGCAGAAAGACGCCGTATCGCAGTCGAAATAGCAGAAGGAAGGGCAAAGGGAAATTAGGTGTTTCATTTGTCACAAGAAGGGACATGTGGCGAGGGATTGTCGCATGAGGTTCCAGAAGGCAGCAGCCTTGCAAGAGGTGGATAAGGGTCGTCAAGGGAAACGACCAGCAGTGGAACCAAAAGGGATTCAGTCTGAAGAGGGTGGAGTGCAGCCTATGGCTAGCACTGGACAGCAGTCAGTGTCAGGGATGGAGGGCACTAGGCTGAGTGGTTCGTTACCAGTGGAAGAAGGGTGGATTGGCCAGCAGAGGGTGAAAGTGTTACGAGACACTGGTTGTTCATGCGGTGTAGTACGAACAACGCTGGTCGATAAAGGGGATTTGACAGGGCAAATCCAGACCTGTACTCTAATCGATGGCACTGTGAGGGAGTTTCCAGTTGCTAAGATAGAAGTACGTACCCCTTACTTCTCAGGCGGGTTGTCTGCGTTGGTGATGGAGAAACCCTTCACGATCTGATCATTGGAAATATTCCAGGTGCAAGGGATCCAGGGATCCTGAGTTGTTGACTGCTACAGGGGCAGCAGTTCAAACACGGAGCAAGAAGGAGGGAAAGGTTGTTAAACCGTTAGTTGTTCCAGGAAGGAAGTCGGGCATAGACGTGTCGCCTGATGAGTTTAGGGCTGCACAGGAACAAGACCCTTCGCTCGTGAAGTCTTGGGAGTTGGCAAGAGGTGGAGAGAAACAGGAGGTTAGAGGAGGTGAGACAGAATTTCTTGTGAAAGGCGGGCTGTTGTACCGAGTGTTCACCAAGGGGAAGACAGGTAAGGTGACCACTCAGTTAGAGGTACCAGCATGTTATCGTGACACTGTCATGTCAGTGGGTCACGAGTCGCTCATGGCGGGTCATCTCGGCACCAGCAAAACAGCGAACCGAGTCTTTGATGACTTTCATTGGCCAGGAGCAATGGCAGACATAAAGCGGTTCTGCATGTCATGTGATGTGTGTCAAAGGTCAGCCACAAGAGGGGTGAAGAGGAAGGCGCCTCTTAAACATCCCCCTTTAATTGACACACCGTTCAGGAGAGTGGCTGTTGATCTGATTGGCCCAATCGCGCCCTGTTCCAAAGGCGGGCACAGGTATGTGTTGACGCTGGTGGACTACGCGACCAGATACCCAGAAGCGGTTGCATTGAAAGGCATAGATACGCAACAGGTCGCTGAAGGGCTGGTAGACATCTTCTCTCGCGTGGGTGTGCCAGCACAAATTCTCAGTGACAGGGGTCACAGTTCACCTCAGGCGTGATGAAGGAGGTCAACAGGCTGCTAGGGATCACACAGCTGCTCACTACCCCATACCATCCACAATGCAATGGCTTGGGGGAGAGATTCAACGGTGTGCTGAAGGGCATCTTAAAGAAGCTCTGTGAGGAAAGGCCAGCAGATTGGGACCGCTACATTCCAGCGGCACTGTTTGCCTACAGAGAAGCCCCTCAGGAAAGCACAGGCTTTTCGCCATTTGAGCTGCTGTATGGGCGGACAGTTCGGGGACCGGTGTGCATTCTCAAAGAGCTGTGGTCCGGAGAACAGGAGTCCGAAGAAGTCAAAACCACATATCAGTATGTGGTAGACTTACGCAATAGGCTCGAGGAGACATGTAAGGTCGCAAGGGAGGTTTGCAGGAGGCTAGGGTCGTCCAGAAGAAGCAGTATGACAGGAAGGTGAGGAAGCAATTCCTCAAGGTGGGAGATCAAGTCCTGTTACTGCTTCCCACGGATCACAACAAGCTGCTGATGCATTGGAAGGGACCCTTCACCATCATTGAAAAGGTAGATCAGGACTACCGAAATCGATGTGAATGGGAATCAAAACTTTTCCATGCAAATTTACTCCGCAAATATATTCAGCGTGAGAGTCAGCACATAGGCGCAGCAGCAATCATTGATGGAGGTGAGGGAGACCCAGCAGAAGAAGGAGAGATTTTGTTGCCTGAGTTTCCAGGGGAAGAGTCATACAGGGATGTGTCACTGTATGAAGGGCTAGACAGTAGGAGACAGGAGGAAGTTAGTGGGCTCCTAGAACATATAGGGCGTCCCTGACTGATAAACCAGGCAGGACAACTCTAGAAACATGTACGGTGGAGTTAACATCGCAGAAACCCGTACATGTGAAAGCCTACCCGATCCCCTATGCCACCAAGCAAGTGATCGAGGAGGAGGTAGAAAAGATGTTGGACCTTGGGGTGATTGAACCGTCCAAATCATCATATAGTGCACCCGTCGTCTTAGTGAGGAAAAAGTCAGGTGAGCATCGATTCTGTGTCGACTATAGACGTCTGAACAGTGTCACCAAGGTCGATGCAGAGGTCAAAACCCAACATGGAAGACCTGTTCGCTCAGATCGCCACAAGCAAGAGCCAGTATTTCACCAGGATCGATCTGAGCAAGGGTTACTGGCAAATAGCCTTGAGTGATGACTCAAAGGAAGTCACAGCATTTTCCACTCCTATGGGGCTATACCCGTGGCGAGTACTCCCTTTTGGGATGGTCAACGCACCTGCGGTCTTTTCTCGAATGATGAGGAAGCTATTGACGGGATTGGAAGGTGTCGTGAATTTCATGGATGACATTCTGATAGCATCCGAGACATGGGAGGAGCATATGAGGCAGCTAGGAGCAGTCTTGGAGAGGTTGAGACAAGCCAATCTCACAGCCAGACCAACAAAGTGCCAGGTTGGCTTTCCAAGCCTGGAGTTCCTAGGTTTTGTTGTCGGAAGCGACACAAAGCAGCCGGAAAGAGGAAAGGTGGAGAAGATGATGAATTCAGAGAGACCAAAGACCAAAAACAGAAGTCAGGAGTCTGCTAGGTTTTATTGGGTTCTATAGGGAGTTTGTTCCAAATTTCGCAGCAATCACGAGTCCTCTCAGTGATTTGGTCAAGGCAGGGAAACGGCAGTGGTCGAATGGTCAGACGCTGCAGAGCAAGCACTGCAGACGGTGTTGGAAAGACTAGGTTCCCGTCCCATCTTGAAGCTACCAGATATGTCCAAACCATTTCTGCTGCGGACAGATGCATCAGGTGGTGGGATAGGTGCAGTATTGTTGCAGGAGCACGAAGGGGTCGAGTTTCCTGTGAGATACGCTAGCAGGAAGTTGACAAAGTGTGAAGAAGGGTACGCAACGGTGGAGAAGGAGTGTTTAGCTGTTGTGTGGGCCGTGCAGAAGTTCCACAAATACTTGTATGGGAAAGAGTTCGTGATCGAGACGGATCATCAACCACTCAAATTCCTGCAGGAGGCGCAGTTGAAAAACAGCAGAGTGCTGCGTTGGGCAATGGCACTGCAGCCCTACAGGTACCGAGTGCAGTACATTCCCGGTCGACAGAATGTCGGAGCTGACTATTTAAGCCGTGTAGTCTAGCAAGCTGCAACTCAGAGGAAGTCAGTCATATCCAGGGTGCATTGTTGATAATATGTGTTGATTCCAGTTATGTTGATTGGATATGGGTTCATTCCCAGTTGGCTATGGTTCATATTTTTTTTTGTGTGAGACTTGTTCATATTTTCTTTGTGAGACTTGTTCATGTGGATGTAGTTATACTTGGAGCATACAGTCGCTTGTGTAGTGATGCATTATTTGCAATAAGCGAGGATGGAGATTCCTCAGTGAAGTGTCATGGATCGCGATCATATTATATTGTGCTTTTCATAAGAATTGTGAAAAGGAGAGATGGCAATCCGCAGGTAGGGGAATTGCATAAGTCGCACAGAGGTCGTTATAGAATGAGTTGAAATAACGCAAGAGCGCACGTCAATGATAACTCATTGGAGTGTATTCACTAATTGTATATTTTATAACTTATAAACCGTTGGTTGTAAAGTATTTTCCAAACTTTGCGCGTGTAGCTGTGTGTCAGCAAATTCGGTTGTTTGTCCTTTTTGTACCGTTGTTTTGAGACAATGCGAGCATGGTCTTTTGCAAGGGGGAAATTGTCACGGACAAAAAAATGAAACAACCTAACTTGGGGGAAACAACCTAACTTGGGGGGAACAACCTAACTTGGGAGTCGCCAGTCAATTTGTTCGGACCTAAGTCCAAACTCAAACATTCTAGGCGTCAGAAAGACGGGCCCATGGGTCGGGTCCGGCCAATTAAGCTTAGCGGAGAGGCTTCAGGGAAAACGGTCTGTCCGGCTATACGGGCTAAGCAGCTTTGACCGACGCCTCGATGTCTAGCGAGACGAGTCGCAGAGCCGAGCTCAAGCTCATCTAGCCACTTTGTGGAACCAACGTCATTGTTACTCGGACGTCGTGGTGCCTACCCAGACTCAGCTGGCCAATTTAGATTGACCAGTGTCCACCACTTAAGCCACACCGCGCCAGTGAAGTAGGGAAGGGGGGAAGGTAGTGTGTGGTGGGGGTGAAATCTAGCTAATCAATTAAAATGACCAATTGACCACCACAGAGAGTAAGGCGTGTAGACGGGACTGTCATGATTTGAACGTCCAATGGAATTAGAGGGAGACAACCTCGGGTGTCAGGGGTAAAAATACTGACCAATGGTACTCGCCCGTTTTTGGACAGATCGGAACGAATAAAGGAATGCGTGAGTGAGAGAAGGGCAGAAGGAGGGGAAGAACGAACAGAGAGACAGAGAGAGGGAGAGGTTCTAGGTCTGCTTGAGAGAAAGCAGAGAGATGAGGGAGGAGAGAAGAGAACCAAGTTGAGAGATTAGCATGAGATAGTCTGCAGAGGAAGGACTGAGGAGAGATGTGGAGAGAGAGAAAGAGTTGCTAATTTATGAAGAAGAAAAGAAAGAAAAGAAAAAAGAAAAGAAAAGCAACCATGTCCATTTGATAAAGCAGACTAGAAGAGAGAGAGAGAGAGAGAGTGCAATGCGTTAATGCAGGAAGAAAGAAAGGAGAACAGATCGATGTTGATAGTCACTGTTCTACCCTAACCGGGGGTTCGACCTCATACCTGGCAGCGTCACTTCGCCAAGCAGAACCACAGACCAACGCCAACAGTCTCACCTGACCAGGCGCCATCAGACCAACACCAGTGCCGGCAGTTGTGTCGTGTTGTGAAAGTGACAGTGAAAAGAAAAGAAAAGAAAAGAAAAGACAGTGATTCGTGAATAGTTAAGATCACCTGGCCAGGTAAAGTAGAAATCTATTTATACCCGGGTTAGTTAATGATGTTTTAGATAAATGATTTGTGAAGTTCAGGAAAGAGAGAATGTTTTATTTTGTTTGATTCTATATGCATTGATGTTCTTTCTATGATCATGTATAGTAAAGTTATAGACTTTACTAGTGGTTTGATGTGACGAATGCATGATATATGAATGAGATTGTAAGCAAGCTGTGAGTGTGTTTGGGCTGTGCGCTAGTCCTTCCTCCACTGACATTACACCGAGGTTGACACTCCCAAGGGGTTGAGCACTCAAAAAATTATTTTAGGCATTTTAAATTTACTGATCTATATATATTACAACAAACTAATAAATTCCAAGGATAAGTACCCAGCACCGTTCCAGCAACTTACAGAGCAGCTTGGTGTTGCAATGACTGCAAGAAATATTGAATTATAAACAAAGCTTGCTCTTATGTCTTAGATTGAAGAAATAGGGGGATATACGCATTCATACCTGCAGTGGCAGATGATTCTTCCTAACTAACAGTATGTGCTTGAGTGGGTGGATGGGGAAAAAAATGCTTCTCAAAATGAGCCTTCAGCAAGCTTATATTCTCCAAGGGGGAGAGACATCCTCCACTGGGGAGGAAAACTCACAAACATATAACTCCTGGTCATATACCGATATTTCGAAACTTGGTGGTTTCTCCTCAGTGACCGCGGAAAGTGATAATTTGACTCCTCTGCCTTTTCAGTTTTAAGAAGAATGCAATCCCAGAAAAGGCTGGTGTGCAATACCGTAGTACGTTTGTTGAGTTTTCAAAAAACCAACCAAAGGTGCCATCTAAGAAGCAAAAGAAAATCATGAAAGAGCAAAACAAGCTACATTTTCTTGTGAAAAGTAGACATCATGAAAGAGCAAAACAAGCTACATTTTGCTCTTTCATGATGTCTACAAAGTAGACATCATGAAAGAGCAAAACAAGCTACATTTTCTTGTGAAATCTAAGACATAAGAGCAAGCTTTGTTTATAATTCAATATTTCTTGCAGTCATTGCAACACCAAGCTGCTCTGTAAGTTGCTGGAACGGTGCTCGGTACTTATCCTTGGAATTTATTAGTTTGTTGTATTTTAGTCCCTTGCGGATTCATTCCAAGAACTGGCTCTCAGCACTTGTGTCTTAGAGGATATCTTTTTATATTTTCTACTTTTCACAAGAAAATGTAGCTTGTTTTGCTCTTTCATGATTTTCTTTTGCTTCTTAGATGGCACCTTTGGTTGGTTTTTTGAAAACTCAACAAACGTACTACGGTATTGCACACCAGCCTTTTCTGGGATTGCATTCTTCTTAAAACTGAAAAGGCAGAGGAGTCAAATTATCACTTTCCGCGGTCACTGAGGAGAAACCACCAAGTTTCGAAATATCGGTATATGACCAGGAGTTATATGTTAGTGAGTTTTCCTCCCTAGTGGAGGATGTCTCTCCCCTTGGAGAATATAAGCTTGCTGAAGGCTCATTTTGAGAAGCATTTTTTTTTCCCCATCCACCCACTCAAGCACATACTGTTAGTTAGGAAGAATCATCTGCCACTGCAGGTATGAATGCGTATATCCCCTATTTCTTCAATCTAAGACATAAGAGCAAGCTTTGTTATAATTCAATATTTCTTGCAGTCATTGCAACACCAAGCTGCTCTGTAAGTTGCTGGAACGGTGCTCGGTACTTATCCTTGGAATTTATTAGTTTGTTGTATTTTAGTCCCTTGCGGATTCATTCCAAGAACTGGCTCTCAGCACTTGTGTCTTAGAGGATATCTTTTTATATTTTCTACTTTTCACAAGAAAATGTAGCTTGTTTTGCTCTTTCATGATTTTCTTTTGCTTCTTAGATGGCACCTTGGTTGGTTTTTTGAAAACTCAACAAACGTACTACGGTATTGCACACCAGCCTTTTCTGGGATTGCATTCTTCTTAAAACTGAAAAGGCAGAGGAGTCAAATTATCACTTTCCGCGGTCACTGAGGAGAAACCACCAAGTTTCGAAATATCGGTATATGACCAGGAGTTATATGTTAGTGAGTTTTCCTCCCTATTGGAGGATGTCTCCCCCTTGGAGAATATAAGCTTGCTGAAGGCTCATTTTGAGAAGCATTTTTTTTCCCCCATCCACCCACTCAAGCACATACTGTTAGTTAGGAAGAATCATCTGCCACTGCAGGTATGAATGCGTATATCCCCCTATTTCTTCAATCTAAGACATAAGAGCAAGCTTTGTTTATAATTCAATATTTCTTGCAGTCATTGCAACACCAAGCTGCTCTGTAAGTTGCTGGAACGGTGCTCGGTACTTATCCTTGGAATTTATTAGTTTGTTGTATTTTAGTCCCTTGCGGATTCATTCCAAGAACTGGCTCTCAGCACTTGTGTCTTAGAGGATATCTTTTTATATTTTCTACTTTTCACAAGAAAATGTAGCTTGTTTTGCTCTTTCATGATTTTCGTTTGCTTCTTAGATGGCACCTTTGGTTGGTTTTTTGAAAACTCAACAAACGTACTACGGTATTGCACACCAGCCTTTTCTGGGATTGCATTCTTCTTAAAACTGAAAAGGCAGAGGAGTCAAATTATCACTTTCCGCGGTCACTGAGGAGAAACCACCAAGTTTCGAAATATCGGTATATGACCAGGAGTTATATGTTAGTGAGTTTTCCTCCCTAGTGGAGGATGTCTCTCCCCCTTGGAGAATATAAGCTTGCTGAAGGCTCATTTTGAGAAGCATTTTTTTCCCCCATCCACCCACTCAAGCACATACTGTTAGTTAGGCAGAATCATCTGCCACTGCAGGTATGAATGCGTATATCCCCCTATTTCTTCAATCTAAGACATAAGAGCAAGCTTTGTTTATAATTCAATATATATATATATATATATATATATATATATATAATATATTAATATATATATAATTAGAGTACACACACTATACTGTATTGTACTATACTATACAATATTGTACACACGCACGCACACACAAACGAACATATATACATGCATACATACATACATCATGCCATCCGTCTGTCTCGAACGACAAAGATTTTGCGCCGTGGATCAATCAGTTGAGTTGCAGCGCCTGCTGTGTACGTACATGCGTACTGATATTCAACTAATTTATGTTCACACTTCAGTGTTTTATCCCTTTGCCAAATGCATTTTTCACCTATTGTTAACATGACACAAGGCTGTCTGCCTTTTTCTCGTCATGGTTTCAAGCATTCATACATACATATACTGACTTCCATAAAAAACGCGAAAACAAAACAAGCTGAAGGTTGGGGGTGAATTTTATTGGTCACAATTGTACAGAGTGGAAGCGAGAATTCAACGTGATTTGATTCATTACACCGGTAATGTGTGAAAATGTCATCAGCAATATGTCTTTTGTGTGGAAAATCCAAGGTCACGTGACAAACCAGCTTGAAGTCCTAATACCGCGTGTGGCCACCATTTGCGTTGACAACTGCTTGACACCTGCGGCTCATTGAGTGGTCCAGGTGGTTGATGCGTCCCCTTGGCACACCAGCCCACACATGGACGATGGCCTGGTGAAGTTGAGCCGCTGTTGCTGGTCGTGGACGCAGGAGGTCCAACCGTCTGCCAAGTTCATCCCAAAAATGTTCTATTGGGTTTAAATCGGGACTGAGGGCTGGCCAGGGCAGCACATTGACGTTGTTATGCTGAAGAAATTGCTGGGTGGCCCTGGCGGTGTGTGGTCTTGCATTGTCCTGTTGGAATGTCCAGTTTGGGTGTTGCGCAAAAAAAGGATCGACATGGAGTCTGAGCACCTGGTTGATGTAGTGCTGTGCATTGACACCCTGTCCGCGACCAGGACCAATGTTCTGAAAGATGACTGGTCCTATGGCGTGGTTAATGCCAATTGCACCCCATATCATAACGTTCAGGCCTCCCCAGGGGTTCCGCTCTACCACACAGAGTCAGCATAGCGTTCACCAGGTCGACGCCATATTCTGACACGACCGTCAGCCATGTCAATACAAAAACGGCTCTCATCTGAGAACAGTATGCGTCCCCACTGCTGCCTGCGCCAGTTGATTCGGGCTTGTGCCCACTGCAGCCTGTCCTGCTGGTGTCTTGGTGTCAGTACCGGACCTCTGTGAGGACGCCTACATGCCAGCCCGTTCTCCTGAAGATGCCGCCGCATAGTGTTGAGGCTGATTCGTTGCTGGAGATTCCCAGGCACCTGTCGAGCAGTGTTAGTGGCTGTTTGCCGCCTGTCCCACAGATGGGTTCGAACAAGATGGCGATCCTCTCTTTGTGTGGTGACCCAAGGACGGCCTGGCCGGGGACGATCATCAGTGGTACCAGTGACTCGCATGCGGTGCTGCAGACGATAGATGGTTGAGATGTGGACGTTAAAGATGTTGGCGACCTGCCTGGCATCCACACCAGCCTCCAGATGGCCTAGGGCACGATTGCGTTCCTCTGCTTGTAGTCTTGGCATCTCTGTAGCGCTCAGACGGCAAGTCGTTACCTGAACCTTGTAGCGCGGCTTTATAAAGGCTGCATGCCTGCGTACTTGTCGCTGGTTAACTTTGCTCTGCATGGTGTGCACGTGCCTCACATGCAGCAACCAGTTTGCCATTTTTGTTGACCCTCCAATGCCGGGAATGATGTGTTGCTCACACAATTTTTTCACTGCCACGTGAGTCTTGGACCCAAACAACTTGCCACAATGGTTCAATATTGTATATTTCACCCCTTTTCACACGAAAAATAGCCTTTCAAATTTTCGCGTTTTTTATGGAAGTCAGTATATATACATACACGCACGCACACACACACACACGTGTGTGTGTGTATTATATAGTTCCTCCACAAGCTTGCCATCAGTATGGTTTTGACTTACCTCTGCTGGTGATACAGACAGAGACTATAGTGTACTCGTTTGTCAGAGTGACCCGGAACCACTGGTTCCACTTACCGCCGCTGGTGATATAGACAGAGACTATAGTGTATCTTCTTCCAGAGCGATCCGGAACCACTGGTTCTTTGCGGCCTTGGTTTGAAAGCAGTTCGGCATGTCGTAACGCAGGGTCGCCATCCACCGCCTTCTCTGGAGTGGCGTAACCACTGCTGTCCTTGGAACTTATGGCCACGGGCTTATGGAGCGCGATGTTCTGCAAAGATTCCTCTGGAACAGTGTCATCTCACGATCTGACATATTCTGTGTTTCATTATCGATGATGGTGGTGTGTGAGTCTTTGAAGAAGAAAAAGAAAATGAAAAAGTGGGGAAAAAAGAGGAGGATGGAGGCCCCCATAAAAACAAACAAACAGAAGGGTGAGCTCTGGTCACGATCGAGGAGAGTCACGCTTTCGAGAGCTGCAACATTAATTAACTCTTTTATGTTAATTAACATCCGATCAAGCCTCAAAATGCAGCTAAATTGACCGAGCACCTGTTGCCTACCTCCACACGAGTTTTAGATTACTTTTTTCATGCATCAACGGCCCCGTGAAAAGGAAAATGTGGAGCTCGTACTGTGAAAGTTATGGCTGGCGGTAATGGCGGAACTCGGAAAAGAAAACAACACAAAACAGGATCCAACACTAGTTCCAGCTCGTCTGACACTTCAGTGACAAAGACTATCGAAGATACTGAAGTAAAGTGTACCCCAAAGAAGCAGAAGACCCTAGCCACCAGCACCCCAGCACCATTCAAGGAGAAACTGTCTCGGTTTGTTTACCAGTCGAGAGATACGATGGCGGAAAAAGGGGACGAACGCCCAACAGCAGCTTCAGCAGACTACCACGTTGTTTTCTCCCCTGACTTGTCTCCATCAAACAGCAACTAGGCCTAAGCGAGATTACCAATGAACAGCTGATGATCAAGTTGTGTGCCAATGGAGCAGAAATATAAAAATTGACACAAATGGTGGACGAGTTGAAGGCAACCCTTTTTACGATGCAGGTGGACAACGACAGACTGAAGAAAGAGGTGGCTGATGCGAGGAAGAGGGAGGACCAGCTGAAAACGCAAATCGCCGAAGCCAAGCATCGAGCGGAACTTGCTGACAGTCGTGTCGAAGACCTGTCCGCATATGTACGCAGAAATAACTTGCGTATATATGGCATCAAGGAAGAGCAGACGTCCGGAACCAGAGAAACACCCGACCAGTGCGAGGAGAAAGTGCTTGCTCTTTTCAATGACAAACTCAAAATCCCAGTGAAAAAGGGCGATATTGAGGCAGTACATCGGGTGGGCACTAAGCAGGCACGTCGGTCTGACGATTCTAGCGTCTCCAGGATAGGCCTACTGGACGGGGCATCATTGTCAGGTTCGTGTCGCGGCGCATTCGGGACAGCGTGTTGTACGCTCGACGCACTCTAAAGGGCACGAGGATCACTTTAGTCGAGGACTTAACCCCCAGAGCCTACACATTGTTGTGTTCAGTAAAGAACGAAAACACTCTCTGTCAACAAGCCTGGTCAAAGAACGGGAACATTTTTGTGAAGACAGTTAGCGGAAGATAGGGAGTGTGAAGTCTCTAGCCGACCTGAGACAATTGTGTTGATGGATACGATGATGTGTTGTCTGTTACTGAAGGTCAGTAAAAAAAAAATTTTAAAAATTGTTTATTTTCCCCCCTTCGTGTATGTCTTAAAAGTTTCGCTATAATAACCTTCCTGTGTAGAGGGATTTTGAGATTGTCCCCCTTGTTCCGAAATTTTACAATGTTTACCCTTTTCAGCTATTTCATTGGTCAATGTTTTGGGTCAAGGCAATTCTACACCCGTGTGATAAGCGGGATGAGGAACCAGTGGATCTTTCTTTTTTTGAATTTGTTATCCTTGCTACATAATGGCGATCGTTGATTCTCTGATAATCATATAACTACCCGGCTGCGGGATCTGCTTGTCTTTTTGGTCTTACTGTCGGAAGCACGTGGGGTTTTTGTTTTTGTCACGTGATAGGTGTTCATGATGGCCGCTAACGAATTGGTCCCATACGACTGTGGGAAGGGCCTGTATACTTTTCCTTATGTATTCTTTGTGTACTGTGTTTTGCAGAATACGCTTGTTAAAGCTAGCTGGTGTGGGAGTGGGGCAATGGGCCCACGGATGAAACCGTTTTGTAATTGTAAATTCTACATGTTGTGTGCCTGTCTTGTTTTGTTGTCGTTTGTGTGTGCAGATACTGTTAACTTTCATCATTGTGTGCATGTGGGTGAGAGTGTAAACATTGAAATTGGGTCAGATTGGACTTTTGAAATTACCCTTATCATACTAGTTTTCCAGAAGACAGGTCTGTCACTAATTCAGTGGATTTCTGGATTGTTTGAGATAATGTTTTTCCTTTTTTATAATATGTGGAGACAGAAACAGAAAATGTGCTTATTTCATTTCATTCTACTATGTGTTGTGAGAATAAGATGCGTTTTGTATTCTGTTTACACCACTCCTTCTCTTTCAAACTTACCAAATGGCGGTGATAAACTCCTTTAAAATATGCTCATTTAACTGTAATGGCTTAAACAACTCCAGTAAGAGGAAGGATGTATTTGATTTCCTTAGGAAAAAGGAAGCCAACATATACTGTCTTCAAGAGACACATTTGAAAACAGAATCAGAAAATTTCATAAGAGCAAGTTGGGGTTATAATGTCTGGCTCTGCGGTTCTGAGACAAATAAAAACGGGGTTGCCATTCTTTTTAGCAATAATTTTGAATATAAATTGTTCGATGTCATTAGAGATCCTCATGGTTGTTATATTGTAATGAAGCTGGAAATTCTAAATAAAAAATTTACCTTAGTCAACCTATATGGGCCAAGTAACAACGATAGACCTGAATTTTTTTGACGGTACTGCGAACACATTGAGCGCATTGCCAATGAACATGTGATTATCACTGGTGACTGGAATTGTGCCCTGGACATGAAATTAGATGTCAGAAACTATGCAAGTGTGAATAATCGTCCTAGGACCAGGAAAAGAATTACTGACATGATGGTAAAATTCAATCTTTTTGATGTTTTCAGAGAAATGTATCCTGAAAAAAGATCATATACTTGGCGTAAATTTAATTCATTTAAACAAGGAAGACTTGATTATTTTCTAATTACTGAAAAAATATTGGTCGAAACAAATAACATTTTGACTGACCCAGGATACAGATCAGATCATTCTTTAGTTACTATGCTTTTAAAAAAGAGCAGCTTAAACGTGATAGGCCTTTCTGGAAATTTAATAATAGTTTGCTTAAAGATAAAAAATATATTTCAGAAATAAAAAGAGTCATCAGTGAGGTGAAAAAACAATACGCACTACTACCTTATAATTTAGACAACATTGATAACATTCCTAACGAAAATATCCTCTTTGAGATTAATGATCAACTTTTTTTCGAAACCCTGTTATAGAAATTAGGGGGAAAACAATATCTTACAGCACCTACAAAAAAAGGATGGAAACCCAACAAGAACTCAACCTTGAAAAAAGAATAAGTAATCTTGAACGTGATTTGCACGACGAAAAATATTCCAGTTTTAGAAAACTTGAAAACACAGTTACAGGAAATTAGAGATCACAGGATTCAAGGTATGGCAATGCGTTCGAGGGTTCGCTGGATCCATCAAGGTGAAAAGGTTAATAAATACTTCTGTAATCTTGAAAACCGTAACTACTTAGACAAGTCTATACCTTTCTCGAAAAGGAAAATGGAACAATAATTCCAGATCAAAAAAATATTCTTAATGAAACAAAATGTATTTATGAGAAGTTATATTGCTTTAGAGAGGTAAATGATGTTAACATTACTGATGAACTCCCTGATGCACCAGTTTTAACTAATGAGGAGAGTGAATCTATCGAGGGCTTAATAACATTTCAGGAAGCTGCTTGTTCTTTTGAAAAATATGAAAAATTTTAAAAGTCCAGGACCTGATGGCTTTACTGTAGAATTTTTAAAGTTTTTCTTTATTGATATTGGCTCTTTCCTTGTGCGTTCTATAAATGACAGTTTTGACAAAGGTCAAATGTCAAAACCCAGCGGCAAGGAACTATAGTATGTATCCCGAAAGAAGGAAAACCTAAACGGTTTATTAAAAATTGGCGCCCTATTTCCCTTTTGAATACTACATACAAAATCGCTTCAGCTTGTATTGCTAACCGTCTCAAGAGAGTTTTACCAAGTGTTATACATGAAAGCCAAAAGGGTTTTCTAAAGGGCCGTTTCATTGGCGAAAATATCAGACTACTCTATGATACATTGTTGTACACTGAAAATGAAAATATTCCAGGTATGTTATTATTAGTAGAATTTTGAAAAGGCGTTTGACAGTGTGTCTTGGTCCTTTCTACTAAAAATGCTTACATTTTTAAAAAATTCGGCCCAGACATTATTAAATGGATAATGACTTTTTATAACGAAAATTTCTACCTGTATCTCGGTCAACGGCCAATACACTTCTTGGTTTTCAATAGAAAGAGGAGTCAGACAGGGGATCCTGCCTCCCCTTTTCTGTATTTAATCTGTGCGGAAATATTGTCTCTCATGATCCGCGGTAATGTGAACATTAAAGGAATTAAAATTAAAAATAAAGTAAACTTACTATCCCAATTTGCTGATGACACAACATTGTGCCTTGATGGACCAGAAAAGTCATTTATTGAAGCAGTACATACCCTTACAAGATTTGCACATATTTCTGGTTTAAAAATAAATTTTGACAAAACCCAAGTTGTTTGGATAGGTAGCAGAAAAAACTCTGGCATGCAATATATGCGCGATAAGAATTTTGTTTGGGACCCAGGCACTTTTAAGGTTTTAGGCATTACATTTTCCACCAACACTGACACTATTGTACAACTAAACTACGACGACAAACTTTTTTCAATCAGACGCATCTTAGCGTTTTGGAAAAAAAGACAAATTACTCCTTATGGAAAAATAACTGTTATTAAAACTTTAGTGTTTTCAAAAATTATCTATTTATTAATTAATTTGCCTGACCCACCAGACTATTTTTTGAAATCTTAGAAAAAGAACTGTACAAGTTTTTGTGGAATGGCAAACAAGCAAAATCAAAAGGTCTGTGGTTGAAAAACAGTACTTTGAAGGTGGATTGAAGATGCTGAATGTTGGAAACTTTTTGTCTTCTATGAAGATATCTTGGTTAAGGAGACTGAACTTTGATTCTGAGTGGAAGGATTTACCCTTAATATGTTTCCTAGGCTAAGACATTTAAAACATTTTGGAGCCGAATATGCTAATATTATTATTGAAAATGTTGAGAAACCCATTCTGGAAGGATGTTGTAAAACATTACAAAAAACTATGTACAAAATGTTGTGTATCTTCTGTGCATGAATTCATGCCTGAATGTATTCATTACAACATTAATATTATAAGGGGACGAAGGGTAGTTTATGTGCGAGAATGTGTGACTATGACATTTTCTATGTAAAAAATATAATTAATGACAATGGTCAGTTTATGACATATAACCAATTTCTGCTGAAATACCCAGGTATTAGAACCAATTTCATATTGTATGAAGGTATTGTCGACGCAATCCGAACATATTGTCAAAAGTTAAATGTAGCTCTAACCAACAGATACAAACTTTAGACTCGATGACATGGTCCTTTATTTATAAGGGCAATAAACATGTGCAGACCATTTTAAATGGAAATGATGCTATTCCAACAGCAGTCCAAAAATGGAACAACTTGTTTGAAAATCTGAGCTGGAAACATATTTTTTCACACTATTAAAAAACTACTAAAGATGTGCAGCTCAGATGGTTTCAAACCAGACTATTACATAGACTACTCCCTACTCAGAGATATTTATTCAGGATTAAAATACTGATTCCCCAATTTGCAACTTTTGTAACATGGATGAGCAATGCATTTCACATATGTTGTATGATTGTGCTATTGTCAACAGATTTTTGGACCGGTTTTGAACATTTGCTTAAAGAAAAATGTCCACATTGTGATTATCTTCAAATTGATAAAGAATTGGTTTTGTTCGGAGTAAAAACAAAATATTACAACAGACAAGCCTCTGGATTTATTCTGCTTCTGGCTAAATTTTATATATACAAGACAAAACTGCAAAATGTACACCCAAATGTCCAGCTATTCATAACATTTCTCAGAAACAGATTGGAATCAGAAAAATATGTATCATTTTTGAACAACACATATAGAGAATTTGAAGAAAGTTGGCTGCCTTATTCCACACTTTTTTCTTGATCTTTGAAAAACTGTTTCTTTTTATTAACAAAACTCAATAGAGCTCTATGGCTGCTGTCAAAGAATGTTTTTAATTACTTTTCCTCTCTGTTATGGTTATTATCAATCATGCAATCTGTTTTCAATATTTATACTATGTTACAGTTACTTAGTCGATTCCTATCAGTGTCATACAAGCTGTGTGTGGCATGCCGTGAAAGAAGAAAAGAAAGAAAAGACGATGTTGTGGAAACCTACCTTGCGCATCTCGAAGAGGTTTCATCATGCTCTAACTTGTTTCACTCCACATAATTTACTAGGATAAAAACTATACTATGTAAAGATCAACTTTAACTGATACTAGTGATAAAAATATCATGTATATATGCTGTATCGACTATGATAATCAACCAATAACTCTCTCCCGTATCCTACACCTGTGTGCGTGTGTGTGTGTGTATGTGTCCTTCTGCCTCCTCGTTGTGTATGTATATGTATGTGTGTGTATGCGTATATATATATATGTGTGTATATATATGTGTATATAAGTGTGTGGTATATGTATGTGTATGTGTGTGCATATATATGTGTGTAATATATATATATATTATATATATATATATGTATATGGGTGTGTATATGTGTGTGTGTATGTGTATGTATATGTATATTATGTGTGTGTGCATGCTATTTTCTCAAACTTATAGTACTTGGTATTACTTTATTGTCACTATAATGTTCTGTGTTTGTCTGTTTGTTTGTAACTGAAAAAGAAAAACAAACCTCCTTGCAACTACTACCTTATTAAAAATATTTTTTATTCACTCGTTCAAACTGAGTGAAGCGCAAAGAAAAATTGCCAGATTGTAACGATTGTATTTATTATTCATAAGTACACATTTATATATTGGTACATGTACTAGACATGCTCATGTCAAATTATTTGCTAAATCCATGTTGAAGGACGATGTGCGTGGGAAAGAAAGAGTGAAGGAACTGTGGAGTGGAGGGATGAGAGAGGAGGAATAAAACATATATTTTATTTAAAAAAATTAGAACAAAAAAAAACAACAAAAAAAAACACCCAAAAAAAAACAAACAAACAAGCAAACAAAAACCTGAGAAAAAAAAATGAAAGAAAAAATACAAAGAAAAAAGAAAACAATATGGGGAAAAAATTGGAGGATGGTGGCCCCACAAAGAGAAAGAGAGAGAGAGAGAGAGAGAGAGAGAGAGAGAGAGAGAGAGAGAGAGAGAGAGAGAGAGAGAGAGAGAGAGAGAGAGAGAGAGAACTTTGAAAATTCTGTGGCCCTGCATACCCCTGCTCTCACGGTGACCTCAGTTTCGGTAATCCTCTCCACATCTATGGCCTTGGTTTGATTCCGTCGGGGTTGCCGGTATCGGCAGATTCATGGGGATCGTCGTCGGCGGACGTGGTAGCGTCCTCCGGAGGAAGATCTCACTCACGCCGGCTCCGTGACTAAGCAACTACTATCGTCAACGTAGGTGGTGTCCTGCGTATGTTGATCAGAACAGGCGCCACTGAACACCACCGAAGTGACTCGACAGCAGTGCAGTGTCTCCTTCGGTGGGTTGCCTCATGTCGACTTGACATTGACAGCTCCCCATGGATCGCCGGTGCCGGCTGCTGCAGCCGGATCGGGCTGTGGGATTGCAGTGAGCGGCATGGGTGCAATGTCACTGAGGTGGCACAGAAAATGGAACAGCAAAACAAACAAAAAGTAACAGCATAAGACCTTGGCTTCGTCGTGACATTTTTTTTTTCAGAAGTGAAAAGGACATCCGCCTAATAAAGTAAATGAACAACCTTAGACAATGTGCTGTGAATTTCATTGAGACAGACAGCCAGATAGGATCAAGAAAAATTAAGCAACACACAGCGTTGTACATGGAGATTAAAGATCACCAAGTAAACTGATTTGTAAGCATCGAAATTAAGCAACACACAGCGTTGTACATGGAGATTAAAGATCACCAAGTAAACTGATTTGTAAGCATCGACATTGTCATAGATCAGAAAATCATTTTTAAACTACAAAATTGAAAACAGTTCGGGTAGTGTTTAGTTTTGAGGTAAAAATTTACAATTTCATGGTTGGAAAACTAAAATAGTAGATGACATAAATACTGAAGGGATCCAATGACATTACAAATCCCCCTAAGATAACGATAGTGCTCGCTCCTCAACCATCCTTTCATAATGACAAACCTATAGAATTGATGCTTCACTGTTTTACTTTAAAACATGGACAATAAAAGATGTGTTTCATGTGTGGTACATATTAGATCAGAGAAAGTCGTTTTTAACTCACAAAATATCTTGAAGAGACTTAGGAATTACACTGTGCAGATAGAAGACAGAAAACTTTCGTCATCTTCTCTGTCATATTCTGCAGTCCTATGACGTGTCTTGCTTATCATGATACAGATTTTCTTAGTACTGTTCTTGTGTTGAATATAATGCTTCTTCCAACACACATTAACACAATATGCCTCGAGTTTAAAAGCATTTTCTGTCATCTCTCGTAATATACAGCTCAAAACAATTTAAGAGCCACCTGCATTTATCATATTGTTTAGATAACGCATCGTAGTGTCTAGAATTCAAAGCTTTTGTCCAATTTTTGCATTGAAAGTGTGACAACTCCTTCAATGCAAAACTGGTTTTGGCATGTGTTCAGTTGAATCTGAGTCTAGTGGGTTGAACGAGTTCACAAAAGAAACACCGAAATCACGAAAACATGGTCGCGGTTTGCGAGCACACAGCTGAGGCAGCAGAGTTGGGCTGACTGCAAACCGCATTACACGTGCAAGTCGTGCCTTTACTGAACACATGGCAACCAGTT
>CM031616.1:44370034-44397534 GCA_018398815.1 Conus ventricosus | reverse complement strand
AGGAATTCCAACTGAAGTATAGAATCACTCTCCAGCAGCACCTCGCAGAAGCACTGCCTTTGTTGCTTTGGAGCACAGTTTCTGTAGGGTGCTGATTGGTGTTTCTGCTGGATGTTAAATGTCTACTTTGTGGCCTGTAGCCACGCTCTGCCACACCCTGTCAAATGCTTTCTTGAAGACTTTATGAAGATGTGACAGAAATCCTTCAAGTGAGGAAGATGCTTTTCGTAAAGGATTCGCACGATAAAGATCTTGTCACGGATAGAGTGTTCGGGCGGTTTTTGTTTACATTAGGCGTATCTGTCAGAAAAAAAAAGAGTTAAAATGTAGGATCGTTTACATGTTCCATGCTCACAAACACGCCATTCGGATAAGCAGTTTGCTGCACGACAGAAATGATTTGCTCACCATGCATTTCAAACCCACACCAAAAACGTTCAAACTCAATAGAAGGGCCGCAATTACCAGTTTTGCTCCCTTTAGCAAGAGTACGTTAGAGTAAGCTAGACGGGGTCTGCAGTACTCGCTTAACCTCATTGTAAACGGTTTCTTGGTACCAAGGACCTACTTTCTTTTTTCTATTTAATTATCACCTATCATGTTTTCCGAATTTCTTTTTGTCTCTTTCTGTTAAAGACTTTTTGTTTGATAAAACAAAAAAGAAGCAGAGTTGTATAGTCTGTTTCTCCCACAATCGTCTGTCCTTTTCAGTTTTGTGTTGTTTATGTAAGCACAGAGGCTTTGCCGATGATCTCTCTCTCTCTCTCTCTCTCTCTCTCTCTCTCTCTCTCTCTCTCTCTCTCTCTCTCTCTCTCTGGTACTGACGATTGATTACTTTTGATCTCTACTTGTGATTTTTTTTCTTCATAAGTCTGATGTACGTATACTCTTTTACTCTTTAGTGGGAGGGGAAGTACATTTCGGATATCCTCCACGTGAAAAAAAAATGATTATCATATTTTGCATTGGCCTTATAGGGGGACGTGTTTGAACATCTTCAAGAGAAAGGAAACAAGAAGTGTGTGTGTGTGTGTGTGTGTGTGTGTGTGTGTGTGTGTGTGTGTTGTGTGTGTGTGTGTGTGTGTGTGTGAAAATAATACATTTTTCATTTAATATATCTTTTTGGAGGATGTATATGTGTGTCCTTCCACAACCTTTTAGAGAGTAAATAATTTATCCTTCGGGAGTTCTTCGAAAACATGTGTACTTTGCACATCCTTCCGTTCTTCTTTGAGCAAAAAAAGTTCATTTGTTCGTAACGTTGGTTTTGTTTTAATTTTAAATGTTTGTGTTCTGGAAAATATTCTCCCTGGATATATTACTTCAATGAAAAAAAAAAGACAAACAATAAAACAAAAACAAACAAACGAACAAACAAAACCTATAACGCTTATGCATGCGTCAGCAAAAAGAACAAACAAGCAAACAAACAAAACCCTTGACGCTTGTAATGTACCTGTTCAGGTGCTGCACAGTCATGTTTTAACTTTGAAAACTTTACAGCAAAACCCTTGACGCTTGTGAATGTACCTGTTCAGGTGCTGCACAGTCATGTTTTAACTTTGAAAACTTTACAGCAAAACCCTTGACGCTTGTAATGTACCTGTTCAGGTGCTGCACAGTCATGTTTTAACTTTGAAAACTTTACAGCAAAACCCTTGACGCTTGTGAATGTACCTGTTCAGGTGCTGCACAGTCATGTTTTAACTTTGAAAACTTTACAGCAAAACCCTTGACGCTTGTGAATGTACCTGTTCAGGTGCTGCACAGTCATGTTTTTACTTTGAAAACTTTACAGCAAAACCCTTGACGCTTGTGAATGTACCTGTTCAGGTGCTGCACAGTCATGTTTTAACTTTGAAAACTTTACAGTCTGACGTTCATCAGAGCCGCTTTTTGCTAAGTCTATTCTCTGAGATTCATCAGACCCGCTTTTTGCTAACTTTATACTCTGATGTTTATCAGACCAGCGTTTTGCTAACTCTATACTCTGTTATTTATCAGAGCCACTTTCCTAACAATACTTTCCTAAAAACTCAACCACCATGCCCCCCGCCCCCCCCCCCCCCCTTTTTTTTATTTTTAAATTGTAGTTGGTACCCTGAAATGAGTTCCAACTGTGGTAATTTTCCCAGCGGCCGGAGTTGAGCGCATTTCGCGGGCCCCTTCTGAGATTTAAACACGTTGTTTCTCAGGAGAGCCGAACCGTGTTTGTGGCTCCCAGTATGAATGCTGACTATGCGGTATAAGCACTATCCTCTTGATATCATTCGTTTTGGTTGGGGCACAGAGGCCTAGTGTCAATGTCCTGTCTTTGAACTCTTCTTGGTTAGATCTGCTTCGCGTTCACACTCAAATCTACTCTCTCTCTCTCTCTCTCTCTCTCTTCTCTCTCACTCATCTCTCTTCTCTCTCTCTCTCTCTCCTCTCATCCTCTCTCTCTTCTCCACTCTCTCCTCTCTCTCTCTCTCTCTCTCACATCTTCTTCTTCTTCTACCTTCTTCTTTCTCTTTCCTAAAATACTGGTTCACCCTCAAAAACGAGTATCACCAGCGCGCATGTTTAAAAAAATTTAAAATAATTTTAACTTAAAAATAGTGCGACTCAAGTCTGTGGCCCCTGGATCAAATCTGGCAACAAGGGTCCGCACTCGATGTTCAAGAATTAAAAGCATCCGGGCAGATTCAGGCCCAGTAACCATAAAATATCAAGGAAGTTAAAATAGAAATCGTCAATATGCCAATCTCAAAACTGTCGTTTCAATTTGCTTTTTTAAATAGACGCATTTGTGCAATCATGCTGCACCCGGCAGTGAGTTCCAACACGTACAGAACTAAATAAAAATATGTAAGTGCTGTCATATTTGATCAGGTATTGTAAACATTGCACCCGCCAACTCCTGTGCTACTTTTATTCAATACTAGTTGTTTTCCAATGGAATATCCAATTAGTTTAGCTCTGCTGCCTTTGAAGAAGATATTAAGTTTGATAAAAGCTCTCTCTCTTCTAAGGGTTTCCATTTCTAATTTTTTCATTTCTTCCAAGTATTCCCCTTTTCTTTTCTCTGATATGGTTCCCTGTTACGAACCGTGCTGCTCTCTTCTGAATCATTTCGAGGTTATCAAATGTCCTTTAATGGTAAGAACCCAGACTGAGCAACCATATTTCCAGTACTGGTCTAACCCGTTATTTTGTGCAGTACGTCTTTAACCTTTTGGGTCAGTCGTTGATAGTCTGATAAGAAAGCTAAGATGTTATTTGCTTTCTTACATACAAAATGGTAATGGTCTTTCCTTTGAGACGGCTATCTCATAATCACGCCTAAATATTTTGCAGCATTGGTTTCTTTAATAAAGAAGTATGAATAGAATAATCTGATCTAGTCTTGTTGTGACGTTTATTTACATATACGCAACACTTGGCACTTCTGGGATAATTTCCTTTTCCAAGTTCTTTCCACTCTTGTAAACCGCTTAGATCTTCTGTGTAGAATGCGTTATCATTCTGCTTTCTGATTGTTCTATATACTAAATGTCATCTGCAAAAAGCCTTAGAAGTAGATCCAGAGAGAGCTTTCTACTTATGCCATTTAATAAATTAAGAAAAACAAGGCCCAAGAACAGTTCCCTGTGGTACACCTGACAAGACTGTTTACAGTGGATACGACCATCCACAACAACTTTCTGCGTTCTCCCAACATGGAAAGAGCTTAGCCCATTTTTAGCAAAGAACCTGCCAATGCCGATGTGTTCTAATTTAACAGACAGTCCCTCATGGTCAACCTTATCAAGGCTTTAGAAAAGTCTAATAAAATTGCATCTAATTGCCTGTCTGTTGTTAAACATTATTAAAATCATTGAAGTTTGTTATAACTGAGTCTCACAACTCCTTCGCTGTCTAAAACCATGCCTGCGTTATTTACGAAGTCATATTTGTCAGAGATGGTCCATTATGCTACTATATATTTGTGTTCAAGGCAGTTTGCTGATATGGAGTAAAGATACAGGTCTATAGTTCCTGCTTTTGTCACCCTTTTTGAATAAAGGAGCAATGCTCCATCTCGCCACTCATCATTTATTACTCCCAGTCCCAGTGAAAGCTTGTAAAGTATTGGATACCTCACTCAATCTTTGGCACATAATTTTAAGAGCGATGCCAAACGACGCCATCAGACCCAGTAGCTTTTGTTTTCATTGATGTTGGACAGTAACTAAATACTCCGTCTGCCATATTGTTTTACTTTGATGTTTTTTGCATTTCAGCGGGAGTTTATCATCATCCTTTAAGTCTAACGTTAATTAAAGCTTGGATTTGAGAAACCGAACAAAACTGCCTTGTTAGTAAATTTGCTATCCCTTCAGTCCTTATAGGTTATTCTGTTGTTTTCTCGGTCTGGAATCCCAGTGTTGGTCCTGTCACTTACTCCTTATGTAAGAACCATACTTTCTTGTTTGGATGATCACCTTCATCGAAAATCATCGAATTAACATAATTGGAGTAGCAAGTCTACATTCTCTCTGACACCTTCTCTTAAAATGTTTAATACCTAATCAGTAATCTTTTCTGAATAAGGGTGGTAGTTTCAATTCTTAAAGAAACATTTTCCTTCCTCAACAAAACGTTTAGTTTTTGTATTAATCCAGCTGTGGTTCTTCTTGAAGTTATTTTAGTAGGTATGTTGTCATCCATAAAGTTTCCAAGTAGTTTTTTATACACTTCCAAAGGTCATTGCATTATCTTTAACACTATGAGACCTAAAAAAAAAGACGACTGAAATCATGATATCCCTGCGAAATTTGTTAAGTCTGCTTGGTTCCAGAGTCCTGGAGTTTAGGGGGTTGTCTCAAGTTGAAACATTTGCGACACTAAGAGAATTATGTTTATGATCACCAGCTCCAGGCCTGCCATTAATTTCCTGATTGCCCTTAAAGCGCCTGGACAATGTTAAACATACATCCAAGAATGCACTATCTCACGTGTTGGTATTTCAACTACAGCAGAACCCAAGGTCTTTGGTGGTATACACACCCTGAGAATTAATCATTTTATTGTATTGATACCAAGTATGGCCCAATCTTCATCGCCCAATCAATATCTGTAAGTTGAAGTCTCCACAAATCCATAATATTGCCTTCCTATGGCCAAAACAATGTCAGAAATGTCTCTCAAATAGACGAACATACATTTCATCTGAGTCTGGAGGTCTGTATACTGACCAACCTGACAGGTCTCTTATTCTGAAAATGTAATCCTACAAAATAAACTCACTGTTTTTGCCTTGATATAAAAACTCACTGGCTAAGATCTTCCTATTGTGCAATTCAACACTTCCCCCAACCTCTTTTCCCAAGTCTGTCCTTTCTATAAATATCAAAATCCTTTATTAGAAGTTCACTGCTGGATGTCTATTCCAGTTTCTAGCCAAGTTTCTGTTCCAATTACAACATCAATGTTTTTTTTCGTGACTAAATTACTGAGTTCTTTTTTTCTTGCTAAGTGATTGGAGTTTACGACTATGCAATTAAAGTTTATCTTTTCTCTTAATTGATTGGAGCTCGGTTGCACATTATTATTTGGATATTTTTAACAGTTTTAGAATCAGGGGTGGATGGAAACTTAGACAAAAAATTTCAAGTTTTCTTTTGGGATCGATTGTGATGAAGACCAGGGTCAAAACGGTAGCTTTCTGATCTGCAGTCTTCATAGAATCTTCAAAATCGGACATTACTAAAGTTTTGAAGCCCCGCGGCAGTATTCGTATAGTAATATGTAAAACATTCCAAGATATATCACTATTACTAATGCTTCATAAACTCCTGAATTAATAACATGCATTTAGTGAGAACCATGTATTTCAGACGTCCACAGAGCACTGCTTTATGTTCCCATTGACTCTCAATTGCAAACTCCGCATGGATATTTTACTTTGGTGACGGACCAGGATTGAGTTCAAACGTCATCCCGATAGTAGGATAGGCTTAAAAGCCATGATTTAACTCCTCTATGTCTAACTCTTTATTAAACAATCCTTATCACTGAACTATTTCTGATATTAATTGAAATCAGGGGTTCAAGACACAGTCTGGGTCCAAAAATCGAATGTGACAGAACAATACTCTCTCTCTCTCTCTCTCTCTCTCTCTCCATATCTCCCTCTCGTCTCTCTCTCTCTCTCTCTCTCTCTCTGTGCGGTGAAAAGAAAGAGGGCCGGGGGCGGGATGGTGGTGGTGGGGCTTGGAAGGGTAGAGGTAGGTGCGGAGATGCACGATGACACGTTCTGCAAGCCTGCAAGAGGAACCGGTTAATACCTGATTAATGAAACAACCTAACGGTGGCAAGAGGCACAACATAAGTAGTGTTAGTCTTATAGGTAATAGATGGGCAATAACCAGATAGATATTCCCAGTATGTTGGAAACTAATACCTCTGTAATGTATTTTTCACAGCGAGAGAGAAAAGAAAAGAGAGCAGAAGAGAGAGAGAGAGAGAGAGAGAGAGAGAGAGAGAGAGAGAGAGAGAGAGAGAGAGACCACAGAACAGACAGACGCAGACAGACAGCCAGACAGAGATTTTTCGTCGACAGACCAAAGTAAAGTCATTCCTCCCTTTGTTTACCAAGACCTAACAAACTACTGATTTCTCGAGGTTTTTCATTCAGGTGTAACAAGAACTTAGGTATTTATCGTAAGTTTCTCCACCAACCACTTTCTATGACTGACTGCCTAACCGCACACTGTATGTCCAACCCCCCACTCCGAAACAGCAGTCTCCTCTGTTTTGGTGCTGTTGACATAGAGACTATACTTGGCCCAGTAGAATCCACCCGGAAACCATTGTACATTTTACTATTCGGTGGAAGCAGTAACTCATGCTTTTGTCCGTAAGCTGCCAGCCACTCGCCTTCTTCTGGAAGTCCTGTAACCTAGCTTTGTAATGGGCGCACTACCACAGGCTTGCGAAGAAGCGCAACGTTATCTGCAAGTCTTGAACAACCGAGCATTTAATCACGAGAGAGGAGAGAGAGAGAGAGAGAGAGAGAGAGAGAGGAAGAGGAAGAGAGAGAGAGAGAGAGGGGTATGTGAAGCGCGCGTGCGTGCGACGTGTGCGCGCGCCTGCGCGTGTGTGTAATGTGTACGTGCGTGCGAGGGTGTATGACGCGCGTTTGTGTGTATGTGTACGTGCGTGGGTTGTGCTCACAATGCTTGAGTTTATTGAACAGCAGAGCTGACCACGTCAGACAGACGTTCCATATCTTTTTATCCCCTTGCATCTTGAATGGATCCTCAAGCAAGCCTCAAAGATGTCCCCTAAAATTTATAAATACTGTTTGCATAATGCTTTTAGTTTTTTTTAGCACCTTTTTTCCTCTCCAACACTTTCGTATTGTACCATTTACGACCCTACGCTGCTGCTTTTTTTTGAGGGTGGCAGTTGGATTCTTTTTTTAAACCCTTGGTGTGAGAACACCACAGAATTAGGACTGTGTTTTGTGATGTGTTCTCTATTTGACACCGAGAGCAAAGAACACCAATCAGCCGTGTCATCCCCCTGATTGAGTCCGATCCAGCGACGAAAGGCCTAGGAAGCGTAACACAATAGATCTGCCTCGAAGGAAGAACAATTGGTTCCCTCAGACAGCAAGTGAAGGGTTTCTCATATTTGTTAATATATTCCCCTTATCTTCATTTTTTTTTTTTTTTTGATTCAAACTTTGCCAAATCATTACTATAATGACTGAAAGAATTGTTAGCTTGCACTTGTTTTCCTGCCTAACTTAATTGTTCAGCATTATATATATGTATATATATATATAAATAAATATATGTGTGTGTGTGTGCGTATGTGAGAGAAGACAGAGAGCGCGTGTGTATGTTGTGCAAGCGAGGTTGCGGTGAAGTGTGGTGTTTAAATGCGCAATATGCCGTCCGTGTGTGTTGGTGTGTGATAGACAGAGAGCGAGAGATGGATAGACAGACAAAGAGATATGTGCTCTGTCTATGCTTTCTTTTCATCCAGACATTTCTTCAATTTTCTAGAACTGCCTTAGTTCCATTTTCTCCCCCAATATTTACGTAACATATGTCTAACCACTCCCCTCCTCTCTCATCTCCTATATCACTGACCATTTTTTTATGATTTTTGTTGTTGTAAATACGTCATAAAAAATGAGTATATTACGAACTTAACCACTCCCCCATCCCCTCCCACCTCTCTCCTCCCTCCCTCTCTCACCTTCAATTCACTGCCTTTTTTGTTGCTGTTCACGTTGTCGTTTGTTATAATTACGTCATGTAATTATGATGAACGCGTGTATTACGATTATTTCTTTGTATTTGAAGAACTCCTGGTTCCAAACAATGCGATTTCTGTCCTGGGAACAATGTTCTAGCTACCTCTCTCTTTAATCATCCTCATCCAATTCATCATCACAACATATCATCACAGCAGCAGCAGACAGCAGCATCGTACTCGTCATCATGATGAATCATCATCATGATCATCATCATCATCATCACATCAACCATCCCCAAAACCCACCATCAATCACCACTACCATCCATCATCATCACCACTACAATCATCATCAACATCGCCACTTTCATCATCAACATCACATCATCATCATCATCATCAACACCACCACACCACCTCCACCACCATCATCATCATCACATCAGCCCTAACCACCACCACCACCACCACCATCATTATCATCCTCAACATCCCCACACAGGCGTGAAAATGTCGCTGACCATCCAATCTGCCCAAGACTTGGCATGGCCTCGACGGGTTGGCGCGTGACTGGGACGTTGTAGAGGGCCACGGTGTCTGGTTATAACTTCCAGTCCCACATGAAGTAGTCTCTGCTGGCATCTGCTGGCAAGCCTGCTGCCCTGGGAGGGAGAATAGTGAACGTGTCCAGTACTGGGCCTTAGCAGTAGCAGACGAACGATTTGGAAAGCAGCCTGCAGGCACTCATCTATCATGCCCGACTTGTACCGTTTTGCTTCAAGCAGACTGTCTGTAACATACCGTCTCCACATACGTGCTCGCGCGCACAGCACACACAAACATACGCGCGCACGCGCGCGCGGCGCAAACACACAAAACCATAAACGCGCGGGTCGCACACACACATTCACATGCACGAGAGCGGCACACATATGCACGCACCATGGACACACACGCGCGCGTGGATACAAACATATACACAAAGCACGCACGCGTGTGCCGCACATACGACAGACATACAACTACACACCACATCACACAACCCCACATTCTCTCTCTCTCTCTCTCTCTCTCCGTCCTCTCTCTCTCTCATCACTCCACACACACTACCACACACAACACACACACACACACACACACACACCACACACACACACACACTCACATGCATCGCATTTTTTATACATTAAAATTTTGAAGACGGATCATATACGCCTTCAAGGTATGCAGTATTCGATGGCTCCAATAAATATGCGGCCAGGGATATTACTATAGAACAAACATCATTCCTTCGGGAGTGGATGCATCATTGGAAAGCCCCAGTAGTTACTAAGAGATGTCAAAGGTGCATGCCCCGAACTGTCTCCGGAAATGTGTAAAATCAAATTGATTCAAACCGCCCATCTTGCGCCGGAACGTGACAAGTGAATTGATCGCTCGTTCTTCATTTTCGTATGTCCAGGTGTTTTTTTCTCTAGCCTGAAGAAGACCTATGAGGTCGAATCGCTCGTGCTCTGTCCTTAAGATTCGTTCGTCCATGATGCTCGGCGGAGGTACTTTAACCTCTTTTTTTTTAAAATTTGTAATATCAAATGTTTAAATGCAACGTCCTACTATTTAATTTACACTGAATGCGCCAGATATACTTTATGTGGAATGTAATATTCCACGTTCAGACGTTACACTAGTGATCTTTTTTTTTTTTTTTTTAGCTCAAATGTGACCCCCCCCCACCCCCTCCGGAGGGGAGGGAGAGGAAAGGGGGGGGGGGCTATCTGCTGGCTCGTGAGTGCTTCAGGAGAATACTATCGGAAAGACTGAGGTGCATCTTCCGCTACTGAGCAAGGAACGACTTGTATTGACCTAGGAGACTAACATTAGATGATGGTTAAGGTGTGCCGTGAGAAACCACAGTGTTGATACACATGCAATCCACCTTCGCACGTGATGGGGGTGGATGGGGAGGGTTTAATATCGAATGAGCGGAAGGGGGGGTGGGTGGTGGTGGGAGTAGATGTGCCTCGGGTGGATTTAAAAACTGACATCTCTCATTGTGCCTTCACGAACGCAAATTCCATCTGCTGAAGAAGCGTGAGAGGTCGAACGCGTCGTGGTTTTTGTCTTGCGATTCGTTTTGTCCACGTTGTTTCGGGTGGAGTGATTATCATTAACTTTTTGCCACTGGCGTCTTTAGGGTATGACGGCGGAGGGAAGAGGGTTGGGGAGGGGGAGGGGGGGGGTGGGTGGGGAAGGGGGGTATTAGATTCCTCAGCAGATTTCCCACCAGCCGTGAAGACGATGCGACAGTGAGATTATAGTAATGTATGGGGGATGGACAGTGGGTCATACAAAACGGGACAATACACTGGATTCACCGAAGGTTTCGTTGACTTCGGCCATGACTTGTATCTCACCAAAAGTGCAAGAACTCTTCGGACTAGCAACCACTAGACGAACGTCCCTGTCACCGCGCGTGCAGGCCAGTTCCGTCCACCTCGCCTTGCGACAAACGTGGTTCGCGGTGAATACAAGAGTGTCGGCGGGATTGCTTCAGTTGATCGTTTTCTCTCCGTCTCGACAACTTAAGTTTACTCAGTCGCTCCTCCTGCACGCAACAACAGACGGACACACACACCCACACACACACACACACACACCCACACACACACACACACACACACAACGCGCAGCGCCGCGCGCCACACTGCACAACGCATACGGTAGAAGCACAACCACACACACAACAAACACACACGCACACAACACACACTACGAAACACCCACACTCACACACACACAATCACACACACACAACACACACGTACGCACGCACGCACGCACGCACGCACGGCACACTCACACACACACACATACACACAAAGACACGCGCAACACACATCCTTCGCGCACACACACACACACACGCGCGCGCCGCGCGCGCGCACGCACACGCACGCACGCACTCGCGTGAATTTCGTATATGTATACACATGCACAGCGCACGCACCCCCCCCCCCCCACACCACACACACACACCAGACACACGCATCATGCAACCCTCCTGTGATTTCGTATATTGTATTACAAAGCACATGCACATGCCACGCGGCGCGCGCGCGCGCGCTCACACACACCCACACACACACACACACACACACACACACACACACACACACACACTCACACCACACACACACTCGACGCACCACACACGCCGCACCTAACGATTTCGTGATATGTACTGATAAAGAAATTTCTTTTCCAACTTTTATTCGTGAAATTAGATCCTAAAAATCAAATATAATTTATCACCTTTTAATGTACATAAGCAAAACAAACATCTCCACACATCATACTTGTTTAATGTGTGCCTCTCAGAGGGCGTACTTTCCAACGGTTCTCAGCAATGTCCTGTAACCGATGATTTTCCTCGATTCTGATCTTCTTTACAGCTAGCTTCTGGTTTTGGTACATAGTCCGTTATATTTACTTCAGTATTATTGGCGGTTTTCCTGTGATCATATGCACCACCCACATCTGCACTCACATACACGAACGCATGCACGCAACACACGCACATACTCATTGTAAGTACATTTACTCCCCCCCTGTCTGTCTGACTGTCTGTCTTCTCTGTCTCTCTCCTCTCCTCTCTCTCTGTCTCTCTCTCTCTCTCTCTCTCCTCCTCTCTCTCCTCTCTCAACGTCTCTCTCATCCCCTCTCTCTCTCTCTCTCGCGTGACTCTCTTAGTTTTAAAAGCAAATAAGAGATGGTTTTGCAATGAAGTTTCTGTTGATATGTTTGTGTTTTTGTGTTCCCAGATAAGAGTAGGAAGATAAGAGCACTTTTTATTTCAATGTAAGGCATATATGAGATAAAAGGAAAAAATCAAAACTGTTTAATTTGATGCCAGAAAGACATATACTTGATTGAACTATATCTTCTGATGATGGAAAAATACTCGTCATTTGCTAAATGATTTTGCTGAAATGTTATGATATCAAAGAGAAAAAATTTCTGTTGCTGTTTCCCCGTGAGACAAGCTTTGGTTCCTTCGTATGTCATATGTCATTTAGGCCCACGTTGGTGATCTTTTGTTCGCGTTAACTTTATTATTCCCGATAGATCAAATACCGGGAAATCATGTTTGATGTACTATACATTTTGCGTACCATAAATTCTGACGCGGCATAATGATAGCCCCCTGTGACATGAGACTGTATTTGTCATTGTCAATAAAACGATTCTGAAGCTCTGAAGCGTCTCCTCTCTCTCTCTCGCTCTCACTCTCACTCTCTCTCATCTCCATCTTCCCTCTCTCATCTCTCTCATCTCCTCCTCTCTTCTCTCTCTCTCTCACTCTCTAATTCGATCGCTTATCTATGTGACTGTGTGTGTCTGATTTTTTCTTCTCTTCTTTGAAATTAATTTCCTTTATTTTTGTTTTTGTTTCAATCCGCTTTGTTCCTTTTACAGTCATCTACGCCTTAATGGTTAATGGATGAACAACATCATCAACTTTAATTAACATTTGTGAAGATATGTTGTTTCGATACAATTTTTGTAAGTCTTAGTCCTATTTATGTTTTAGTAGTTTGGTCATGCTATTGTCCCTTATGGCAAGGCCGGATGGAAAAAAAAACCAGCCCATGTATTTCTTATCGTTACTCTTGGAAAATAAAGATTATCATCATCACATCCACCTCTCCTCTCTCTCTCTCTCTCTCTCTCTCCCCTCTCTCTCTCTCTCTCTCTCTCTCTCCTCGGTTCTCCCTCCTCTCTCACTCCTCTCATGCGCTTCGCTCTCTCTCTCTTGTGAAAAGAACTGAAAATAAAAAACGACTACTTTTATGCACGCGCGCAGCGCGCCAAGCGCGCGCGCGCGCGCGCGCACGACTACACACACACAACACACACACACACCACACGAGACGCACGCACGCACGCACGCATCGCACCACGCACGCACGCACGCACGGCACGCCAACGCACGCCACGCACGCACGCCACACACACACACACACACACACACACACACCACACACACAGATGTCAGTATGCCAAATCTGTGTAGTGAGGATAAATAGCTTGCATAAGTTTTCAGCACTGATTATGTCAAAACATCCGAAATCTGCAAATTCGTGATATGTCTCAATACAGCTAGTTCGGTTCAAGCATTCTATAGGCTGAAACTAGATGCCTCATAACTAAAGATAATGCAACATCAACATTCTCAACGGCCTACTTTCTATGTTTATCAGACATGGCCTGGGATTGATGTGTTGTTTTTTTTCTGATATTAATCTTGTTTTAAAGTTATCTCTTTCGGTGATTACATAGTCGGTTAAGTATCTAATATGATTTGGCCGGTCCTTTGGTGGATTTACATGTACTCACCGACACCGCATACACACACACACACACAACACACGCACGCACTAAGGCGCATGTGTAATCACTCTCTCTCTCTCTCTTCTCTCCCTCACGTCCTAATCATCTCTCTCTCCCTGCTCCCTCTCCTCTCTCGTCTCTCTCTCTCTCCTCTCTCATCTCTTGAAAACTCCAAATCTAAATTTACTTTGGACATTAATTACAATCTTGTTTATATCATAGACACATAGGGCTCCTTAGATAACTATTTTTAAAAACGCTCTGTAAAACGTATCTTCTCACTTGTTGCTACGATTGTCCTCGATTCCTGCCACCTGCAATCAGTTTTTATTCTCTGTCTAATTATTTAATGAACATTGAAAGCGACCTCTACACCCTGATAATCCCAAACATAAGAACTTCCAAACTGTCTAAAGGTGTACAACATGTGTAACCCACGTATACTTCCCTTTTCGTCAAGCCAAACATAACATTCTATATGCCTATATGGTAATCTATGTTCCCCCATAAACGGGTCACTTTAACAAGAAATTTAAATGCAACGTACATAAGAGTTTTAAGTATATAGGGTATCACCTAATCGCCATAACAAGAAGTCGTTGGTGTTTCTTATATCTACACTAAGAACTTTTTAAGAACCATATGTACGCACCTTTTCTATCTCTAAAGCCGCCTTATCCAAAGCCCATATTTCACACCATACTGTATTATAGGCTGAACTTGGGCATCGAATAGCTTAAAAAGAAAAAACATTTCAGTGAATAATTCTCAAGTTTATACAATGTTCTCTGAATTGTTATTAATGCTCGTTTAGCTTTACTACCAAACCATCACATGCTTGGTATATAAACTAAGTTTGGGTTGAAAAGCACATACCTAGATACTTATAACTGTTAACAACTTTCATTTACTGTTGTACCATAAACCATTTTTCCCTGGAACGAATAACCACCATTCCTGAAAAAATAATAATACTTTATTCATATTCACCGTCACTTCTATATTCATCACATTCTTTTAAGGTATACAAGACAACCGAAGTCACAGCTGTTAGTCCAATATGTTTCATTGCTGAGGAGATGTATCCATTTTGGTCTTTATGTGTCCAACTTACAGTGATTTAAAGAAAAGAATACATTCCCTCCAAAATAACTACATTAAACCATGAATGTCAGGTTGTGTCTTTTACTTTCATCGTCATAACAATTAAGGATCGAAACTTGTCATGTACTTATATAAACCCTTTCAGAGACGTGCTGTCATCATAACTAGATGCTACTATTTTGCATTGTACTGGTAGACGAGCTGATCGAGGAAGAGCAATAGGAATGGCTCCAAGAAGGAGTTGCAGTCCGGGAAGTGGACACGGAGACTTGGGGCATCACACTCTGTTTTATCAGACTCAGACAACGCTTTCAAGACACAGAAAGTGCAAAACGACCACGCTCTGGTCCGACCCAGAATAACAACACCACGAGAGGACCGATCACATTGAAAGGCAGGCCACACAAGAAAGGAACACAAGTGCAAACAACATCAGACACGCCTTAGAATGCCACCAACAATGTTGTCAGTGAATCAACCATACAAACCGCCTACACGCGCCGCTAACCTCCGTGCTCGACGACCAGCCCATAAGACCTCGTTAGGCTGAGCCCAACAGAGCAGCACGCGAGTATGGTGCAGCAGCACGTGAGAATGGACACATGAACAGTGGGCTAACGTGATGTTTTCATACGAGATCGGCGGTTCTGCCTGTATCCACCGATAGACGGAACAGGTCTAAGACCCGTGGGGAGCGTTTTGCAGAAGAAGCTGTCCTGGAAAGGAACCGCTATGGTGGGGGATCCGTTATGATTGGGGCGGCATAAGCACACGCTACAGAACGTTCTCTACAATGTGGCAGGGAACTTTGAATGTGTTCCGCTACCAAACAGGATTTTGCCAACCCAGTTCTGCCAGCCTTCTTCAACAGCTTGGACATCAGCATCTTTCAAGACGACAATGCACGGCCCCATCGCACCAGAGCAATAACCCGTTTCTCCAAGCTGCTGGTGTCAACCAGAATGCAGTGCCCGCAAACACCCAGAACCTGAACCCCATCGAACATCACTTTGGGATGACTGGGTCCGAGACTGCAGCAGCGTCGTCCTCCCCTGCTAACCTGGGGTTCAGCTGTTGAGTCACTCCAGTCAGTATATATATTTAATAAATATATATATACTCAATTATAAACAACGCTTGCTCTTATTCTTAGATTGAAGAAATAGGAGGAGATAACATCATATCTGCAGTGGTAGAAAATTCTTCCCAGCCTATCAGTATGTCTTGAGTGGTTGATTGGGTAATAATAAATGCTCTCAAAAGAGCCTTCAGCAAGCTTATAGTCTCCAAGGGGAGACATTCTCCAAGGGGAGGAAACTCACTAACATAGAACACCTGGTCAGATACAGGTATTTCGAAACCTCTCATTTCTCCTCAGTGCCCGCGGAAAGTGTAACTTGACTCCTCTGCCTTTCCGGTTTTAAGAAGAATGCTATCCCAGAAAAAGCTGTGTGCAAACCCTAGTATATAGTAAAAAAAAAATGCGGAAGAAGGGGGGGGGGGGCTAGTATGACTGTTTTGTTAAAGGAAGAGCATACTACAGAAAGTGACAGGCACCAAATCACTTCAGATAGTCTAGTGTATGGAAGAGAGACACGTCAGAGAGTCTATTGTATGAAAGGGACACTTCTGATAGCTTTTGCTATGACGGAATAACGCTACGTTAGCTTGCGGAGAGGGGTGAACCACCCGTAACACCTCACTTCAATCCATTTGCGCCCAGTACTAGAGATGATTGATTTTCGACTTCGTTTCATCGTCTTGAATCTGTATGTCCTCGCCTGAAGAAGACCAAAGAGGTCGAAACACGTCGTGTATTTGTCTCGATAATTTGGGTTTATATCTCTTTCCTTCGGCGGTACCGTAAATTTTTTTTTCTTTAACTTTAAGTTATTGTCCACGTCGCTTCAAGCCACTTGCGTGAGCGGTGGACACAGACATAAGGTAAGGTAAGGTAATGTTGCTTATAGCCCAGCCGGCCGCCGAGGGCCATATGAAGGGCTATCACGCGATGCTACAACTCACAAGTCATTAAAAGAAAACTCTCATGCACGCAACCAACCTTGAAAATACCCTTCTAAGGCACAAGACTATGCACAATTCCACGTGGGATTTTTTTAAAAAATATATACAAGAGAACGTCAGAGGACTTATCCTGTGCAGATCAACGTGATTTCCACTCGTACTCCACCGCTGCATCGCCCCTGTTGAGGATGTTTGACGAGTGGACCCTTGGTACGTCCCCTGCAGGTCCACCATGAAACCACTCCCCTCCTCCAGGCTTTTTCCCCGTGTGGAAGCAGTCCGACTCGCCAGTTATAGACGAGGGTGGAGTCCATGATGCCGTCCACCGCTTTGCTAGAATCGTTAGCGTAGATGTAGCTGCGAGGGTGGCCGGCATCCCCATGCCGACATTCTGCTGTTTCTGACGGTGGTTGTCTAGCTCACAGCTGGTGCTACGTGCGACACGGTTCAATTTACATGAGGTGTTTACGTCTCAAAACAGTTTGATTTACGTGAAGCGATACATCATAAAGCAGCCAGGTTGGTAGCAGACTTATTCATAGAAGAAAAAAGAAAAGAAAAGAAGAAGAAGAAGTGAGTTGATGATGATGATGATGATGATGAATGATGATGATGCTGATATGATAATAATAATGATAAAGGAAGAGAGGAGGAGGAGAAGGAGAAAAGGAGCAGAGCAGGAGGAGGAGAGAGGAGAGGAGGAGAGAGGAGGAGGAGGAACGAACGAACAAATGTTGTTTATTGAGGGAAAGAAATGAGCACATATCCAACACACATCGAGAAGAAGAGAACACCAAGAACAACGCAAGAACAATAACAAAAAGAACAAGAAAAAAAGAAAATACCGAGGAAAGAAGAAGAAGAAAAGAAAAGATAAGAAGAAAAGAAGAAGAAGAAGAAGAAGAAGAAGAGGAAGAAGAAATGAAGAAAGAAGAAGAAGGAAAAAGAAAGAAAAAAGCGAGCGAGGTCATCGACAGCCCAGTTCAGCTTCTTAACATCTGAAACGTCCAGCTTTAAAATGTGAGACGCTGCCTTTTTTATCCCAAAAACAGCCCATCTTAGACACAGTGTGTTGCTAATAACCCATAAAAATTTTGTCGAGAACTACCCGAAGGTTTCATGAGATGGTTGTGCCTCAAAAACAGAGTTTCTCTGATAGAGCTTGGCGTCTCTACCCCATAGCAGTGCCACGAGCATATAATAACCAGCAACTGTGTTTGTCATGCTGTAAGAAAACCCCAGAGAAAAGAGAGAAAAAAAAAGAACATCAAACACACCACATTAGTAACAACAAACACAACCACATTAGGTAACAACGAACACACCACATTGGGATAACAACAAACACACCACATTAGGTAACAACAAACTCACCACATTAGGGTAACAACAAACACACCAGCATTAGGTAACCAACAGAACACACACAGTAGGATAGCAACAACCACACCATTAGGATTAACAACCAACACACCACATTAGGATAACAACCCAATACATAGCACATTAGGACAACAACAAACACACCACATCAGAATGACATCGAAAGCACCACATTAGGATAACAACCAACACACCACACAAGATAAAAACCAACACAACCATATTAGGAAACCACAAAAACACACACACATTAGGATGAACAACAAAACACAACCACATTAGGATAACAACCAACACACCACATTAGGCAAACAACCACACAAACCACATAATGATAACAACCAACCCACCACGCATAGGATAACACCGAATACCAACCAACAATAAGAAAACAACCAACACAACACCTTTAGGATAACAACCCAACAACCACATTAGGATAACAACCAACACACCACATAAAGATAACAACAACCCACACACTTCCACATTTAGGGTACCAACAACCAACACACCAACATAGATTAGAACCAACACACCACATAGGATAAGCAACCAACACACTACACGAAGATAACAACCAACACACCACATTAAAGATAACAACGCAACACACCACATTAGATAACAACCAACACACCACTTAGGAAACAACAACACACCACCTTAGGATAGCAACAACACACCACATTAGGATAACAACCAACCACACACCACATTAGGATAACAATCACCAACATCCCTACACAACATAACAACCAACACAACCACTTAGGATAACACCAACACACCACATAATGGATAACAACCAACACACCACATTAGGATAACAACCAGCACACCACATTAGGATAACAACAACACACACACATTAAGATAACAACCAACACACCACATTAGGATAACAACAAACAAACCACAATAGGATATTAAACCTCCAACATACACCACATTTGGATAACAACCAACATAGCACATTAGTATAACATCCCACACACCACAATTAGGATAACAACCAAAACACCACAACAGGATATTAACCAACTCACCACATTTGGATAACAACCAACATAGCACATTAGTATAACAACCCACACACAAAATTAGGATAACAACCAACACACCACATTAGAAAACAAACCACCACACCCACATTATATAACAACCACACACCACATTCGGATAACAACCAACACACCAACATTAGGATAGCGAACCACGCAAACCACATTAGGAAACACCCACCACACTCACATTAGATAACAACCAACACACCACATAAGGAAATCAACGAACACACCACATTATGATTACAACAAACCAATACCACATTAGGTAACAACAAACGCACACACATTAGGATAACAACAAACGCACCATCAATTAGATAACAACAACCGCACCACATTAGGATAACACCAACTCACCACACTAGGATAACAACAAACCACCACACTAGGAAAACAACCAACACAACCACATTAGGATAACAACCAACACACCACATTAGGATAACACCACCAACACACGCACATTAGATACCACAAACACACCACACAAGGATAACAAACAAACACACCACATTAGAATAACAACCCACACACCACACTAGGAAATAAAACACCACAACACCAAATTAGATAACAACCAACCTACTCACAAAAGGATTAACAACCCCACACCACCACATTAGGGATAGCAACGAAACACACCACGTATTAGGAATAACAACAAAAACCCAACATTAGGATAACAACATAACCCATTAGTATACAACCACACACACAACATTAGGATAACAACATACATACATTAGGATAACAACATACATTATGATCAAACGAACCCAACCACATTAGGATAACAAACCAACATAGCACATAAGAATAACAACCCACACACCACATTTAGGATTAACAACCCACACACCACATTAGGATAGCAACGAACACAACCACATTAGGATAACAACAAACTCCCACATAGGATAACACACCAATCTCAGATCCGATGAAAATGTAATCTCTTTCAAGAATTTAAAGAATTGCATTATCACTGAAGCAAGAGGTCTCCGGGGAATCTGCTGTAAAATGTTTGTGTCCTCACAACCTGCAAGTCGCCAACACTTCTAAAGAAATTATATTTCATTGAGAGTGGCACTTGACCATGGGAAGCACCACGGAGCTTCTTCACTCCTTTAAAAGGTATGTAATTGAATATGTCGTTACAAACATTGTGCGATTCGTCGCGAACAGTAATGACGTTTGGTGGCAGCTCGATTCTAGGATGTATCAGAAAATTGAAACAACAGAGCAGATGAATGTCTTGTAGACAGCGTGCTGTCCCGCAGCAATAAGAAAATACGCTGAAGTTGGATTCATTTAAGAAAGGAAAAGTTTCCGCTAGAGTCTCAGAGCAGTCTAGTGAAACGGTGGCCTATCCTGGCTCTAAGTGCACTGATTCCTACAGTCATCCATGTGACATCACTGAGGAGAACGTCAACAAACAAGCAAGCCAGGATTGTGGGTTGGTACGGGTTCCTCTCAAAGAAACAATGTAAATCATAGGGGTGAGCAGTTTAATGCCAACGATTATCTCACGCCAGTGTGATCAAATTAGAAGTATAGATACAAGGAAAAAAAAAAAGAAACCAGAAAGTTTTACAACAGTGAAGTACACTCAGCTCTGACATACTTTTCTTTTCTTTCTTTCTTTCTGCGTTACGCAGAGCTGATGCTGCTAGCGGACACTGCCTGTACAGACAGCAAGAGTTTTGTGTGTATGACCGTTTTTTTTTTTTAATCCACCATCAAGGCAAGCCATACTCCATCTCGGGAAGGTGCAAGCTAATGTGTAACGTGTCATCCATACCAACGCCAAACCTGCCTTCTCTTTCCTAAACATGGTGATGATTTTTCGTGTGTGCAAGATTTGCGCGTGCGTTCACACACGGAACCATTGTTTGTAGTCTCACTCGATGGACTGTATGGGAATGGTGTCAGAACCAAGTGTTAAACCTCTAGGGAAAAATCCCCCCTGCACACCGAAATTTCGAACCCAAGGAATCACGAGTTCCGGCGCTCTACCAACTGAGCTATTATTCCGGCCCCCACAAGGCATGACTGAAAAGAAGCAGGCAGATAACAAGTGGAAATAACAAGAAATCCACGCAATAAAGTTATTGTAAATGCAAGGAAAGTACGTAAACAACACAGCGCATGAAGAACAGTACCCACCCAACATTTTCAGTGTACCTTACAGTACAGCAGGGCAGTTCAGTGAGAATGATAAATATTTTTCTTCTTCTCCCTTCCCCCAGCCCTCCCCCGCGTCTCAACGGTGTTAAAAATGACACGGAAACAACTACTTTACAGACCTGTCATATTCTCTCTCTCAGCTCTCTCTCTCTCATCTCTCTCTCTCACATCTCTCTCTCTCTCTCTAACTCTCTCTCTCTCTCTCTCTGTCGTCTCCTCTCTCTCCTCCTCACTCTCACTCTCTCTCGTACCCAGCATTCAATAATAATACTACTGATAAGATGAATAATAGCAATTATTATTGTTATTATCATTATCGTTTATTATATTATTGTTGTTGTTATCTGCATTGAGAACAGCAGCTGCAACTAATAAATAGTGATCAGCATAACGTGTTTATTCAAAAGTGACAATATTGGATACTTGAGATAAACATACGGATTGCGACATGTCAGCGGGCCCAGAATCTAAACGCACATTGACCGTCCGGAATTTGTCACAGCCCCGCCGATATGTCTACACTGCGACAAAAACGGAGGGGGGAGGCGTGCATGCACCACGCACACGACTAAAGCACGCGCGAGCGCACAGGCAGAGAGAGAGAGAAGAGAAAGAGAGAGCGAGAGAGAGAGAGAGAGAGAGAGAGAGAGAGGAGAGAGTGAGAGAGAGATGGCCACACAAGCACAAGGAAAAGGCCGACACACACACACACAAAATGCGTTGCAAACACTTGCAGCCACGAGCACACACACACACACTCTCTCTCTCTCTCTCTCTCTCTCTCTCTCTCTCTCTCACTTCTCTCACTTCTCTCTCCCTCTCCTCCTCTCCTCATCATGCTCTCTCTCTCACTCTCTCAGTCCTCCCCGTCTCCGACACATACCCACGCTTCTCACCCATCCCCTCACGCCCATTAACGCGCGACAATTTTCACAGCGATACTCTCTCTCACTCTCCTCTCTCGCCTCTCTCTCATCTCTCTCTATCTCTCCTCTCTTCTCTCTCTCTCTCTCCTCAGTGGACCTGTCAGTCAGTCCAACACGTCGCCCACTTACTGACTGAAAACCATTTATTGTTACTGTCATATTAACATAGTGTTGTACTGACAACTCGCGCACCCTCCCCCTCACCCCCCCCCCCCCCCACACCACACACCACGCCCACACACACTCACACACAACACACACACACACACACACACAACCCACCCCACACACACACACACACACGTGCACACAATCACACAAGTGTCCTTTGTGTTGGTGGAGACTTATCGATAAACAAAAAAAAGGCAGTAACAGATGCTGACGATTCGTGTAAACGAAACCAACTAAAAGGCAAGGCCGCATCATTAGACCTAATTTTCAAAAGCCATCATTGTGCCTATCTCTATTTGGTTGTTTCACTCTCTTCTTCTTAAACAACATTTCAACAACTTCCAATATATTTCGAGGTGTTTTCGAGTCTTAGCTTCTGGCAGATATTTGTTTTTCAGGTATTGTCTTTTTTCACGTCTTATTTGGTCATTGTACAAAACTCGTCACCGCTCGCCAATGTCAGTCTGTCCTCCTAGCAAAAGATATGTGCATCGCACAAGCCGTGGCGAAATGGTAGCGTTCGCGACTCCCGGCAAGAGGTCTGGGTCCGGATTCCCCCCAGATTCATGTGGAATTTTACTGCCCCGACCAGAGTTTTGCTACGGGCTCTGTGAAGACTGGGACTGGGACAGTCGAGTTTCATCCACTATACTGGATGCTTCTCTGAGAGTGTAGCTTAAATTTCTTGACCAACACTGCAGGTGCCTGCATCTCTCGGGACTGGTTGATGCGCGGGATAATATTATGCAAGTAAAGCGTAGAGTACAGCCATGTCAAGCAGTCCTCAGACTGAATGGAAATCCGTAGCATTATCTACATCATCCTCATTCTCAACGACAGCATTTTTTTAAAAAAAAAGTCTCGGATTCTGTGCCCCTTCACAGTCCTGTTCTCCTGTTGACCTCAGTTTCGATGTCCTGGTCCACGTCTGTAAGCCTTGGTTTGGTTCCGTTGGGGTCACCCGGTGTCGGCAAATTCAATGGGGGCGTTCGTTGGACAATGTGGTGGCGCCTCCCTCCAAGCCGGCTCCGCGACTGAACAGCCACTGGCGTCAGCAGAGGGCTTTGTGTGAAATACCTGCATATGCTGATAAGGAACAAGCGCCACTGAACACCACCGTGGTGACTCGGCAGCTAGTGCAGTGACCTCCTCCGGTGGGTTGCCTCATAACGACTTGACATAGACTGTGCTCCCTGTGGATTGCCGTGCCGGGGCTGCAGCGGGACGTGACGCTGTGGCAGTGGCAGGGGCGGGGGAGGGGGGAGGTGGTTAGGTGGGGGAGGGATGTACAGCGTGGGTGCTGTGCCACTGGGTGGCACAGAAATGGAGGACAGAAAAAAAGAAAGAAGAAAAGAAAAAAAAAAAGAAGAAAAGGAAAAGAAAAAGAAAAAGTTTGCGCGTGCGTGACACGCTCAGTCCTACGTATCGATCAGCTGATTAAAAAAGAAAATTTAAATACAAAAACAAAACAAACAAAAAAACGGTAGTAGAGGCGCTGTCCTTTAGAAGTAAGTGATGGTAGCTAGTGAAGAAACGTGACGCAACTATCTCGCCATGCTTTAGATGCAACTGAACGGGAGTGAAGCATCCATGCCCTCTCCCCCCCCCCCTCCCCCCCCCCTCCCTCCCGCCCACCCCCCACACCCACCCACTACCCCCACCCCCTCAAAAAGCACACTTAAAACCTGCATAAAATCCAAAGCTTATGGGTATTGTTTTATACGTTATCGCCGACACCATACAAAGGGATCACAAAGACTTAGGTTTTATTTACACACATGATCATTTCAGTCAGTGGTTTAATTTAATGGTCCTTTTTCATCGCCAGAAGATATTATTCCAACTTATTTAAAAATTAAATTTTTTTTTTTAAAAAACCACCTCCACACTTAAATTTATCATCCACGTGAGTACTTTCAACCCCCCATCTGATATGTGCATGCTACATATGTGAAATACCCTAGTATTGATCTTTATAAAAATTTGCACCGTGACTTGCGAATATAAAAACCATGCAATTTCAGCAATATGGGAACCATATAAGACAGTACTTAACATACCAAAGTTTGTCATCTCAATACCTTCTCCTGATAGAGCGTGGTCCAACACTGAGCATTCAAATAAAAGATGATGTACAGAAATGTTTACACAGCGACACAAGTAATACCATGAGATAATAAGTGTTCCAAGTATTCAGGCCTAACTTATGAATTAATCAGACAATGTGCCTGGACACGAGGTAAACTAGACATTTTAATTTCACTTAAAATTCTTCTTATGTATATATTTTCCATGATTTGGATTAATTCACAAGTGGATAAATCTAAGGGAGCTGTATAAATAAATTTCCGATATCTATTTGCTCTATCTATTGCAAGACTGTCTGCTATTTCATTCTCCTTTATGCACAGTGAATGACCCAACATAAAATCAATTTTTATGCTATAGTTAATGACACATGCAGTAGATGTTTTATTTCAAAAGCAAATCTTTTCTAGCTTTGCAGTCCCCAACTCTCTAGTGATTGTAAACAGATTTGGAATCAACACAAATTAAAATTTTATAGAAAGTTTCAAAAGGTGTAACACATATATAAGTCAAAGCCTTCATTATTGCATATAATTCTGAGGTAAAGATATGAAAACCCCTTTCCTAAATAATATGATTTCCGACATTTAAAGCTGGCATAATAAAGCCAGAACCACAGTCGAGGGAATCCATTAACAGACCCATCTGTAAACACTTTTAAATGATTTGGAAGCTGTTATTCTATGTTCACGAACTTCAGTTGTTAAAATATTTACATTATCACTGTTCTTATCGAAGTGATATTTGTAATCAAAAGAACATTTAGGTGCTCCCAAGGATCATTGTAGGTACCACCGCAGGAATTCTGGTATATCAAGAAAAAATCATATTACCAAATGTGACATAAAGACAGATGTTACACACATGAATCGAACACAAAATGCACACAGCTGTTATGTTAAATGCAGATTCGGGAGAGAGAGAGAGAGAGAGAGAGAGAGAGAGAGAGAGAGAGAGAGAGAGAGAGAAGGAGAGAGAAGATAGGGGGGGGGGGAGGGAGGGAGGGAGGGAGGGAGGGAGAGGAAAGGGAGGGAGGGAGGGAGAGACAGACAGACTGACAGGCAGAACAGCCAGGCGGACAACCAGACAGCTAGTGCCTGCATGTGTTTTTTTTAGCTAAGAGTAGTTTGTGAAAGGAGTTTTTCGAGCATCTCGATTTTACTGCAACTCATTTAAAGGAAATAGTTTTTTCAACACACACACACACACACACACACACACACACACAACACCACTCATTAAAAAGAGATATTTCACACACACACACACACACACACACACACACACACACACACACATCACAAACACATCACACCACTCATCAAAAAGATTTTCTTCTGGTGGATCTATCACGGCGCGCGGGCGCACCGCGCGTGTTCACGCACGAGCAATATCACTAAATTGCTTTCAAATCGTTCTTTCCGTAAAATCTTCGACAAGTGAAAACGTTTCACTCTTTCACAGATAAAAGCAGCCATGAACAAATAAGCACCAAGCAACAAACAGTGAACAAAATTTTCCAGTCCCCCAAATACCGCAGCGCATGTCGACCGAGTTAATCACATCATCCGAAAATCACTCAGTAGTTAGCCTGTCATATGATATCGCTACAGCTATCAACGGCACAAATGTTTCACCATCTTTCTATTATCACCACAAGCCAAGTTTAATTAAAGATCTACCTGGTAGCAATTTATCGTCTTCTCGGTTACAGCTTCAAACATCCTCACAAAAACTGCAACAAGTGTCAACTTGCGCATCATCGACCGTCACATGTGAAATTATTCACTCAGACGGGGCGGGGCCGGGGAAGGGGGGGGGGGGGGGGGGGAAGGCGGTGGTGTGGCTGTGTTCACTTTTATGAAAATATTTAAAACCTTTATACCATGAACTGCGTACCGAACTGTTGCCATAAATCTATTACAAAACTAGCTCGGTGTAGACTTATGAAGTGGGGGCACGAAGAGAGTAGGGTGTGTGACAGGTGTGAAGTGGATCGTGAGAGACACTCTTTCAGTCTAAAGAGAGCGCTCGTGCGTGCGTATGAATATATGTGTGTGTGTGCATACACATTTATTTATTTTGAGATCTGCCATGTGAAAAGATTGAAAAAAAGAAATTTAGCGATGGTAAAGTTTTCTATGATGGGCTGTTTTCTATTTTGGTCGAAGACAAAGTATTGTGTCTTCTGTTACGTTCAGTGTGTTTTGAACAAGGTGTTTGAATAGCAAATATCCCACATCGTTTTTCTCTGGCGTTATAAAAAACCTAGTAGGTTAGAGCTTCTTTGTGCACAAGCTCATCGTTAGTACTTGGTCGTTGTCATGTTCCCTAAGGGGAGACTGTGAACATTGTCCAATTACAGATAGGTCATCTTCTTGTCCTCTCCCCCCTCTGTTCCGCCTTCGCCCATCTCTGTGCCGTTACTATCTCTCCTTCTATCCCATCCTTGAAGAGAGAGAGAGAGAGAGAGAGAGAGAGAGAGAGAAGAGAGAGAGAGAGAGAGAGAGAGAGAGAGAATCATTCACCCGTTGACTGCCTAAAATAGTACAAACAAAGGCTTCCCAGTGCCAGGGAAATCTAATGATTTGGGGTAATAATTAACAAAAAATTCTAGCTCAGAAACTACAAAAGATATAAAAATGAAACCTATATAATTTTTGAAGGAAATTGAATTCAGATTTTGAATCTGGGCTTCTTTTGTTTTAATTTTGATAATAAAAAAGTATTAGGCATTTAGATTTGGATAGATTTTTTTGCACGATCAAAAACGTATGTATTTACCACTACATCTTCACATCCAAACAAGAACACAAAGCAAAAAAGTTGAAATAAAGTTTGTATTGTCACACTACACCTGTAAATGAAAGTAAAACAGTTTAGACGTCATCAAGACGCCTCACACTCTCATGCTGACTCAGCC
>CM031616.1:44356062-44369034 GCA_018398815.1 Conus ventricosus | reverse complement strand
CTAGTCTTAACTTTGGTATAATGATCTGACCTTACTTTCTGTTAATTCACGCCTTTGCTTGCCCTTCTTCTAATTCATCCCGCAATGAGGGCCCTAATTGATGCCGCTCAAAAGGGGTATTACTCATGTCGTCTCCAAGATCACGAATATCATAATCTTCATCTTCAATTCCTGCCATGTTTTTAAATAATTAACTTTTTATTTTGTTTTATAAAAATGTCACAAGTATATGGCTCGATTCTTAACCGCATAGAAAACTGAAAGAACCCCTTGGCGCGCAGGGAAATAAACGGAATATTACTGTTCCAAATAATCCATCTACTATTGATGCGGATCAAATTCTTACTGTTAAATTTCCAAACCTAGGAGAGGATGAAGTGATTGTGCCAGGCTCTGCACGACTTTACTTTTAAGTAGAACTCGCTTCAACAACAGACCCAACCAGAACAGTTGTCCAGAATTTGGGACGGGCAATCGTTAAGAAAATTTCTATAAAACTTGAGGGGCAAGAAGTATTTTCTTTACATAATGCAGACATATTTTTAACCTATTCTGATCTATGGCTAACCGCGAATGAAAGGGAAGATCTTGCGTTTCAAGGAATCGGGAATGAAGAAGCACTAAAACTTAGAATAGACGCCGAACTCGACCCAAATGCTAAAAGCAGCAAAAAGGCTTTAGCTGTAAATGTTGCGTATGGAAATCGCTTTTCTATTCCCTTAGATTTTGAGTTGTTAAAAGCGCATGCGCCATACTTTCAAGGGGCATTAAAAGACAGATTGTCATACGAACTAACTTTTAATGAATACAAACGTGTTATTCTATCTACAGACACTGAAGCAAAGTACAGCATTTCTGACATCACGTTAGAGTTTGACGTTGTTAGCCACTCTGATTTAGCAAGGCTGATTGAGCAACAATATAAGTCCAATTAGCAATATATTACGAAAGAGTGATTCATCATACAACATATCCCAAAAGCAAGGCAGACACTATATGGAATTTTTAATCTTAGTGCGCAGCAAGATCACTTAAAGGTATTTTATTGCTGTGTGAAGATGAAGAACCATTCAAAAGAGCAAGTGAAAAGTTTATTAATCCAAAAATTAACGAAAGTACAATGTCGATTGAGGGTATCCAACCAAATCTACGCTAGCGGGCTTAGCTTATCAGCATTTTGAAGAAATAAGAAAATATTTTGGGGGTGGGAGGGGTAGAAGTCCAACAGCAGACCTTGTGTCTAAAGATTTACACCTTCACAGTGTTAGGCTTGATGATTATTTAACATCAAAATACGGTTTATGGTTTGACCTAAGGTCAACAGAGGATAACGAGTTGCATGGAAGTGGGAGAGAGGTTAAGAACGTATAACACATTCAAATTGAAGAAAGAAAAAGATGTCGATAAACCACTTAATGTACATTTGTTTTTATTATATGATGCGCAGCTGAATATTGAAGATAACAGATTAAAAAAAGTAGTATACTAAATTATTTTTTCATTTTTAAAAGCATGCCTGTTGACGTTTATCCAAAAGTACCTACAGAAGAGATAGCAGGCAACATCGACTCTAGGGTGTCTTGCTGCTATAGAAGGCAACATTGACCAGGGTCGTCTTGCTGTAAAAACCTTCAGATTAACCAACATTACACAAATGCAACAAAAACTAGAGCAAGACCTTTCAAAATATAGCAAACCAGACGAAGGTATTCTGCTGCCTTTAATGCTGTTACATATGTTAATACTGGAGCATCAACTATAAGTGCTCTATCAGCAGGGACAAGTGTTGGTTTCTTAGCAACAGGCATAGGCGCACCCGCAGGTTTACTCTAGGTGGTTTGTCTTAGGTCTCGCCTGTGTTCATTGGCTGTAAGTGCAGCTAGCAAAAAATTAAAAACTAAACTCCAAAAGCACACGGCTATGGTTCAACTAATAACAGCTAAACTTAGCTCTTTCAAACTGATAATAAATAAAGCACTAGTTGACTCAAACATCACAGATGAAGAATTTAGTCGTTTACAGGCTGATTTTGATGACTACAAAAGACAAAAGTTTGATCTCAAAGAAAGGCGAGGACACGTTTTCTCAACGCCAGACCCGAGCAGATAAAAAGGAATGCTTAAAAAAAGTAACGAAACATTAAACTCTGTTCTAACAGCTCGCATTAACAACACCAAAAGGTGTTTATACTTTAGTTTTGAGTCCAAGCGTAAAAGGACCGTTGATATTGATTAATTTTTTTTAATTTAAATAAATAATTTTGAGTTAGAAAAGAAACTCAACATGGCTAAGACATATGAAGGACAGACGAATTGTTGAAGGAATGCTTGAGGGAGAGCGTTTGTCAAAGCTTTTAACACGATATTGATTTAGAAAGTCATTGATCCAGCAAGCGTAACAGGCAAGTGTTGGTCATTGCTATTTCTCAAGTTCCCGGGTAAACTAAACAATAGACCGCCAGTTAAAGTACAGTTAGCTGTTTTAATCGACTATATAAAATAAATGAAGAAATCTAGAAGTCTGGGTCTCGACTAAACAACAGGTTATTCTTTCTCGTAATGACTTAACGCCCGGTTGGGCGACAACTGCTTACACAGTTTGATGTAGCCGCTGAAGAAGCCAAAATGAGAGGCTCCGGTTGGTCAGAGAACGAAGTCTTAGAGATTAGATTAAAACAGGCTAAGTATGAGCCTATTGTAGGCAGGGCTTACATTCCACTGCCTCCAGCATTAGTTGCAAAAAAGCAGTTCTAAACATAAAGAATTCAGACGACAAATGTTTTATGTGGTGTGTTCTCGCAAGGCTGCATCACGCCCGCAAAAACGCAGAAAGAGTGTCTAACTATCACCCTTACATCAATAATCTTAACTTTAGTGGAATATCCTTTCCTGTGAGTTTAGAACAAATTGATCAGTTTGAAGAACAAAACAAACCAATAACTGTCAATATCTACACATGGGATGAGGAAACAAATCTACAGCCCATTAAAGTGTCTAAGAACAGCCCAACGATTGGCGAGCCAGACAAAAATCATGTTGACTTACTACTAATGTTTTCACCAGCGGGGCTACCGCATTACACATTGATACGCACAATGAGTAGATTATTGACGCATACTTCAAAGCAAAAAAATAAACAAGAATTCTGTAGAAAATGTTTAACAAGAATTCCATCTGTTCAAGCCGTGAGCGAACATATAAAACATTGTATCGGCCCAGTTGACTGTAATACAGAACTAATTACACCCCCACCCGAATCTAAAGTTAGTTTTAAGAACTGGAAACGGCTGCAAAATTCCCCATATGTTGTTTACGCAGACTTTGAGTCGCTTATTGTTCCTTATGAAGGGCTAGCGCCACAAAAACTTCGAAAAACAGTCTTAATGAGTAATCATCAGATTTGTTCATTTGCCTTCATTATTGTTAGGTCGGATGGCGCTCATTCAACGCCAGAATTATACAGAGGACCAAATGCGGCTAGAAGATTTTTACAGCGCATGCAGCAAGTGCGTAATGATTGTTCTAATAATCTGAATTTATCTGAAATCATAATGACACCTGAAGACCAACAACAGTATGGCTCAGCCACTCACTGTTGGATTTGCGGTTTAGAACTCAGTGAAGAAGCAACAAATCCGACAGTAAGAGACCATGATCACATTAGCGGAAAGTTCAGAGGAGCAGCACACAGTAAATGCAATCTTCAACTAAAGTTTGAACCAAAGACATGGAAGCTGCCTGTATTCTTTCACAACTTGCGGGGTTACGACTCTCATCTTATAATGCAAGCAGTAACCAGCGCCTTCAGGGTAGCATGCATCGCACAGTCATCAGAAAAGTACATGTGTTTCACTTTAAATAACATGTCTTTTTATGACTCTATGCAGCACATGATGGGTTCATTAGAGTCGCTGGCTATGTCCTTAAAGTCCTGCCCAATAACGGAAGAATATTTTGACCCAACGCTTGTTAGAAAGGGCGTTTACCCTTATGAATACATGAACAGTTGGGAAAGGTTTGACGAAGATTCACTTCCGCCTAAAGGCGCGTTCTTTTCTAGTCTTAGAGGAAAAAACATCAGTGATTCAGATTACCAGCATGCTCAAGAAGCGTGGCAGAAGTTAGATTGTAAAACGATGGGAGACTATCATGACTCATACTTGATGGCCGATGTATGTTTGTTGGCGGATATTTTTGAAAACTATAGAAAGACCTGCATGAAACATTACAGTTTGGATCCTGCGCATTACATTTCTGCGCCCGGGATGAGTTGGGACGCTTTCTTAAAGTTTACTGGAGTACAAATTGATTTATTGTCTGACCTGCCAATGATTCAGATGATTGAAAACGGATTGCGTGGAGGAATTAGTATGGCGTCGCATCATTACTGTAAAGCAAACAACAAATACTTGGACGACTATGATCCGAGTAAAAGGTCTAACTATCTCATGTATTTAGATGCAAACAATCTGTATGGATGGGGAATGGCGCAATCGCTTCCATTACGTAACTTTAAAATGCACACAAGCGTCGAACCGAAAAACATTCAAAAGGCATTAAAGTGGTTGGGCAGTTTGACGCCGGGTCAACAGCGTGGATACATTCTAGAAGTTGACTTAGAATATCCTCATGAACTCCATGACCTGCATAATGACTATCCATTAGCAGCAGAAAGCCTAAAGATGGCGAAAACAGAACCACCTAAACTTGTGCCTAATCTTCGAGGCAAAAAAAATTATGTCTGTCATTACAGACTTCTACAATTTTATTTAAGACATGGTTTGAAGTTGAGAGCAGTTCATCGTATAATTGCTTTTGAACAAGAACAGTTCATGAAACCATACATCATGAAGAACACTGATCTTAGAACTAAATCCACAGATGCTTCAGAAAAAGACTTTTTCAAGTTAATGAACAACAGCTGTTTCGGAAAGACTATGGAGAATCCGCACAAGCGCAAAGATGTCAGATTAGTCACCAAAGAGAACGAAGCAATTAAGCTGACTTCAAAACCAAATTATCAGGACTTTAGAAGATTTCATGATCAGCTTTTTGGCATAATGATGAAAAAAAAGAAAGTCAAATTAGACAAGCCTGTATTTATAGGGTTTACTGTTTTAGAATTATCAAAGCTTTTGATGTTAGAATTTCTTTATGACTACTTTAAACCCCTGTATCCAGAGTCCAGAGTACTTTACACAGATACAGATAGTTTTGTTATAGATATCCCTACTGAAGACATCTATAAAGACATGGAAATCGAAGTAGCTAAAGGGCATGCAGGATGGTATGATACATCTGATTACCCTAAAGATTCGCCTTTACATTCATCCGTTAATAAGAAGGTTTTAGGAAAGATGAAGGATGAATTATCTGGAGGGGTGATTAAGGAGTTTATTGGTTTAAGGTAAAAAATGTACAGTATTTCGAGCCAGGAGAAAATCATTAAGAAAGCAAAGGGAATATCCCGCAGTGTTGTGCAGTCAAACATATCACATGGCAACTACAAAGAAGCATTGTTTGACAATAAGACTTTTCATCATGACAACGTAAAACTACGATCTAATCTACATGAGATCAACACAACAGTTGTAACAAAGAAGTCATTAGATAGAACAAACACAAAACATGTGTTTGTTAATCCAGAGTTTTCATATGCAATTGGGCATTGGAGAACCGTAAATTAATTAAAGCGGAACTGTGTCTGGTGGGATTATCTGCAGTTCTTCTTTTACAAAAGATCTTTGAGGAGCTGGGTGTTTTGTTGTGTCAGTTTCTCGTAAATAATACACGGGCGGATTCATTTTTACAATTCTTTTTATTTCATATGGATCAACACTCCAAACCGATCGGTTGCCCTGATGCGAGTGTCCCCTTCTGCTTCCCCCGGTAAATAAAGGTGCCTTACTTTTAAACCAAACGGTAATAGTTTGCCGGATGAAGACTCTCCTTCAACAACATTTATTGTTTTTCTTTTGATTGCTTGTACTGGTTTTAACCCTTTAAATTCTTCATTATTCATTGCGCGCAAAACTGAGGGCAGTCTTCTAACCCATTCTGTGTTGCGAGAATTGTCAATAAGCTCTCTGTGATACTGGTAGGAAAAAAGTCTTTCAGCTAACTGTTTGTTAAAGTTTTCAACTAAAGCCTGTTATCTGTGAACTCCCGGAATGCCTCTTTTAACGGTAACTCTATGTTTTAACAATAATTGATTGACTCGCCTTTAAATTCTTTCCCATCATCGACTTGAATCATGCGAGGATAAGTTAAGGGGCCTCGTTGGTATATCAGCTGTATAGCGACAGCAACAGCAGAAGCACTCTTTTGTGTTAACGGTTCCGCATCTTTGTATCTTGAAGCTATGTCAATGACTGTGAGTGCGTACTTAAATCTTTTTCGTCTAATCGTATCATGGGGTAAATATAGAAGGTCCATTTGATGGGTGTCGTTCGGTATTGTATTCACAAAGTGTGGTCTCTGTATTCGCCTAGGCGCAGGTAAATAAATTTGCCAAATCGCTTGTTTAGATAACCATTCCTTTGCTGTTTGTTCACTGACTCCCGCTGCTTGGCTTAGCTTTTTTATTGCCGTGATTCCCTTCCAATATCCTTTTGGCGAATAATAGATTTTGTTCATTTTTATTCAGGCAATATTATGTGCAATAAAATACACGACGGTCATGCCAAAGACAATAAACACGATTTCTTGCATCTTTGTTTTTTCGATGGTTGATAAAAGTCGCTGAATTTTGGCGGGGGCAATGTCTCGATTGGTTTGCCTGTTACAAGATAATATTCTTTTATTGCCTGATCAACATCTTTAAATGTGTAAGCTGCATGTCCCTGTTTTTTCAGTTTGTCATTAATAAAATCTAACTGCTCGATTCTCTGCTTTTCATAGCGATCTTGTGCTGCAGCTAGTTGCTCCACAGCTTTGTTATGTCTTTTTCTCTCACCATCATCCCGTAGTTTACTAAACGCGTAATTACTTCCGCTAAAAGCAAGCGCATTCACTACTGCGCCGCCTATCATCATTACGAGTGAAGCCATTTTTTATAAATGTATTTTTTTACATATTTATATTCTCTGGAATTATTCCTTGCTTAACTAGAAAATCTTTCGTGGCAAATGAAGCTGTAATAACAGCAATCAGTTTTGCTGAATCCTCAAAGTCTAGTTTGCCAAGATCTGCTGGTTTAATTTTTAACAAGCCTTTACCAAGCATCGTGTATCCTATACTTAGGCCTCCAATAACAGCAGAATGGTATACAAGATTAGTAACAGTCTTTTCGGCGCTCATTTTTAAAAACAAAATAATTATAATTAATAAAAACATGAACACCGATGATCTATTAAACCTTCCTGAACTTATGATTACAAATGACCTGGTTGATGACCAAGCTATTATGCCAAAAAAAGAAAGACTGTATTCTTTGGCGGCGTGTGGAAAAACAAAACAGTTCCTCGGAACTGAATTCAGCATTGAACAGATTCAACAGATGTCGCCACAAGACATTATAAAGTATCACAACAGGTATGAGGCGCAGCTAGGGTCAAGAATGGTAAAAAGTGTGGGGCAAACGGTTCTTAGTTTGTACACTAAACTAGTCAGTAGATTTGCTCCCATTGATTCTGAACAAGATCTTACGTATGATTTAACGCAAGATCCAGTTTTAACAAAGTCATTAGAGTCTCTAAGCTGTGATTTATATTACAGATTTGGAACATTGTTATCACCGCTAATCATGGGATTAATTACTTTTAATCATATAGATTTTATTTCCCTTCAAAATGAACGAGTCGGAAAATCAGCAGAATCAGAAAACACTGAATCAGGTAGAGATAGTGACGAGTAAAAAGCTAAAGCATCCTGGGCGTGTTGCAGCAGGAAAAAGAGTAGCAGAGTTGAACAGGCAAAGAAAATTAAAGTTACAATCACAGAATATAACTCATAATGAAAACATAACACCGCCAACGCCAACAGTTGATTCAATGCCAGCTCCAGAACAAGAGCAAGTTAATTCAAGGGCACCAAAGCCTTCATGGAATATTGAACTTAAAACTGTTGTCATTTTTGGCGTCCTTGTTGCTGCTCGGGGCAGTTATTACGGTTATAAAATATATAAAGAATGGAGACAAAAACAAAAGCAGTCAAAAAAATCTGAACCACTAAATACAGAAGAAGATAACAGCACGCCAGCACCGCCAACAACAAAAAATCATTTTCATCCATTTCAAATGGAATAATATTTTTAATAAAAATAGATCATGGCGGATTATTATTTGTTTAAAATGATGAAGTCAATAAATAAAGACATGGAGTCTATAAAAAACATTTCCATAGACCAGAATTGTAATCAATGCGGCTGCTTAGGATGTAAGAACTTCATTAAGATCTATGCTGACCGATCTCACACCAAGGGCGTTAAGCAAGACATCCTCAACGATGACGCGTTTTTTAAGGCGTGTGTGTACTATATTAGACATCTACTATTTAAGATAAAAACATAGATTGTATTGGTTTTTGATAATTATAAGATAACTTGAATAAGAACTTAGTTGTACTTAAAGGACAACTTAATTACAATCTTGAGGTAACTTAATTAAGAACTTAATCAAGAACTTATTAAGAACTTAATTAAGAACTTGAAGTAACTTAATTAAAAACTTAATTAAGAACTTAATTAAGAACTTGAAGTAACTTAATTAAAAACTTAATTAAGAACTTAATTAAGAACTTGAGGATGACTTAAGTAAGAACTTAGAAGTGACTTAAGTGTGTGCATGCATGGGGTGGGGGTGGGTAGGGTGGGGGTGGGGGGATGTGCGTGCGTGGGGTGGGGGTGGGGGGACGTGCGTGCGTGGGGTGGGACAAAACACACACACACAAACAAACAAGAAGTAGAACTACTAGGGCCACTTCTTGCTTTGTAACTAAACAGGTTGTGTCCCGCGCGCAACCTCAATCAACTAGGCCAAGTGATCACATAGGGTCGTTTGGCCTAGTTTGCCGCTGAGCTTTGCGGGTGCTGCCGCGCTTTGCAGGTCAAGTGATCATATATGATCACTTGGCCTAGTTTGCCGCCGAGCTTTGCAGGTGCTCCGTGCTGACGTCATTGGCGGCAAACTGCCGCGCTTTGCAGGTCAAGTGATCACATAGGGTCGTTTGGCCTAGTTTGCTGTGCTCCTCTTTTCTCAACCAGGCTTGCAACTAGCTTTGGCAGAGTTACAGCAGTAATTGCTGTAGCTTTTATGGCGGCTCTAACCGCCAGTAGTAGTACATCCGTCATTGTATATTTGGAGCATTTATATGAAGATAGTGCTGGCCACACACTACTCCTCTCCCATACTGGTAGATGTACTAAGGTCTGCCTAACCCTATCTAGTTTGTTTGCCAGAACATTCGAAATCGCCATTCAGTTGCATAAGGGCACACTTGAAGGCAGATGAACTGGTTAGAATTAGAAAAGTAGAAAAGTATACACATCTTAATACAGATCAACTTTCCACATGAACACTGAATCTGTAGTTAACAATCAATCAAGTCTGATACAAACTGGGAACATTTTTACTTGGGTGGAACAGCAAAAATGTTTCAAATATAAGTTTTTTAGCATACGAATCAGCCGTGTTTACCACCGCCTTAAGAAATGAACGCCATGTTTTTTAAACATGGCTTTAGCTGTCACAAGCCAGCTCCCAACAATCAACGCGTGATGGATTGTTTTGCTTCGGCCGACTTTCAACAATGCAGCGCCATTTTAGATAAGGAACCATCTCATCGATAGCCAAACACGTATTAAAACTGGCTGTATCTCTCCTCCGTGTCTAAATGAAAATATCATTTAAAACCACAAGCAATCCTTCGCCACACGTTGCTCTGAGGGCAACTTGACCTTAACGGGCTTTGGCTGAATAGAACGCCTCTCTCTCTGCTGACAACCCCACGCTGTAATTAACACGCCGCATAGTAAGTAATCAGATAGCCTAGTGCACCACCGTTTGTATATGGGGCGCGTTCAGCCACGGCTGCTTTTCCCCTACATTACTCTATGGGGCGTGTTCAGCCACGGCTACTTTCCCCTACGTTTTTAGTTATTGAAGTGTTACTTGTCAGAGAACAGGGAAACACGGGGTCAAGGTCGGCCGCTCGAAACCGGTTAAGACCGGTTGAGAGCGGGTGAGCTTGACCCCGTGTTTCCCTGTTCTCTCCCTTAGAAGAGAGAAGAGCTTTTATCAAACTTAACATCTTCTTCAAAGGCAGAGCTAAAGTAATTGATATTCCAATGGAACAACTAGTATTGAATAAAAGTAGCACCAGGAGTGGCGGTCAATGTTATACCATACCTGCATCAAATATTGACAGCCACTTACATTCTTTTTATCCCAGTTCTGTACGGCTGTGGAACTCACTGCCGGGTGCCATCAAGATTGCCACAAATGCAATCTCATTTAAAAAACAAATTGATTCGACAGTTTTGAGATCTGCATATTGACGATTTTCTATTTTTACTTCCCCAGATATTTTACTATTACCTGGGCCTGAATTTGGCCATTGCTTTTAACTTCTTGAATCGAGTGCGACCCCTTGTTGCCAAATTTGCTCCAGGGGCCAACAGTCTTGAGTTGCACTGTTTTATGTTTTATGTTATTTTATTTTACTTTTTAACATGTGCGCTGGTGACATACTCGTTTTTGAGTGAACCAGTATTTTAGGAAGAAGAAGAAGAAGAAGTGTGCGCGTGCATGCGTGGGTGCGTGGGTGTGTGTGGGTGTAATGTGTGTGTGCGCGCACGTGTGAGTGTGTGCTTCCGCACTGGTGTGGGAATGCAGTTTGGGATGGGAGTGCTTAGGATGTCAGTAGTACCCAAAGAGTGCCTTTAGGCCGTCAGTTGACGCCGAAGTAATAATGCTTTCCCAGTGCCTATGGGCCGTCCACTGACGTCATGAATTTTTCTTGAATTTTCATTCGTTACTATTTCTATCAATGGACTCAAAATAGAGTGTGCGTAGAAAGCCTTATATGTCTGTAGTCTTAAAATAATATGTAAATTACCACACGTGAGGGGAAAGCCCATTTATTCTCATCACTGACTGGATGACCAGCCAGCACTTCGTCTCGCTTGCAAAGATGGCGGCGCAACCTTCGACAAGCCCAGCGACCAAATCAACGTATTTACACAGCTGAGCAGGCTCTGCTGATGATTTTTTGACAAAGACAATAATCTTTTATTCAACGACTCACTCGAGCATGAAGGTGAGATGATGATAGTGGTGGAATTGCCGACCATATTCGTCAGTTATTGAGTAGGGCTGTGTGACCTCATTGTGTGTTCAGCTGACTGCGTCGAACAAGCTAGCCTATAGTGTGTACTCTGCACTGTGTGCCAGTGGCTAGTGATGTGAAAGTCAGCGCGAGAGGGGAGCGTGGCCTGCTCGCGGCGTGACACGGGGCAGACGGAAAGGTAGGGGAAGATGAGGGGTGAAAGAGAGGGTTGAAGTCCAGCAAGGGGGCGTGGTGGGGAGAGGGGGTTGGGGGGGGGGGGGGGCGTGGTCGTGGACTGGTCAGTCTGCATAGAGTGTGAGCGTCTTGATGACTTCTAAACTGTTTTACTTTCATTTACAGGCGTAGTGTGACAATACAAACTTTATTTTCAACTTTTTTGCTTTGTGTTCTTGTTTGGATGTGAAGATGTAGTGGTAAATACATACGTTTTTGATCGTGCAAAAAAACTATCCAAATCTAAATGCCTAAATACTTTTTTATTATCAAAATTAAAACAAAAGAAACCCAGATTCAAAATCTTCATTCAATTTCCTTCAAAAAGTATATAGGTTTCATTTTTATATCTTTTGTAGTTTCTGAGCTAGAATTTTTGTTAATTATTACCCCCAAATCATTAGATTTCCCTGGCACTGGGAAAGCCTTTGTACTATTTTTAGGCAGTCAACGGGTGAATGATTCTCTCTCTCTCTCTCTCTCTCTCTCTCTCTCAAGGAGTGGGATAGAAGGAGAGATAGTAACGGCACAGAGATGGGCGAAGGCAGAACAGAGGGGGGAGAGGACAAGAAGATGACCTATCTGTAATTGGACAATGTTCACAGTCTCCCCTTAGGGAACATGACAACGACCAAGTACTAACGATGAGCTTGTGCACAAAGAAGCTCTAACCTACTAGGTTTTTTATAACGCCAGAGAAAAACGATGTGGGATATTTGCTATTCAAACACCTTGTTCAAAACACACTGAACGTAACAGAAGACACAATACTTTGTCTTCGACCAAAATAGAAACAGCCCATCATAGAAAACTTTACCATCGCTAAATCTTTTTTTTTTTCAATCTTTTCACATGGCAGAGCTCAAAATAAACAAATGCGTATGCACACACACACCATATATTCATACGCACGCACGAGCGCACGTCTTTAGACTGAAAGAGTGTCACACACGATCCACAACACACCTGTCACACACCCTACTCTCTTTCGTGCCCCACTTCCTACGTCTACCCCGACTAGTTTTGTAAAGATTTGGCAGTCGGTACGCAGATCATGGTAAAGTTAAATATTTACATAAAAGTGAACACAGCCACACACCCCCACCTTCCCCCCCTCCCTCCTCCGCCCCCGCCCCGTCTGAGTGAATAAATTCACATGTGACGGTCGATGATGCGCAATCGTTGCACCACTTGTTGCAGTTTGTGAGGAAGTTTGAAGCTGTAACCGAGAGACGATAAATTACTACCAGGTAAGATCTTTAATTAAACTTGGCTTGTGGTGATAATAGCAAAGATGTGAAACATTTGTGCCGTTGACAGCTGTGGCGATACCATATGACAGCTAACTACTGAGTGATTTTCGGATTATGTGAATAATTGGTCGACATGCGCTGCGGTATTTGGGACTGGCAAATTTTGTTCACCGCTTTTGTTGCTTGGCTGCTTTGTTCATGGCTGCTTTTATCTGTGAAAG
>CM031616.1:44333562-44353562 GCA_018398815.1 Conus ventricosus | reverse complement strand
CAAGTCGTTAAGAGGCAACCCACCGGAGGAGACACTGTACTGCTGCCGAGTCACCACGGTGGTGTTCAGTGGCGCTTGTTCTTATTCAGCATATGCAGGATATTACACACAAAGCCCCCTGCTGACGACAGTGGCTGCTCAGTCGCGGAGCCGGCGTGAAGAGGGTGCCACCACGTTCGTCCAACGAAAGCCCCAATGAATTTGCCGACACCGGTGACCCCAACGGAACCAAACCAAGGCTACAGACGTGGAGAGGACATCGAAACTGAGGTCACCAGGAGAACAGGACGTGAAGGGCCACAGAATCCGAGACTTTTTAAAAAACAATGCTGATCGATGAGAATGAGGATGATGAAGATGATGCTACGGATATCCATTCCAGTCTGAGACTGCATGACATGGCTGTACTCTACGCTTACTTGCATAATATATCCCGGCATCAACCAGACCCGAGAGATGCAGGCACCTGCAGTGTTGGTCAAGAAATTTAAGCTACACTCTCAGAGACGCATCCATTAAGTGGATGAAACTCGATCGTCCCAGTCCCAGTCTTCCCAACAGAGCCCGTAGCAAACTCTGATCGGGGCAGAAAAATCCCACATGAATCTGGTGGGAATCGACCCCACGACCTCCTAGCCGGGAATTGTCAGTACAACACTATGTTAATTTGACAGTAAATGCTTTCAGTCAGTCAGTGGGCGCGAGTGATTGACTGACTGACAGGTCCACTAAGAGAGAGAGAGAGAGAGAGAGAGAGAGAGAGAGAGAGAGAGAGAGAGAGAGAGAGAGAGAGAGAGAGAGAGAGCGAGAGAGAGCGAGAGAGAGAGAGAGAGATAACGACAACGATAACGATAACGATAACGAAAATTTATTCAGAAAGGCCACAGCCCCATTTGAAGGGGTGAGTAATAAAGAACATAGTTAAACAAGGTATTTCATCACAAAAATTTAAACATTCTCAACATATGCAAATTACCTATGTCAAATCACTCCTTCTTTTAAATGATTTGTACAGATATAAAGCAAGATTTCTTGCAACATTGTAATTTTTTGACGACAAAAGACAGACTAACTTGAACAGTGCTGGACGTCGATGATATTTTAACGGAATAAGTTTTTGTCGTAGGTCAGCCAGAACAGGACATAAGAATACAAAATGAAGTTCATCTTCCCTACCAGATTTACACAGTGGACACAACAAATCATTTTCTGTATGGATATTATTTCGTTGACGATGTACAGCAATATCCGATACACCAAACCTGAATTTTGTTAATTCAGACCTGATAAATCTATTCAAGTTCAGAGACAAATAAGCTGAGAGAGAGAGAGAGAGAGAGAGAGAGAGAGAGAGAGAGAGAGAGTATCGCTGTGAAAGTGTCGCGCGGTAATGTGCGTGAGGGGATGTGTGAGAAGCGTGGGTGTGTGGGAGGGGGAGGACTGAGAGAGAGGGAGAGGGAGGGAGGGAGAGAGAGTGTGTGTGTGTGTGTGTGTGTGTGTGTGTGTGTGTGTGTGTGTGTGTGTGTGGGCGCTCGTGCTCGCAAGTGTTTGCACGCATTTTTGTGTGTGTGTGTCGCCTTTCCTTATGCTTGTGTCTGTCCGTCTGTCTGTCTGTCTATATGCTTGACTGTCTTTTGTCTGTCTGTCTGTATTCCTGTGTCTCTCTGTCTGTCTGCCTGTGTCTGTCTGTTTGACTGTTTCTGTCCGTCTGTCTGTCTGTCTGTCTGTCTCTCTCTCTCTCTCTCTCTCTCTCTCTCTCTCTCTCTCTCTCTCTGTGCGCTCGCGCGTGCTTTCGTGTGTGCGTGCGTGCATGCACGCCTCCCCTCTCCGTTTTGTCGCACGTGAGACATATCGGCGGGCTGTGACAAATCAGCTGTCAATGTGCGTTTAGGATTGGGCCCGCTGAAATGTCGCAATTCGGTATGTTTATATAAAGTATCAAAATTGTCACTTTTGAATAAACACGTTATGCTGACACTTATTTCTTAGTTGCAGCTGCTGTTCTCAATGCCAGAAATAACAACAACAATAATACTAATGACGATAATGATAATAACAATAATAATTGCTATTATTATCGTTATGATTATTATTATTATTGAATGCATGTGTATGAGAGAGAGAGAGAGAGAGAGAGAGAGAGAGAGAGAGAGAGAGAGAGAGAGAGAGAGAGAAGAATATGACAGGTCTGTAAAGTAGTTTGTTTCTGTGAGTGTCATTTTTAACACCGCTCAGACGTGGGGGAGTGGGGGGGGGGGGGGGAGCAGGAAGAAAAATATTTAACATTCTCACTGAACAGCTGCTGCTGTGCTAGCTTGTGGTTAACGTACGTACTGTATAGTACACTGAGAATGTTGGGTGGGTACTGTTCTTCAGCGCTTGTGTTGTTTACATACTTTCCTTTGCATTATACAAAAACTTTAATTGCGTAGGATTTCTTGTTATTTCCACTTGTTATCTGCACTGCTTCCCTTTTCAGTCATGCCAGTGGGGGCCGGAATAGCTCAGTTGGTAGAGCGCCGGACTCGTGATCCTGGGGTTGCGGGTTCGAATTTCGGTGCAGGGGTATTTTTCCCTAGGAGTTAACATTGGTTCTGACACCATTCCCCATACAGTCCTTCGAGTGAGACTACAAACCGAGGTTCCATGTGTGAACGCACGCGCAACATCTTGCACACACGTAAAATCCCATCACCAAGTTTCGGAAGAGTAGGCCAGTTTGGCCGTTGGTACGGATGACACGTTACACATAGCATGCACCTTCCCCGAAGATGGAGTATGGCTGCCTTAATGGTGGGATAAAAAAACGGTCATACACACAAAACTCTTGCCTGTTTATACAGGCAGTGTCCGCAGAAGCATCAGCCTGCGTACGCAGAAAGAAAGAAAGAAAGAAAGAAAAGAAAATCATGTCAGGGCAGAGTTGTCACTTCACTGTTGTAAAACTTTCTGGTTTCTTTTCTTTTTTTTCCCCTTGTATCTATACTTCTAAATTATCACCGCTGGCGAGAGATAATTTGCATTCAAACTGCTCACACTATGATTTACCTTGTTTCCTTTGAGAGAGAACCCGTACCAACCCACAATCCTGGCTTGCTTTTTGTTTGACGTTCTCCTCAGTGATGTCACATGGATGACTGTTGGAATCAGTGCACATAGAGCCCAGGATAGGCCAGGTTCACACGACTGCTCTGACTCTAGCCCGGAAACTTTCCTTTCTTAATGAATCCAACTTCAGCGTATTTCTTATGCTGCGGACAGCACGCTGTCTACAAGACATTCATCTAGCTCTGTTGTTTCAATTTTCTGAATACATCCTAGAATCGAGCTGCACCAACGTCATAACATGTTCGCGAGGAATCGCACTATGTTTGTAACGACATCTTCAATTACATACCTTTTAAAGAGTGAAGAAGCTCCGTGGTGCATTCCATGTAAAGTGCCACTCACAATGAAATATATTCTTTTAGAGTGTTGGGACTTGCATGGTGTGAGACACAAACATTTCACAGCAGATTCCACGAGAACCTTGTTCAGAGATAATGCAATCTTTAAATTCTTGAAAGAGATTAACATTTTTCATCGGATCTGAGATTTGTGTTGTTATCCTAATGTGGTGTGTTTGTTGTTATCCTAATGTGGTGTGTTCGTTGCTATCCTAATGTGGTGTGTGGGTTGTTATCCTAATGTGCTATGTTGGTTGTTATCCTAATGTGGTGTGTTTGTTGTTATCCTAATGTGGTGTGTTGGTTAATATCCTAATGTGGTGTGTTTGTTGTTATCCTAATGTGGTGTGTTCGTTGCTATCCTAATGTGGTGTTTGGGTTGTTATACTAATGTGCAATGTTGGTTGCTATCCTAATGTGGTGTGTTTGTTGCTATCCCAATGTGGTGTGTATGTTGCTATCCTAATGTGGTGTGTTTGTTGTTATCCTAATGTGGTGTGTTCGTTGCTGTCCTAATGTGGTGTGTGGGTTGTTATCCTAATGTGCTATGCTGGTTGTTATCCTAATGTGGTGTGTTGGTTGTTATCCTAATGTAGTGAGTTCGTTGTTATCCTGATGTGGTGTGTTGGTTGTTGTCCTAATGTGCTATGTGTGTTGTTATCCTAATGTGGTGTGTTGGTTGTTATCCTAATGTGCTATGTAGGTTGTTATCCTAATGTGGTGTGTTTGGTTGTAATCCTAAATTGGTGTGTTTGTTGCTATCCTACTGTGTCGTGTTCGTTGTTACCCTAATGTGGTGTGTTTGTTGTTACCCGAATGTGGTGTGTTTGACGTTCTTTTTTTTTTCTCTTTTCTCCAGTGTTTCTACAGCATGACAACACAGTTGCTGTTTTTATATGCCTCGTGGCCACTGCCTATGGAGGTAAGAGACGCCAAGCTCTATCAGAGAAACTCTGTTTTTGAGGCACAACATCTCATGAACACCTCGGGTAGTCTCGACAAATTTTAAGATATAGCAACACACTGTCTAAGATTGGCTGTTTTTGGAAGGCAGCGTCTCACATAAAGTGGACGTTTCAGATGTTACGAAGCTGAACTGGTTGTCGATGCCACGCCTCGGCTTTTTCTTTCTTTTTTTTTCTTTCTTTTTTTTCGCTTTTTTCTTTTTCCTTCTTTCTTCTGTGATGGTGTGGAGGGGTAAGGGGTGTGCAGGTGAAGACAGGCAGCTGGCAATGCGTAGAAGCCAAGGGACAGCAGCCAGTAAAGAAGACACGGAGGACAAGGTGTAGTTTCTCCCTTTATTTTCTTCTTCCACGCCAGTCGCTCACATCAGGGAACTCTCTGTTGCCCGGGCGTTGGCACCACCAGCATGTTGGGCCCCTTTTGTCTTCTGGCTGGTGACGACTGGTTTGGTGTGGCGGGTTTCCATTTCCGGTCTGGAGGGCTGCGACCACAGCAGACTGTTGCTGTTCCTTGAGCTGTTGCTTCAGAGATGCCGTCTCACTGGCGAGGGCGGAAATCTGGGTCTCTAGCCGGTGGAAGGCATCAGTGTTGGCGGCTGCGGCGACTTGCTGCACGATGGGTTCGTGTGTGTTGTCTTCCCGCATCCAGCGCTGGGCCTCCTGCGTTGCTTCCAGAAAAGTGGTCGTTGGTTTCTCCCTCAGGAACCGCTTCAGGTCCCTCTAAGGGATGGAGGATGCAGCCCGTTGACAAAGGAATCCTCAGCATGGCCGGTGAGAGGGTGTTGGCTGTAGCTGCGTTGGTCTTCGTCCAGAGGACCCGCAGTGCAGCGGCATATTCAGCCACCGACTCTGCCAGACCTTGCTGGCGTTTGTAGAATGCTCCAGCAAGGGCAGTGGAGTCCCTGTGCTCACCCCAGTGCTGCTCAGGATGGCAAAGATTTTCGCAGGCGAGTCTATCTCCTCTGCCTCCATCGTCAGAACTTGCTGCCGCGCTCTGCCCTCCAAGGCGCTCAGGAGCCAGCCAGCAGCCATGAGATCGGCATAGGTTGAAGCCTCAGCATCAAGGTGGCTTCCCTGATGAAATCCTCTGCACCTTCCTCCCAGAAAATTTGCGTAGTTTGTGGGGGCGTAGACCTGAAGGCTGTGCTGCTAGGGGTGGCTGGCCTCCTTGTCCATCCATACCTGCAGCCTGGTTGCCTTCGTTGTCCGTGTCTTCTGGTTCCCCCGTACCATTCTGCTGTATTCTTGGGCTGTGTCTCCTTGGTCTCTTCTGTCTTCGATCCTGCTCGCAGCGCCAATTGTGATGGTGTGGAGGGGTAAGAGGTGTGCAGGTGAAGACAGGCAGATGGTGATATGTGCAGGAACCAAGGGACAGCAGCCAGTCAAGAAGACACGGAGGACGAGGTGTAGTTTCTCCCTTTATTTTCTTCTTGCACGCCAGTCGCTCACATCAGGGAACACTCTGTCTCATTCTCACACAACGCTCTACTTTTATAAGCATGTACCGGGCCGCAAAGCCAGCGACACGGTGCCAGAGACGAAACGGGCCCCGCGAGGCCGGAACCAACAGAAATTTGTGTTTTTTATCGCGGTTTCAGTGTCGTCTGGCTCGCTGTCCGTTCAAACTATTAACACATATTTACTATCGATGAAAACCTCAGAACACGAGAAATAAAATGCAGTAAGTCACATTTGACAATTTTGTTCCTGTACTAAATCATTGCTGATTAATGTCCTAGAGTGAAGCCACTTTTAATGCGTTTACGTCACATTTTCCTCTATTTCAATAAAAAAATACTGAAGAGCGTGAAATAATTTTACAATGAATGAATAGCTGGCACTTCGCTCTTTTCATACATAAAAATTTCATTTTCCGAGACAGTGTCTAAGTGGAGAATTCTGTTGTTAAAATTACTAGAAAACACAACTGACTTTTCACTTCGCCGGGCCATCGGCGCCTGCTTTTGACACAATTTCCAACTGAAAAATACTCTGTTGAAATGGTCTGTTAAATAATAAATTCTACACATTTTCAGTTGTGTTCATAACAGAATGGAGTCATTATCAAGATTTCGATCGGGAAGTCCGAATTTCGTAGAATGATAATTTGGATCAAAACTCCGACAATGAACGAAGAAGGCGACTTGCTCAAGGGAACCGGCGTCATCAGTCATTTGTATAGTCGCAAGCTGTGCGGAAAAGATCCTAAGCATGCGATATACGAAATGAGAGCTCATGGACATTACTTTTAACATGCATCTTCAGATTCTTCGGTTTTCCTCTTACTTTTTGTAAAATCAAGAATTATTCAATATTCATTCGACAGACAATTGAAAATGGCGCCAAGATTGCTCGTGCAAAAATCCCAGTTTAGAGAAATTATGGGTTCTCAGCCCAGTACGGTTGTAATGAATAAAATACATTAATTTTTGTGACTTTAGCGACGTACATACAACTATGTAGGTTTGAGGTATCATGATTTAATATGTGTTAATAGTTTTGAACGGACAGCGAGCCAGACGACACTGAAGCCGCGATAGAAAACACAAATTTCTGTTGGTTCGGCCTCGCGAGGCCGTTTCGTCTCTGGCACCGTGTCGCTGGCTTTGCGGCCGGTACATGCTTATAAATAGTAGCACACCTCTTACCCCTCCACACCATCACACTTCATTTCTTCTTCCTCTTCTTCTTCTTCTTCTTCTTGGTCTTCTTCTTTTTCTTGTTCTGCTGTTGTTCTTGATGTTCTTCTTCTTCTCGTATGTGTGTTGACATGTGCTCATTTCTTTCCCCAATAAACAATATTTCGTTGTTCGTTCCTCCTCCTCCTGCTCCTTCTTCTCTCCTCCTCCTCTTCCTTCATCATCTCATCATCATCATCATCATCATCATCATCATCATCATCTTCTTCTTTTTCTTCTTCTTCTTCTTCTTCTTCTACTTCTTTGAATAACGTCTGCTACAAACTTGTCTCTTTATGATGTAACGCTTCACGTAATTCAAACTGTTTTGAGACGTAACACTCATGTAAATTGAACCGTGTCGACATGTAGCACCCAGCTGTGAGCTAGACAACCACCGTGTCATGCTCTGTTTGGAACTCTTGCGTTTGCTGACGAAGGTTCGTCTGCTGTTGCAGAACTGCAGATGTCGCGCTGGGGAAGCCGACCGGCCTCAGAGCTCCACAGCTACGCTAACGATTCCAGCAAAGCGGTGGACGGCATCATGGAATCCACCCTGTCTACACTGGCGAGTCGGACTGCTTCCACACGGGGAAAAAAGCCTGGAGGAGGGGAGTGGTTCATGGTGGACCTGCAGGGGACGTACCAAGTCCACTCCGTCAACATCCTCAACAGGGGCGACTGCTGCGGTGAGTACGAGTGGAATCACGTTGATCTGCACAGGATAAGTCCTCTGACGTTTCTCTTGTATATATTTTTAAAAACTCCACGTGGAACTGTGCATAGTCTTGTGTCTTTAGAAGGGCTATTTTCAAGGGTTGCGTGCAATGAGGTTTTCTTTTTAATGACTTGTGAGTTGGTTACAACGCGGTGATAGCCCTCATATGGCCCTCTGCGGTCGGCTGGGCTATAAGCTATAAGCAACATTACCTTACTTACCTTATAGTCTGTGTCACGCTCACGCAAGTGGCTTGATGCGAAGGTGGACAAACTTAAGTAAAAAAAAAAAAAAATTAACTGTACCGCCGAAGGAAAGAGGAGAAAAAATTACGAGACAAACACGACGCGTTTCGACCTCTTTGGTCTTCTTCAGGCGAAACATACAGCATTCAAGACAATGAAAACGAAAAACGAACAATCAATCATCTCTCGAACTTGGCGCAAAATGGATTGAAGTGAAGGTGTTGCGGGTGTCCCCCCCCTTCCCCCGCGCAAGCTACGTAAGCGTTATTCCGTCATAGCAAAAGCTATCAGAAGTGTCCCTCTTCCATACAATAGACTATCTGAAGTGTCCCCCTTCCATACAATAGACTATCTGAAGTGATGTGCTGTCACTTTCTTAGTATGCTTCCCTTTAACAAACAGTATACTAGCCCCCCCCCCCCCCCCCCCTCTACTATATACTACGGTATTGTACACCAGCCTTTTTCTGGGATAGCATTCTTCTTAAAACCGGGAAGGCAGAGGAGTCAAGTTACCACTTTCCGCGGTCACTGAGGAGAAATAATCAGGTTTCGAAATACCGGTATCTGACCAGGAGTTATATGTTTGTGAGTTTCTCCCCATTGGAGATTGTCTCCCCTTGGAGGACTATAAGCTTGCTGAAGGCTCATTTGAGAAGCATGTATTATTCCCATTCACCCACTCAAAGCACATGCTGTTAGCTGGGCAGAATTATCTACCACTGCAGATATGAATGCTTATCTCCCCTATTTCTTCAATCTAAGACATAAGAGCAAGCTTTGTTTATAATTGAATATATATATATATATATATATATATATATATATATATTATATATATAATAAACTAATAATTTCCAAGGATAAGTACCGCACCATCCCAGCAACTTATAGAGCAGCTTGGTGTTGCAATGACTGCAAGAAATATTTAATTATAAACAAAGCTTGCTCTTATGTCTTAGATTGAAGAAATAGGGGGAGATAAGCATTCATATCTGCAGTGGTAGATTATTCTGCCTAACTAACAGTATGTGCTTGTGTGGGTGAATATAAAATAATATAAAATAAATGCTTCTCAAAATGAACCTTTAGAAAGCTTTATAGTCTCCAAGGGGGAGACGATCTCCAATGGGGAGAAAACTCACTAACATATAACTCTGGTCAGATACTGATATTTCGAACCTGGTTGTTTCTCCTCAGTGACCACGGAAAGTGATAACTTGACTCCTCTGCCTTTTCGGTTTTAAGAAGAATGCTATCCCAGAAAAAGCTGGTGGGCAATACAGTAGTATGTTTATTGAGTTTTCAAAAAAAACAACCAAAGGTGCCACCTGGAGCAAAAGAAAATCATTGAAAGAGCAAAACAAGCTACATTTTCTTGTGAAAAGTAGAAATAAAAAAAGATAACCTCTTTAAGACACAAGTGCTGAGGGCCAGTTCCTGGAATGAATCCACAAGGGAATAAATTACCAATAAACTAATAAATTCCAAGGATAAGTACCGCACCATTCCAGCAACTTATAGAGCAGCTTATAGTTTATTGTAATTTAATCCCTTGTGGATTCATTCCAGGTGTGGCCCGCCGTCACTTATGCAAACGCCGCCTCCACGCAACACCGCGCGCGCGCGCTCGCACACACCAACGGACACTCATACTCAAGAAAACAGCTTTCACATCAACTAACAAGAGAACGTGAAGTGTAAACTTGCCGGCTGCATCGGGTAAAAAGTGTGTAGACAACACATGATGTAACGATATAGGCTAGATGAAATGGGGTGCATTTTGATGTGAACTGCACGAAATCAAATTAGACAGAATGCTACATGCCCCATCACCTGAGATCGATCTGCCTGTTCATATAGCTGTGAATTTAACCAAAATAACGGACGAATTAATACACTTGAAGACGACACATATTCAATCTGTGAAACGGTCAACGTTAAACGACGTCAAGAATTACCATTAAAGCATGATCAGAGAACTGAACGTTCATAGAATCTGTCAAAAGCGAACGATACATGAAGATGTCAAAAACTGTGCACCGGATAAAACTTTATTCATTTAGTTGAAATTAGGTCAATGCCTGGAAAGTAGACAATATTATTTTAAAACACACACACACACACACACACACACACACACACACACACACACACACAACACACAAAAAGCAAATAAGTCATGCCCTTAGAAAACACGCAACACATGTACACGAGAATGGGAAAGGTTTTGTCTGGATTTGTGTGTTTGTTTTTCCAGGCAAGAATGACCCAGTACAACGTTACATTGGATAGTAAAGAAGAAGGCTGCAGGGATATTGTATGATATGCAAGCACGCGAGGGCGTGTGTGCGTTTGTGCAACTATGAACATATTTGCGATTCTGCGCTCTCGTGTGTGTGGATGTCCGTGCATGGTAAATGTGTGTGTGTGTGTGTGTGTGTGTGTGTGTGTGTGTGTGTGTGTGTGTGTGTGTGTGTGTGTGTGTGTTTTTGTGCGCGCGCACGCATGTGTGTGTGTGTGTGTGTGTGTGTGTGTGTGTGTGTGTGTGTGTGTGCGTGTGTGTGTGTGTGTGTGTGTGTGTGTGTGTGTGTGTGTGTGTGTGTGTGTGGTGTTGGGCGTAGGCGTAAGTGCGCGGAGGCACACGCGTGTGTGTATTCGTGTGTGTGATCGTGGGGATCTGTGTATGTATCTGTCTGTGTCCGTATGTGCTGATTGTATTTCCATTACCAAAGATATGGTTATTCAAATATAAAGGTACCTAGCTTTTGCGAGTGCTTGTGTGCATGTAGTGTGTAGTAGTAGGAGAAAGAGTAGTAGCAGGAGTAGAAGTAGTAACTTTCATTTTACGTCTTTTCACAAAATTGTGTAACATATGTATGAGAGAGAGAGAGAGAGAGAGAGAGAGAGAGAGAGAGAGAGAGAGAGAGAGAGAGGAGAGAGAGAGAGAGAGAGATTACACATGTGCCTTAGTGCGTGCGTGTGTGTATGTCTGTATGCAGGTGTCAGTGAGTACATGTAATCACACAAAGACCGCGAACATCATATTAGATACTTAACTGTACAATGTAATCAAGCAAGAGATAACTTTAAAAACAAGATAATATCAGAAAAAAACACAGCACATCAATCACAGACATGTCTGATAAACATAGAAAGTATGCCGTGAGAATGTTGAAGCATTATATTTAGTTCTGAGAGCATCTAGTTTCAGCCTATAGAATGCTGGAACGAAATTTCTGTATTGATATATATCACGAATTTGCAGATTTCGGATGCTTTTGACATAATCAGTGCTGAAAACTTATGCAAGCATTTATCCTCATACACATATTATCGGCATACTGCAACATCTGTGTGTGTGTGTGTGTGTGTGTGTGTGTGTGTGTGTGTGTGTGTGTGTGTGTGTGTGTGTGTGTGCGCGCGCGCGCGCGCGCGTGTGTGTATGTGTGTGTTATGTGTGCGTGTGTGTGTGTGTGTGTGTGTGTGTGTGTGTGTGTGTGTGGTGTGTGTGTGTGCGCGCGCGCGCGCGTGCGAAAAAGTAGTCGTACTTTTATTTCACGTCTTTTCAAAAGAGAGAGAGAGCGAGAGAGAGGGGAAAAATGATGTTTGATGATGAAAAATCTTTATTTCCAAGGGAAAACAGTTAAAAAAATTCACCTTTTTTTTTTCCCCCCCGGGCCCCCTTCCCCCACAAAGGGACCAATTTTGAAATGACCAACAACTACAAAACATAATTTGCGACAATTTTTAAAAGCCACGACCGACCCCTGGGGGTCTCCCCTACAGGATCGGTCTAGAGGGGATGAAGGGAGGTGACTGACCTCAAAAACCCCAGCAAGACCCACCAAAAAGTTTAACAATACAAAACCCCAAAAAATTCACACCAACAACACACAAAGTCAAAAATAACCCTTCCAAACCCCACAAAACAGCACAACACAATCAAGCATTTAAAACACCCCCGAATACACAAAATTTAAAAGCATTTCAACACCAGCCCATACCCTTAGTCATAAAAAAGCATTTAAACCCCACAACAAAACCATAATCATAAATAAGCATTTCCCCGCACCCCTTCCTTTCCTTGTTTCATGTGGTCCCCCACCCCTTTGGCCTCCCCAAAGTCCATGGGGGGCACCTTTTTGTCCCCATAGGTTTCCCCCAAAACCCGGGGTTGTTCTTGAACGGAGTCTTTAAACCCAAACCCCAAATTGAACACACACCCACCCAAAATTGAAACGACACAGAGCAAACCACACTGGTCACAAAATTGAAGGAATCCGGGAAAAAGGGGAAAGGAACGCACCCGTGGGACGAGGCGTTGTCGCTAAAGGTCCCGGAGGGGGTTGGACCACCCACCCAAGGCCCACGTGCTCCTCAACCATGCGGGGCCCCAAACAGGCAAGCTTGGGGGAACCCCCCGCGGGGGGGAAAAAGGGAAGGGAAACGGAAAGGGGAAAGGGAAGGGGTTTACTGGAACCCCCCCAGCCCATACGGCTGCATATGCTGTTAAACCCTTAACCCCAACTGGGCATGATGGGCGAGGGGGGGTTTTGCTGAATACATTAATAGCCCCAAAGCTCAAAAACCAGCCCTGGGGAAATAACACAGTGAACATCCCAAACGAGGAATGTTCGAAAAAGGGTCCCTCCACAAGAAGCTAAGAGATTACATTCACAGGCTTAAACAAACAAAATAGCAAATTATTTTTTAAACCTTTCCCCTCCCCTCCGTTCAACTTTTTCCCCTTTCTTAGGAACAAAAAAAAATTAAAAAAAACCCTTTGTTTTTAAAAACTGCCCCCCCAAAATTGCAAAAATCATAATTAAAGGGCAAAAATTACCCCCACTTTTCCCTTTGCGCCCATTTAAAAATGAAACAATTCCCCAACCACGCACCCAAAAAGACTAATAAAGCGTACGCACGCCGCAAAAAAAATTAAAATCGTTCCCCTTGCACGCACAACGGGAGGGTGGCCGAAGAATAAGAAATGGTGACTGTGACGGGGGCGGACGGGGGAAAACCAAAAGAAAGTAAAAACCCCAAAATCCCCGGGTTTTTCTCCCCCATCCCCCCCACTCCCGCATCACAGGCATAAAAAGGAGAAAAAAATTTTGGTTTTAAAATTTTCGAATGGCGGGGTTAAAAAATTTAAATTTAACCAAAAAAAAGGGGGTTCAAAAAAAAATTTTTTTAAAATTTTTAAAAAAAAAAAAGGAAATTGCGAAAAAAGAGAAAATTACCCGGCTAACAAAAAAAAAAAAAAGGGGGAAACGACCCCCCAAAACCCGTTGCTTCCAGCTCCCCGGGGGTGACCCAGAAGGGGGGTCAAGCGCTCTCTCCCCCCTGTCCGTGAGAGGACCAGCAAGAAATTTTGCGGTTTAGGGACGTCCCCCCCCTTTCAGGCCGACTGTGGGAAATAAAGGTACCAAACCTACCTTCAAAGAAGTTTTTTAGAAAACCCAAACCCGGGGGGCAGGCGCCCCCGGGGACATCTTCCGCTCAAAGTGAAGAAAAAACCCTGCCTGCCAAAGGCAACCAACATGCCCCCCTTTACGTCACGTGAAATACCTCAACCCTAAAAAAATTGTTGCACGTGGGGGCAGGTAAAAAGACGGGGGAAAGGGGCGGATAGAGACGGGCAAGTTCAAGAAAAAGGTCCCCGCCCCCCGGGAACCGGGCGGATGAATTGCAGGGCAGTAAAATTTGGGAAAAGAGAGAGAGAGAAAGAAAAACCTAACCTAAATGAATAAAATTAAGGGGAAACCCCACCACAAGCCACTTTAAAGGGGAAGGGAAATTACGACAACAACAACGCAAAAAAAATTAAATTTTTTTCCACCCCCCTAGATGGGTCACCGTATACCCTTTCGTGAAAAAAACTCGTGCCCAAAACCCCCCTTCTAAAACATCTTTTTTCTCTGAGTTTACAGGCACCTTAAACCCTTTTACGCCAGGGAAAAATTTCACAAAAATTTGGGACCAAAACCCAACCCCTGTGATCGCCCAGAGTACGAAAAATCCAATACAAACTTTTCCACGATAGAATTATACGGGAAATACTTAGTATTTTAACATTTAAAAAAACAACTAAAAAACCCTTTCCCAACAAATAAGAAAGAAATCCAAACCCAGTGGGATTTTCACACCTTTAAAAATCACGAAGTAAAAACCCTGTACAACCTACAACTGTTACAGAAAACCAAAAAGGGAATAAAACCCTGGTTGAGGGGAAGTGCCCCCTTTGACTGTTTCTCCAATTTTGTGCCCGGGGAAGCTGGGCGAGATAGTCAGCAACCGAAATTGCGGGAAAACCCCTTGATATGGCGAAAATTTAAAGCATGACTCTGCATTTTCCACCCCCAACCCATGATCAAAACGATTGACGGGCCGGGGATCCGGAAAGGTTTCTGGGAGGATGATGACCCCGGGCCCTTTCCCAGTTACAAAATCCGGCCTTTCACCGTACAATGGGGGTTTAAAATTCCTATGCCCCCACCCCCTGCTGGGACACTCCTTTTCAATCGTGGGAAATTTTCTCTGCATCAGTGAGTTTCTTGCTCGCAAAGCAAGGGGGTTGGGTCCCCCCCTGATCCTTTAGCAACAGGGCCCCAATCCCCACTGCAGAAGCATCAGTTCCCCAAAAAAGGGAAAGGACGGCATCTGGGGACCCAAGGACGGGACAGTTTTCAGGGCCTTCATGGGTTTTAAAACCCCTTTTGGGAAACCCGTTTCACCCCAAAAACCAAACTTTTGGTTTCTTTCCCCTTCGTAAAGTCAGGGGGGTAGGGAAAATCTTCGCGAAGTCATGGATGAATTGCGGAAAAGTACCCCGAAACCCCAAAGGAAATTAAACCGCTTTTCCCTTTTGGTTCGGGGGGGTTTCTGGCCCCTGCTTTTTTTTGGCCCCCTTGTTTTTTCCTCAGGAGAAATAAAACCTCGCTGCAAAAGTTTCCCCAAAAAGGGAAATCCCCCTGCCCAAAGCTGACTTTTTGGGAAGGACGGGCCCTTTTGGAATTTTAACCTTTGGGCAAAAGCGAAGAAACAGGCGACGGAGGACCCGAGACGTGCATTTCCCCAATCTATGGCTAAAGTAGCAGGTAACCCAAAGAAATGTTCAGATCTGGTTTTATTTGGGGAGGAGCATGTCGAAAAGACGGGGACTGAGAATCGCTCCAGCATTTTGAGGCCCAAAAGGCATCACTTTCCCAAATGGAACTGCCCTTTTCGGGCCGTCTAAAAGGGCCTTTTTGGGGTTTACCTCTCTGGCCATGGGTATTTTCCATTCCCCTTTTGGGCGAGATCAAAATTTGGGAAAAATTTACCCTGACTCAGTGAGCGAAGTTTTTTTGTCGAAATCCGGCAGGGGTTCAGCTTAAAAATGGAAAAAACCTTTTTCCCAACCGTAAAAATTCGAGGGAAAACCTCATTTTGCCTTTTTCCCTTTTTTTCCAAAAGGAGGGGGGATGAGTACGGAAAACTCGTACTTTCCCAATGACCCCCAACCTTAACATGGCTTGGCACCTCCTGTTGGAAAACCAAAACCCCTTTGGGGGAGGCAGAGGGTCCCTGTTTGCCCCTTTTTTGGGGTCTGGGGTGGCCCAATTTCCCAGTGTCATCAAAAAGGGGTATGTGCGGGACCGTCTGTGAGCCGCCCTTTGGAAAACCCCGGGCTTTAACCTGGCAGTTGATCTGTCGGCTAAGGAGGGTTTTAAACCCAAAGAAAACCACCCTCCCAAACGACTTTTCCCGACGAGGGGAAGGGTGGGTTTTCCTTTAAAGCCCCCGCCCCTGAAATCTCTTCGCCATTTCTCCCCCAAAAACGACGGGGGTGAATCCTGCCTGGCACCGAGTTCGTTCCAAAGTATGCTTTAAAGGGGGTTTTGGCATGATAAAGCTTCCTTGCCTCGCACGCAAACCCGAAGCCCCAGCCACCCCCCGACTGAAAGACCAAAAAAGGGGCCCCTGCCAAGCAAGCTGTAATTTTGTTCTTTTTTTGGGGGAAGGGAAAAAGCAATTAAAATCATCCCCGGGCTAAAACCCACCTTAAAAAACACTGCCCCCGTCGAACAACCCTTGTACTTGGTTTTTGCCGACTGCAAATTTTTTCTGAGAAAGCGGGGCAAGTGAAAACGAGGGCGGTTGCGCAGATCGCCACAAAACCGACCCCCACCTTGCCCAAGCGGTTCCATATCTGTAAAGTCCACATCTGTTTAAAGCGTTGGGGGTCACCTTTAATGTTCTGCCATACGGGATTCGAACGGGGAAAAGCCCCTTGCTTTTGGGGAACCTCCCTGTAGGCAAACGAAAGGGCGGGGGTTTTTTAAACGTTCCCACTCCAAAGGTTGCTCTGCAAAAGGGCCCGACGCAACATTGCTTCAATGCCCATTTAAAGCGCTCGAAAAACCCTTTGGCCTGCGCATGTTAGGGTACGTTGTTCCTTTGGAACTTTTTGGCCCCGAGTTTTTTCATTTCCTGCATGGTTTCGGCAAAAAACGGGGTTTTCCCGGGTTCCGAAAGGAACTTTTGGGCCCCCAAAGGCGCGTCCAAATCTGCCGGGGGACCTTCAGAAACCATGGGGGCATCGATAGTCCTAAGGGGGACACCCCTCGGGGGTTTTGAGTCGCAATAGTCAAGCACCCCCAAAAATTTTTTCGGTCCCGCGATGGGATGGGGGGTTAAAAGGGGGGGCCCCCAACAGGTCGAAAAACCCCAACTTTGCAAAAGGGCCCCCCAACCATGGCACTGACCCTGGGGGGAACACGCTTCAAGCGCCCCTTAGGCGTTTTTTCCTTTTGGCAGAAAACGAAATCGGCATTTCTCCCTAACCTGAGGGGTTCACCCTTTTGGCCGAAAAAAATCCGGGTTTTACCCGCTCGAGATTTTCCGTTTTGGGAGCCCATATGACCTCCAGGGGGAAAACAGGGGTTTCCGAGAAAAATTTTCTCCCCAAGCTTTGGGGGGCGACGACTAGTTTGTTTGGGGTTACCCGTTCTGCCGGTAAAACCCCCTAAAGGGGACCCCCTTTGTGGAGCTTAAAGCTCCCTTTGGCGTTTGGGGAAAAAAGACTGGCGGGCATCCCCCATTTTCGCAGGCGTTGGAAAACCAATCCCGGGCCTAAGAGGAAACCCATGGTAGCGGGTTGGGGCCCTTTGGCCAAAAACCCGTCAGAGATCGGCTTTTAGAAGGAACGAAAATTTCCTACTCCTGTTTCTTGGCTTTGGCGCGCGGGAAACTCCCACACACGCCTGAAGGGGGGAAAATTCCGTAGCCCAAGACTGACTGCGCCCAAACTGCAAAGGTGTTGGTTTTCCCCTTTTAAAAAAGGGGAATCCCAGGGGTCGCCCCAAAGGGCGAGGGCCCATATTCCCAAACAGAAGAGGGGGGGAATAGGAATGAGAACGGGAAGGGGACGGGGGGAGGAAAACCGCCCCCAACCCCCCGCACACATCAAAACCTAGCGCCCCGCTGAGCCTGGGGGAAAACCCAAAAACCCCTTATCCACAAAGAGCTTTGATGCTCCCAAACCCTGAGGGTGTCGCCCAAAGGAAGAACCAAAAAACGAAAAAAAAACACTGGAATTTCTGTACCACCAGAAGCTGGGATGGCCCCCACTTTGCCAGGCACGGGACGCTGGGGGGAAATAGCCCATGACTCCCCGGGGGCTTTGGGGGAAAACCTTCCTAATTTTCCCGGGGACGCCCCAAAAAGGGAAAAAACAGTGGGGGTGCTGAGGCCCCGAAAAAATCCGCCTTTTTTCAAACCCGTAGCCGTCGTCGGCCCCCAAATTGCCATTTAACCCTTGGGGGTTTCCTGTCCGTATTTGGGCTTCCCCAAAAGCCCCAAACGGGTTTCAGCAAACCCCTCAGGGGTAAAAAACGCGGCCCCGAAATCCTTTTGGGTGTTTTTCGCCTATACGGATCCTCAACTCGGGGGGCACAGTTTTGGGAAAAGCTTTTCCCGAGGGAAAAATAAATTCCTCAACCCTCCATTTTGAAACTGACGCCGGGAAACCCAAGCATTTTGGGGAGCCTATTTTCCAAACTGAAACAAAGGTTAAATCTTTAATTTTTTTTTCAGGGACCGGAACTTCCCCTGTCCCGTCTCGGGGGGTTGGTTTGGAAAACGTTTCCGCAAGCCAACAGCATGTCTGCATAAAGCGCCTTATTTGGGGTGCACACACCCCCTTTGCAGCACCTTTAAAAATTCCAAAAAAAAAAGGGTGCATGCCTTTTGTTCCTCAGAAAATTTTGGTTATGAACTATTTCCTTGTCAAAAATCTCTAAGACCAATAAATTGCCCTCAATTGGTTTTAATTTCCGGGAATTTTTAATTTTTGGGGCCTCAAAACTTTTCACTTGCCTGTCGTCAAAACCCCCGAAAAAACAGAGGGGGGGAAATCCGAAAAAAGAAGTTGCCCCAAAATCTTTCCCTACGCAGAGAAACTTTTTCCCCGATGGAGGGTTTCCTTTGGCCTGACACCCCTCCTTCCCCCCCTTTTTACGCTTGTCCCCTGATGGCAGCCCTTCCCTACGCGCATTTTCCTGTCTGGCGCCTTTTTCCCTCCGCAGTTTTAGCCTTTTTCCCAAAGCAGCTTTACCCCTTTTCCCTTACGCTAAGTTTCCCTCCCCTATCAACTTTTTCCCGACGGGGGGGTTTCCTGCCTGGCGGGCTCTTCCCCTCGGAGGGCCCTCATCCCCGTCGCTGTCGCTCCAAAAAACTTCAGGCGGAGGCATGTCCTGGGCGGGATTCACCACCCCCGACAGGGGATGACCTTTTGGACCCTTCCCTTGGGTCTCGCTTTCCCATGAGGAAACCCCCCCGGGGGCATACCCCTTTTCCGGGGGGAAACATGGGGGAGGGGGGGGGTTTGGGTTTTTGGCGACTCAACAAAAGCCCACATTGTTTCCCCCAAAAATCTGACCGCTTCCGAGGGGAAAAAGTGCCAGGGGGGGGTTCTCAGCAGGAAGATCCCCTAGCGAAGAAGAAAGTGAAAGTACTGCGGGACAACGGTACAGACTGGAAAAAGAAGAAGTCACTGTACCCGAATACTGGTACTAATTTTGGGACAACATTTAAAAACCTTTTTTTTCGAGCACGCGTCGCCAAAAAACCCGCCAGAAAAGGGACGTTCCCTTAAAAACTATATCCTACGGTTCCCCAAATTCCCGGGGAAAGACAATTCCACTTAAAAAAACAGATCCCGCAGGGATTGACGGCTGCTCCCACTCTGGCAAAAACGCGACCCCACAACACACAACAGGCGGTGGGGCCCCACCGACAAAAAGGGAAAGGAAATGTAAAGGGGTTTGCTCCCACGGGGGGCAACACCGCGTCCCCAACACGAGCAACTTTTGGCGGGGGGGCTCACCGAAAAACAAAAAAAAATGACAAAAGGATTCCGGAGAAAAGAAAAAGGGGTTACTAACGCCCGAAAACACCCACCGGGTACTCAACCACCCGGTAAAAAAACTGGTTAACTAAAAAACCAAAATTTGCAGCCCTGAGGGGCAACAAAAAAGGAAAAGTCCTACGGCCTTTTCCGGCGTGGGGCACCCGGCGGAAAGAGGAGGTCTGGACGCGGTCGTTTCCCCCCTTTCGCCTCAACTCGACCCCCCCGTCAAAACCCAAGGGTTCCTTAGGCCCCCAAAAGACCCCCAAACACCTAGAGTCCCCAACCCAACCAAACCCACAAACAAACACACAAACTGCCCTAAACATATACAAAACAGACAGAACGGGAAACAGGCACTCCCACGAAACAAAGAGAGACAGCCCGGAACCCTTCACACCCCCGGACGAGCCCCCAAAAAATGCACGACCGCCCCCTGGGGGTCGCCTAAACGGATCGGTTAGATGGGTGAAAGGGGATACGCCTCACACGCCCCCAAGAGACCACACAAAAAGATTAAAATTTAAAACACCCCTTTTATTCACACCAACACACAC
>CM031616.1:44316062-44323562 GCA_018398815.1 Conus ventricosus | reverse complement strand
TCATTGAGACTTTCAAAAGTTTATCCACTGTCAACAAGATTTCCGTCCTCCACATCTGAATTGCCGCTGGAGTCAGTTGCACATTCTCTATGTCAACGGAAGGAACGCTTTCCATGTTTCTTAACATTCCTTGTAGGTACGACATAATGTCACTGAGAGTCACGTTCTCTGGAGGGTCGTTCTGTTGGTCATTCGCTGGAGGCCTGTCCTGATCACAATCCACATCACAGCATTCGTCAACACAGTCTTGATCAGTGCTTGGTTTCAATGAACCAAAATCCATGTCTGACACTTCATCGTGTGCAACTGTCACAGATTCTTTGTCGCACGGTTCCAAATCAATCTCTGTTTGCTTGTCACTGTGTTGTGTTTCTTCTGCAGGCTGGGTTACAGACAGAGGGAGATGGTTGTCACTCTCGAAAATCTCATCACATGGAACACAACTTTCGCTGGTTCTGTCAACGTTGTAAAATATACTAGGAGGTGTCGGCAAAAATAAACCGGACGGAGAACATGAACTTTCACTTGCCTTTCTCTTTTGATTGTTTCTGTAGGCCTCTGCTCTGTGCCTATCCCTATTCAGCTGTGACGGGCACTTGCGACGATACGCCACGCTGTGGCCTTGAGTTTGCGTGGCAGGGGGCTGCTCGGTACTCGAAGTGAACCGCAGAACGACGACAGTTTGTTTACCTCTACCCTCTATTTTGAATGACGACAATGCCATTTCCTCCAGTGCAGCATTGAGCGTGGCTTCTACGGTGGATGGAAGACCTTGAACAGGCATGCTGGGCGAAATACAGTTGATACAAGTAGAAATTTACCGGAGCGGCTGAAATACGTCTTGCGCGGTTGCCGAACAAGGGAGGCCACTCCTTTATAGAAAGGACAGACTTGGAAAAAGAGGTGGGGAGTGTTGATTGCCATTAGGAAGAACTTAGCCAGTGAGTTTTTATATCAAGGCAAAAATAGTGAGTTTATTTTGTAGGATTAATTTTAAGAATAAGAGACCTGTCATTGTTGGATCAGTATACAGACCTCCAGACTCAGATGAAAATGTATGTTCGTCTATTTGCAGAGACATTTCTGACATTGTTTTGGCCAATTGGAAGGCAATATTATGGATTGGTGGAGACTTCAACTTACCAGATATTGATTGGCGTGAAGATGCCATACTTGGTAATCAATACAATAAAAATATTCATTCTCAGTTTTTTTATACCACCAAAGACCTTTGATCAGTGCAGTCAGTTGAAATACCAACACGTGGCAATGCATTCTTGGATTTATTTTTTACCAGTTGTCCAGGCGCTTTAGGCAGTCAGGAATTAATTGCAGGCCTGGGTGATCATGACATAATTCTCTTAGAGAGCAACTTTTAACCCTTTCGAAGAAAACCCCTAAACGTGCCATCAGACTCTGGAACCAAGCAGACTTAACAAAATTACGCAGGGATACTCATGATTTCAGTCGTCTTTTTTTTGGAGGTCTCATAGTGTTAAAGATAATGTCAATGACCTTTGGAAGTGCATAAAAACTAACTTGGAATTTATCATGGATGACAACATACCTACTAAAATAACTTAAAGCAAGAACCACCAGCCATGGATTACTACAAAAAAAAATAAAACGTTTGTTGAGAAGGAAGCATCGTTTCTTTAAGAAATTGAAACTACACCCTTATTCAGAAAGATTACTGATTAGGTATAAACATATTAAGAGAAGGTGTCGGAGAGAATGCAGGCTTGCTCACTCCAATTATGTTAATTCGATGATTTCATCAGGTGATCATCAAAACAAGAAATTATGGTCTTACATAAGGAGTAAGAGACAGGACAATATTCGGATTCCAGACCTGAGAAACAACCAGAATAACCTAATACAGGACCCTGAAGGGAAAGCAAATTTACTAAACAAGCAGTTTTGTTCAGTTTTCGTTAGACTAAAGGATGATGATAAACTCCCTGAAATGCAAAACATCAGAGTAAACAAAGCAGGAGTATTTAAGTTACTGACCAACATCAATGAAAACAAAGCTACTGGTCCTGATGGCGTTCCTGGCAAGCTCTTAAAATTATGTGCCAATGAATTGAGTGAGGTATACCAACTACTTTACCAAGCTTCACTGGACCAGGGAGTAATACCTGATGAGTGGCAAGATGCGAGCATTGTTCCTTTATTCAAAAAGGGTGACAAAAGCAGAGAACTATAGACCTGTATCTCTTACATCCATATCAGTAAAACTGCTTGAACACATAATATATAGTAGCATAATGGACCATCTTGACAAATATGACTTCTTAAATAACGCCAGCATGGTTTTAGACAGCGAAGGAGTTGTGAGACTCAGCTTATAACAACTCTCAATGATTTTAATAACTGTCCTTAACAACAGACAGCAAATAGATGCAATTTTATTAGACTTTCTAACCCCTTTGATAAGGTTGACCATGAGGGCCTGCTGCTTAAATTAGAAACCATCGGCATTGGCGGTTCTTTGCTAAAATGGGCTAGATCAGTCCTTGTTGGAGAACGCAGAAAGTTGTTGTGGAAGGGTCGTCATCCCACTGTAAACCAGTCTTGTCAAGTGTACCACAGGGAGCTGTTCTGGGGCCCTTGTTTTTCTTAATTTATATAAATGGCATAAGTAGAAATCTCTCTCCTGGAACTACTATAAGGCTTTTGCAGATGACATCTTAGTATATAGAACAATCAGAAGCAAGAATGATACACGCATTCTACAAGAAGATCTAAACGGTTTACAAGAGTGGGAAAGAACTTTGAAATGGAATTTCATCCCCAGAAGTGCCAAGTATTGCGCATATGTAATAAACGCTCACCAACTAGATCAGAATATTCTATTCATAATACTATTCTTAAAGAAACCAATGCTGCAAAATATTTAGGCGTGATTATAGATGGTAGTCTCAAATGGAAAGAACATTACAATTTAGTGTGTAAGAAAGCAAATAACATCTTAGCTTTCTTATACAGGAATATCAACGACTGCCCAAAAGGTTAAAGACGACTGCTACAAACACTGGTTAGACCAGTACTGGAATATGGTTGCTCAGTCTGGGTTCCTTACCATCTAAAGGACATTGATAACCTCGAAAAGATTCAGAAGAGAGCAGCACGGTTCGTAACAGGGAACCATATCAGAGAAAAGGGGAATACTAGGAAGTACATGAGGAAATTAGAATGGAAACCCTTAGAAGAGAGAAGAGCTTTTATCAAACTTAATATCTTCTTCAAAGGCAGAGCTAAACTAATTGATATTCCAATGGAACAACTAGTACTGAATAAAAGTAGCACCAGGAGTGGCGGTCAATGTTATACCATACCTGCATCAAATATTGACAGCCACTTACATTAATTTTTTTTTCTAGTTCTGTGCGGCTGTGGAACTCACTGCCGGGTGCCATCAAGATTGCCACAGATGCAGTCTCATTTAAAAAGCAAATTGATACGACAGTTCTGAGATCTGCATATTGACGATTTTCTATTTTAACTTTCCAGATATTTTATGGTTATCTGGGCCTGAATCTGGCCATTTGCTTTTAACTTCTTGAATATCGAGTGCAACCCCTTGTTGCCAAATTTGCTGCAGGGGCCAACAGACTTGAGTCGCACTATTTTATGTTATTTTATTTTACTTTTTAACATGCTCGCTGGTGACATACTCGTTTTTGAGTGAACAGTTTTTTTAGGAAGAAGAAGAAGAAGATGAAGAAGAAGAAGGAGAGAGAGAGAGAGAGAGAGAGAGAGAGAGAGAGAGAGAGAGAGAGAGAGGAGGAGAGAGAGAGAGAGTAGAATTTGAGTGTGAACGCGAAGCAGATCTACCAGAAGAGTTCAAAGACAGACATTGACACTAGGCTCCTGTGCCCCCAACAAAAGCGACATGAAAAGAGGATAGTGCTTATACCGCATAGAAAGCATCCATACAGGGAGCCACAAACACGGTTCGGCTCTCCTGAGAAACAACGTGTTTAAGTCTCAGAAGGGGCCCGCGAAATGCGCTCAACTCGGTTGAGTTGTTAGGAAAGTATTTTTATCATGGTTTCACGACGACCGTTACTCAGAAGCTGTGCTACAGCAGATTTTTGTTTTATAACGTGCAAGATGTTACAGCATTACAAATCGTGGCAGAGTTAGAGCAGTTACCATGAAAAACAAACACAACAACAACAACAACAACAACAACAACAACAACAACAACGAGGCTCGTCCTTTGGTTTTCAAGCGAAACAAAAGGAAAGCAAGTTGCTTTCATTGTGGAAAGCACATTGAAGGAATCGTTTCTGTGGCCTTGTTGCCATCACAAAACTGTTGCCTTATTCTGAAAAAGAAATTATAAGCACATCCAATTCTTCATATATCCGAGCTTTTTTGCCAGATAAAAGATCACACAAATGATTGCATAAAATTGGAGTTCACTTGCTCCTCCACAATACAAAAAGGAAACAAAAAGAAGAAAAAGATACACCTCAAGATGCGGGTGGGTCCCAGAGGAACACTGTCCTCAACTGCCGAACAAACCAGCTGGGAGCAATCCTATACCACACTTGGAAACCCGTGCTGTATTCAAACGGGGTGCATGCACACACAGGGCATTCTATTAAGATGTCAAAGGGGGGGGGGGGGGGGGGGGGCATAATTGCTCCATGCCATTGTGTAATGGCCGAGGGATGTCATATGACAGAACCTCCACGGGAGCGTTCGCATGGGTGTACCAGCCCATATCCCATGACTACAGAGCCCACCGCCGAAAAAACGTCACCATCAAGCAACTGCCATGCGTAGAGAACATAAGACTATGCATGGTGTGTAAGGGACTGGTTGGGGGAAATAAACTAACAACAAACAAACAAAAAACTGCCGTGTGTATCCCGTAGTCTCATTCGTTGCTGTTCCGCTGACCGGTGAAGACAGTACAACTCCAGACACTGTCAAGCTTTCGCCATGAGGTCTTACGTGCTCTCTGAAGAGAATCCTGGGTCACGGTCTTTCCCGCTGTCTACAGGACTTTCCTGTGGTCAGTTGTTCTTTCTTCACCGTCATTGGACCTTTCCTCAGACCGGCCAAAAGGCAGACCTAAAAAAAAGATACACCGAAGGTGCTGATGGGACCGAGAGAAGTACTGTCCTCAACGGCCGAACAAACCAGCTGGGAGCAATTCTGCACCACCCTTGATATGTCTCAATGGATCACTAAATAGCTTCAACCCTGCACCACCCTTGATATGTCTCAATGGATCACTAAATAGCTTCAACCCTGCACCACCCTTGATATGTCTCAATGGATCACTAAATAGCTCCAATCCTGCACCAGCCTTGATATGTCTCAATGGATCACTAAATAGCTCCAATCCTGCACCACCCTTGATATGTCTCAATGGATCACTAATAGCTCCAATCCTGCACCACCCTTGATATGTCTCAATGGATCACTAAATAGCTTCAACCCTGCACCACCCTTGATATGTCTCAATGAATCACTAAATAGCTTCAACCCTGCACCACCCTTGATATGTCTTAATGGATCACTAAATAGCTTCAACCTGCACCACCCTTGATATGTCTCAATGGATCACTAAATAGCTTCAACCCTGCACCACCCTTGATATGTCTCAATGGATCACTAAATAGCTCCAATCCTGCACCACCCTTGATATGTCTCAATGGATCACTAAATAGCTCCAATCCTGCACCACCCTTGATATGTCTCAATGGATCACTAAATAGCTTCAACCCTGCACCACACTTGATATGTCTCAATGGATCACTAAATAGCTTCAACCCTGCACCACCCTTGATATGTCTCAATGGATCACTAAATAGCTCCAACCCTGCACCACCCTTGATATGTCTCAATGGATCACTAAATAGCTCCAATCCTGCACCACCCTTGATATGTCTCAATGGATCACTAAGTAGCTCCAATCCTGCACCACCCTTGATATGTCTCATGGATCACTAAATAGCTTCAACCCTGCACCACCCTTGATATGTCTCAATGGATCACTAAATAGCTTCAACCCTGCACCACCCTTGATATGTCTCAATGGATCACTAAATAGCTTCAACCCTGCACCACCCTTGATATGTCTCAATGGATCACTACAACAGCTTCATCCCTGCACCACCCTTGATATGTCTCAATGGATCACTAAATAGCTCCAATCCTGCACCACCCTTGATATGTCTCAATGGATCACTAAATAGCTTCAACCCTGCACCACCCTTGATATGTCTCAATGGATCACTAAATAGCTTCAACCCTGCACCACCTTGATATGTCTCAATGGATCACTAAATAGCTTCAACCCTGCACCACCCTTGATATGTCTCAATGGATCACTAAATAGCTTCAACCCTGCACCACCCTTGATATGTCTCAATGGATCACTAAATAGCTCCAATCCTGCACCACCCTTGATATGTCTCAATGGATCACTAAATAGCTCCAATCCTGCACCACCCTTGATATGTCTCAATGGATCACTAAATAGCTTCAACCTGCACCACCCTTGATATGTCTCAATGGATCACTAAATAGCTTCAACCCTGCACCACCCTTGATATGTCTCAATGGATCACTAAATAGCTCAATCCTGCACCACCCTTGATATGTCTCAATGGATCACTAAATAGCTCCAATCCTGCACCACCCTTGATATGTCTCAATGGATCACTAAATAGCTCCAATCCTGCACCACCCTTGATATGTCTCAATGGATCACTAATAGCTTCAACCCTGCACCACCCTTGATATGTCTCAATGGATCACTAAATAGCTTCAACCTGCACCACCCTTGATATGTCTCATTGGATCACTAAGTAGCTCCAATCCTGCACCACCCTTGATATGTCTCAATGGATCACTAAATAGCTCCAATACTGCACCACCCTTGATATGTCTCAATGGATCACTAAATAGCTTCAGTGCTCAAGATTTCGGACACGCACTGCCCCAGCCACCAAACGCAATCAGACAGCGACAGTCATAGTGGGGGTTCTATGTCGCAGAATTAACCAGAATTGTGCACTTCGTGCAACAAGCACAATACTTTGGTATATTGTTCTTTACAATGTTATAATTGATTTCAGATTTGAAGCCACTTCAAAATCGTTTTTTATTTTGAGAAATAAATAAAAAAGATAAGCCAAAATTGCAGACGATTTTCTAGCGCGAGGTTGCCCACAGTGAATATTATCAAGCAAAATGAATGTAAGCTAAAATTATTATTCTAATGATAACATGTTGGATAATGATATATCGTGTATGAAAATGCATATGTTTATCCAAAAATTTGTTGGCCTTATTTTGTTTCCTTAATTTTCTATGACTTTGTAGACCGCAGCGGGAAACAAAAATGGCCGCTTCGATCGCGTGTTCGTAATTTGCCAGTGAAAATTCGTCTTTCGAGGTGAATTATGGATTTACAGCTCTTCACTTAGTCTTGAAATGTCATTCTATCATTTTATTTGTTTTGAAGCGTAC
>CM031616.1:44286062-44313562 GCA_018398815.1 Conus ventricosus | reverse complement strand
ATTGATCGTTTCCAATTTTCTGCTCAATTGGCATTATCATACCAATGCTATCATGTTATTCACTCATGACAATGATCAACATCCTATAGCATTGTTTATCCCACTTATGACAATGATCATCATCATTAAAAAAAAGTATATATATATAGTGTGTGTGTGTGAGAATGGGTGTGTATGTGTGTAAAAACTCCCCACAGTTAGTCTCATTATGACCATAATTCACCCATAATACCCTCCCCTCTCTCCCCCCCCCCCCCTTTCTTTCACCAACAACACTATTTGCATGAATTTCTCACCCTCCACACACCCCATGCATACATTTGTGTGGGAGGAGAGATATGAACTCTTTCTCTCTCTCTCTCCCCCTCCCCCATTACCCTCTTCCACGCCTCCTCCATATTTCTGTTTCCCCCCCCCCCCCCCCCCCCCCCCCCAACAATATCTTACCACCCATTGATAATTTCGTTCTCTTCCAATCATTACTATCATAACCCACACCCCCACATACGACTACCCCCACATAACTACTATCATCACCATTACCTCCATTAAAATTGTTCATTTATTTTATTATTCATTATATCTTTTATATTCTCTGTTTACTTCTTTTATCTTATTTCATTTATTTATTCATTCATTTATTTATTATTAGGATTTTTATTCATTTAATTTTTGTTTTTATAACTTATTTGGTGTAATGGGTTGAAAATGAATGAATGTACAGCATACGACTCCCCTTTTTGGCTGTCGGCCATCTTGGAAATTGATCAAATACACAATTTTCCTCTTTTTGTAAATAGACCTGTATCTGGTTATGTTCAGGGCATGAAATTGTGCTTCTCAGCCAGATTTGGTGTTTGTAGCATTAAATGAACAACTTTGCAACATATATTCCAATTTTTGTGTCGGACATTTTGAAAAAATGCCAAAAAAACACGTTTTTACAAATTTTTCATGGTGGCTCTAAATCAGGTTTTGTTCAGGACATAAAAACTGGCCATCTCTGCCAAAATTTGGTGCTTGTTGCATGAAGTGCATGATTTTTCGACATAGAACCCCCGCTATCATTGGTGTTTAAAAGATTTGGGACTTCCCTGCACATTGGAGTGTCAGGGTTTTCATTGAGCTCGCGACGGGCGTCGGCTGATCAGTGATTTCTCAGCCGGTGTGTAGAAACGGGGCGTTCCCCTCTCACCCCGGGGAAGGCGAGCACCGCAAAGGCTCAGCAAGACTAGTCATCCTGAAGAGCATCAGCAGCGTCAGGAATACTGGCAACTATCCGATTGCATGCTCTCGTTTCTTTTAGCTCCGACTCCAAATATATGAGGTGTAAACACAAGACATGATTACAATATTGTCAAAGTTATGTGTCACGCCATAACTAGATAACGAAATTGCAAAGTTGTTGCAAAAAAAAAAGGTGGCTCTGATAAATAACAGAGTATAGAGTTAGCAAAACGCTGGTCTGATAAACATCAGAGTATAAAGTTAACAAAAAGCGGCTCTGATGAATGTCGGAGAATAGACTTAGCAAAAAGCGGCTCTGATGAATGTCAGAGAATAGACTTAGCAAAAAGCGGCTCTGATGAACGTCAGACTGTAAAGTTTTCAAAGTTAAACATGACTGTGCAGCACCTGAGCAGGTACATTCACAAGCGTCAAGGGTTTTGCTGTAAAGTTTTCAAGTAACATGTGTGAGCCCTGAACGTACATACAAGCGTCAAGGGTTTTGCTGTAAGTTTTCAAAGTTAAAACATGACGTCAGCACCTGAACAGGTACATTCACAAGCGTCAAGGGTTTTGCTGTAAAGTTTTCAAAGTTAAAACATGACTGTGCAGCACTGAACAGGTACATTCACAAGCGTCAAGGGTTTTGCTGTAAAGTTTTCAAAGTTAAAACATGACTGTGCAGCACCTGAACAGGTACATTCACAAGCGTCAAGGGTTTTGCTGTAAAGTTTTCAAAGTTAAAACATGACTGTGCAGCACCTGAGCAGGTACATTCACAAGCGTCAAGGGTTTTGCTGTAAAGTTTTCAAAGTTAAAACATGACTGTGCAGCACCTGAGCAGGTACATTCACAAGCGTCAAGGGTTTTGCTGTAAAGTTTTCAAAGTTAAAACATGACTGTGCAGCACCTGAGCAGGTACATTCACAAGCGTCAAGGGTTTTGCTGTAAAGTTTTCAAAGTTAAAACATGACTGTGCAGCACCTGAACAGGCACATTCACAAGCGTCAAGGGTTTTGCTGTAAAGTTTTCAAAGTTAAAACATGACTGTGCAGCACCTGAACAGGTACATTCACAAGCGTCAAGGGTTTTGCTGTAAAGTTTTCAAAGTTAAAACATGACTGTGCAGCACCTGAACAGGTACATTCACAAGCGTCAAGGGTTTTGCTGTAAAGTTTTCAAAGTTTAAAACATGACTGTGCAGCACCTGAACAGGTACATTCACAAGCGTCAAGGGTTTTGCTGTAAAGTTTTCAAAGTTAAAACATGACTGTGCAGCACCTGAGCAGGTACATTCACAAGCGTCAAGGGTTTTGCTGTAAAGTTTTCAAAGTTAAAACATGACTGTGCAGCACCTGAACAGGCACATTCACAAGCGTCAAGGGTTTTGCTGTAAAGTTTTCAAAGTTAAAACATGACTGTGCAGCACCTGAACAGGTACATTCACAAGCGTCAAGGGTTTTGCTGTAAAGTTTTCAAAGTTAAAACATGACTGTGCAGCACCTGAACAGGTACATTCACAAGCGTCAAGGGTTTTGCTGTAAAGTTTTCAAAGTTAAAACATGACTGTGCAGCACCTGAACAGGTACATTCACAAGCGTCAAGGGTTTTGCTGTAAAGTTTTCAAAGTTAAAACATGACTGTGCAGCACCTGAACAGGTACATTCACAAGCGTCAAGGGTTTTGCTGTAAAGTTTTCAAAGTTAAAACATGACTGTGCAGCACCTGAACAGGTACATTCACATGCGTCAAGGGTTTTGCTGTAAAGTTTTCAAAGTTAAAACATGACTGTGCAGCACCTGAACAGGTACATTCACATGCGTCAAGGGTTTTGTTTGTTTGCTTGTTTGTTCTTTTTGCTGACGCATGCATAAGCGTTAGAGGTTTTGTTTGTTCGTTCGTTTGTTTGTTTGTTTTTGTTTTATTGTTTGTCTTTTTTTTCCATTGAAGTAATATATCCAGGGAGAATATTTTCCAGAACACAAACATTTAAAATTAAAACAAAACCAACGTTACGAGCAAATTAACTTTTATTGCTCAAAGAATAACGGAAGGATGTGCAAAGTACACATGTTTTCGAACTCCCGAAGGATAAATTATTTACTCTCTAAAAGCTAGTAAAAGGACACACATACACATCCTAAAAAAAGATATATTAAATGAAAAATGTATTATTTTCACACACACACACACACACACACACACACACACACACACACACACACACACACACTTCTTGTTTCCTTTCTCTTGAAGATGTTCAAACACGTTCCCTATAAAGCCAATGCAAAATATGATAATCATTTTTTTTCACGTGGAGGATATCCGAAATGTACTTCCCCTCCCACTAAAGAGTAAAAGAGTATACGTACATACGACTTATGAAGAAAAAAAATCACAAGTAGAGATCAAAAGTAATCAATCGTCAGTTACCAGAGAGAGAGAGAGAGAGAGAGAGAGAGAGAGAGATCATCAGCAAAGCCTCTGTGCTTACATAAACGGCACAAAACTGAAAAGGACAGACGATTGTGTGAGAAACAGACTATACAACTCTGCTTCTTTTTTTTTTTATCAAACAAAAAGTCTTTAACAGAAAGGGACAAAGAGAAATTCGGAAAACATGATAGGTGATAATTAAATAGAAAAACGAAAGTAAGTCCTAGGTACCAAGAAACCGTTTACAATGAGGTTAAGCGCGTACGCAGACCCGTCTAGCTTATTCTAACGTACTCTTGCTAAAGGGAGCAAAACTGGTAATTGCGGCCCTTCTATTGAGTTTGAACGTTTTTGGTGTGGGTTTGAAATGCATGATGAGCAAATCATTTCTGTCGTGCGGCAAACTGCTTATCCGAATGGCGTGTTTGTGAGCATGGAACATGTAAACGATCCTACATTTTAACTCTTTTTTTTCTGACAGATACGCCTAACGTAAACAAAAACCGCCCGAACACTCTATCCGTGACAAGATCTTTATCGTGCGAATCCTTTACGAAAAGCATCTTCCTCACTTGAAGGATTTCTACCACATCTTCATAAAGTCTTCAAGAAAGCATTTGACAGGGTGTGGCAGAGCGTGGCTACAGGCCACAAAGTAGACATTTAACATCCAGCAGAAACACCAGTCAGCACCCTACAGAAACTGTGCTCCAAAGCAACAAAGGCAGTGCTTCTGCGAGGTGCTGCTGGAGAGTGATTCTATACTTCAGTTGGAATTCCTCAGGGCTGCCGTCAATCACCCACACTTTTCAACCGAATCCACAGGACGTATCATGACTAATGCTTCAGTTTCAGTTTCATCAAAGGAGGCGTCACTGCGTGCCGACTAGTCCATTATACGCTACACCATATCCGCTAAATGCTAGCTCCGCCAGCAACGGAGGAAGACCTATCACGAACATTCTCTCTGCTATAGATGATACAGAAGACCCGGCAGCTGGTGACTGACCAAAAAAGACGGGATGAACATGATCAAGGTCCGACAAGAAAATCAGTGCCGGGAGGACCCCGCTGATGGTCGGCCACAACATTGCCATCACAGTATTGTACCATCACTACCATCACCACAACCGCCTCATAAATTTTAAGCGATGTGTTGATACTAGTGTGGGTATTTGTATCTAGAGACTCAGCAGATATGATAGCTGAGGTCCTGGTTTGGCTCTTAGTTGTCCGCTGGACCCTATAAACACTAACTTACTAACTAACCACAACCACCACGACCGACGAACCCCCCCCCTCTCTCTCTCTCTCTCTCTCTCTTCTCTCTCTCTCTTCTCTCTCTCTCTCTCTCTCTCTCTCTCTCTCTCTTTCTCTTTTCCCCATTTTCAACTGGTTTGCATTTATATTCTCTGTGTGTGTGCGTGTGCGTGCGCGCGCGAGCGTGCGTGTGTGTGTGTGTTGTGTGTGTGTGTGTGTGTGTGTGTGTGTGTGTGTGTGTGTGTGTGTGTGTGTGTATGTGTGTGTGTGTGTGTGTGTGTGTGTGTGTGTGTGTGTGTGTGTGTGTGTGTGTGTGTGCATGCGTGCCTGAGTGTGTGTGTACATGTGTGTACATTTGTGTATATAACTGCATTTTTGCGAGTAATTGTAAATATGTGTGTGTGTGTGTGTGTGTGTGTGTGTGTGTGTGTGTGTGTGTGTGTGTGTGTGTGTGTGTGTGTGTGCGCACGTGCTTAGGTGAGCGACTGTGCGATTTCAAAATCGTCGTAACGGATGAACCAACCGACAACCCTCAAATCAGTGCCCCGACAGGACCTGCGTGTACCGCGCTGACCCCGTGCCCACGGCGGCCACGGTGAAACTGAGGTGCCAACAGCCGCTGGTGGGGAGGTACGTCACCGTGGTGTTGATGCACTATGGTGTCCTGCACTTCTGTGAGATACAAGTGATGAGCAGACCCGCCGTGCCCTGTCTTCCTTCCCTCACGTCTGGCGGTGAGCCCCTTCACACTGCCTTCATGGTTCATTGAATAGTGTTGTTATTGTTATTATCATCAGTATTATCATCATCATCATCATCATTATTGTTATTATAATCATCATCATCATCATTATTATCATTATCATTAGTAGTAGTAGTAGTAGTAGTAGTAGTAGTAGTAGTAGTAGTAGTATCATCGTCGTCGACGTCGTCATCGTCATCGTCATCGTCATCATCATCATCATCATCATCGTCGTCGTTGTCTTCGTCATCATCATCGGTAAGGTAATGTTGCTTATAGCCCACCCGACCGCAAAGGGTCATATCAGGGCTGCATCCTCATCCTCATCATGATCCTCATCCTCATCTTCAATACTGTTATATCCGTCAAGGAGGCTGTGATGCAGCGCAAAATGTAACTATAGCACAAAATGTCATGATGTAACGTTTTTGCGAGGAGCAAGCTATAACCTCTGTCATTTTGTTATATTTTGCGGACGTGATCCACGCAAACTGTAACAATTGTTACAGTTTGTGCACGTTATGCGTGCAAAATGTAACAATCTTTGCGTATTGATTGGCGAACGCGTTTATACGGGGCATTGGGAGCTTCATTGCCTGCAAGAAAAAGGAAAGAAAAACAAGGAAATTCACACATGCACATGCACGCACGCAGGCGCGCGGGCACGTATGCGCACGCACGCGCACACACACACACACACTGTCACGACCGACTCCTGGAGGTCTGCCCTGACAGGATCGGTCTAGATGGGAGTGAAGGGAGTGACTGAACTCACACGCCCCGCAAGAGACCACACAAGAAAGATTACGATACAACACCCCATTTATTCACACCAACACACACAACATGCACAAATAAGCATTCCAACACACACACAAATGCACAATCACAATCAAGCATTTCAACGCTCACGACATACACACAATTAAGCATTTCAAACACACGACATACCCATAGTTGCAAACAAGCATTTCAATGCACACAATATAACTATAATCATAAATAAGGATTTCCAGCACACATTCCCTTCCGTGCTTCATGTGGTTCCCCCACACCCCTGCCTCTCCAAAGTCCACTGTGAGCACCGAGTCGCATCAAGTGCCCCAAACCGGGTCGGTTCTTGAACAAAGTATCTTTCAATGCCGACACCATTGACACACACACACCCGAATTGCACGACACATAGCGAACCACACTGGTGACACGGGCTGTAGGAGGTCCGAGGACCGCGGAGAACGCGTCCCGTGGGACGAGGCGTTGTCGCTGAAGGTCCCGGACAGGGATCGGGATCCTCCAGCAAAGCCCTTGTGCTCCTCAACCAGTGCGCGGCCCCAACAGCGCAAGCTTCGGGTGAGTCCCCCGGGAAGAGAGGAACCGGAAGGAACTGGAAGGAAAGAAGGTAGGGTACAGCTACCCGTGGTTGACCCCAGTGGCGGGTCAAGCGACTCTCTACCCTCTGTCCAGTCGAGAGGACAGCAGAGCAGATGTGGAAAAGAGATGACGTGATGTCCCTCCCCTACAGGCCGACTGTAGGAATGAAGGTACCGACCGTACCTTCGATGAAGTGGTGTAGAACCAGAACCGGAGCAGGCGCTCCCAGAGACATCTTCCGCTCGAGTCAAGAGAAAACCTGCCTAAACGATGGCAGCCAACATGCCACGCTACGTCACAGTGAGAATACCTCAAGCCTAAGAGGAATGATGCACGTGCGGCAGGTAAAAAGACAGACGAGAGGCCGATAGAGACAGCCAGTTCAAGCGAAAGGTACCAGCCACCCGTGAACTTGCAGGATGAATTGCACGGGCAGTGGAATTAGAGAGAGAGAGAGAGAGAGAGAAAGTAAACCTAACCTGAGCTGAACGACATTAAGGTGCAACCGCACCACAAGCCACATTAAGGGACGGATACACGACAACAACAACGACAATAAATAAATGAATAATTCCACCACCCTAGATGGGTCAATCGTCATAGGCCTCGTGACAAACTCGTGACAAACCCCCCTTCTAAAAGCATCTGTTTCTCTGAGATACAGTGCTCCTTTGAACCTTGACGCATGTGCAAAATCACAACAATGGGACCGAACCCAACACTCTGTGATCGACAGAGTACGATAAATCCAATACAACCGTTTCACGATAGAATTACACAGGGAGATACATAATACTACATTTATCAAACAACTAAGCAAACCTTCCAACAATAAAAGTAGCAATCCGAACCAGTGGTGATTCACTACCGTTAACATCACTGAAGTGAAAACTGTCACTACACCTGATACAGAGACAAAAGGGGATATAACCCTGTTGAGGAGAAGTGTCCCTCTGACTGATTTCTCCAATGTGCTGACTACGGAGCTCGGCTGAGATAGTCAGCATCCGTATTGCTGGAACCCTTGATATGGCGAAAATGACTCTGCAGTTCCACTGCCTAACTCATGGGTCGACGACTGACTGGCCGGATCCGGTCCAGGCACTGGAGAGGATGATGATCGCTCTCCAGTACAAACTTCCGGCCGTACTTCTTCTTGGGTACGCCCTGGAACTCTTGGCATAACCTGTACATTTGATCTGTCTGAGCTGAAGAGAGGTTGTTTTTTTTTGTCGGTGAGCCCCCACAAATGTCACGACCGATACCTGGAGGTCTGCCCTGACAGGATCGGTCTAGATGGGAGTGAAGGGAGTGACTGAACTCACACGCCCCGCAAGAGACCACACAAGAAAGATTACGATACAACACCCCATTTATTCACACCAACACACACAACATGCACAAATAAGCATTCCAACACACACACAAATGCACAATCACAATCAAGCATTTCAACGCTCACGACATACACACAATTAAGCATTTCAACACACACGACATACCCATAGTCGCAAACAAGCATTTCAACGCACACAATATAACTATAATCATAAATAAGGATTTCCAGCACACATTCCCTTCCGTGCTTCATGTGGTTCCCCCACACCCCTGCCTCTCCAAAGTCCACTGTGAGCACCGAGTCGCATCAAGGGCCCCAAACCGGGTCGGTTCTTGAACAAAGTGTCTTTCAATGCCGACACCATTGACACACACACACCCGAATTGCATGACACATAGCGAACCACACTGGTGACACGGGCTGTAGGAGGTCCGAGGACTGCGGAGAACGCGTCCCGTGGGACGAGGCGTTGTCGCTGAAGGTCCCGGACAGGGGTCGGGATCCTCCAGCAAACCCCTTGTGCTCCTCAACCAGTGCGCGGCCCCAACACGAAGCTTCGGGTGGCCCCCGGGAAGAGAGGAACCGGAAGGAACGAAGGGAAAAGAAGGAGGGTACAGCACCCCGTGGTTCCCCCATGGGGGTCAAAAACTCTCTCCCCTTGTCCAGCGGGGGACGCAAGCAGTGGGGAAAAAAAATGACGGATGTCCCTCCCCTACGGGCCCCGACTGTGGAATGAAGGTACGGAGCCTTTTCGACGAAGTGGGTAAACCAGAACTGGAGAGCCTCCAAACATTTTCGCTCGATCAAGAGAAAAACCCCCAAAACGTTGGCACCAACATCCCACGACGCCATTGAGAATCCCTCAAGCCTAAGAGGAATGTGCACTGCGGCAGTTAAAAAGACGACGAGAGGCCGATAGAGCCCACCCAGTTAAAGCGAAAGGCCCAGCCACCCTAACTGCGGGATGAATTGCAGGGGAAGTGAATAGAGAGAGAGAGAGAGAAAAAACCTAACCTGAGCTGAACGACATTAAGGTCAACCGCACCACAAGCCACATAAGGGACGGATCACGACAACAACAACGACAAAAAATAAATGAATAATTCCACCCCCCTAGATGGTCAACGTCATAGGCCTCGTGACAAACTCTGAAAAACCCCCCCTTCTAAAAGCATCTTTTTCCTGAGTACAGTCCCTTTTGAACCTTGACCATGTGCAAAATAAAAAAATGGGCCCGAACCCCCACTCGTGATCGACAGGTCGATAAATCCAATAAAACCTTTCACGATGAATTTACACGGGAAACATATACTAATTTTCAAAAAACTAAGAAAACCTTTCCAACAAAAAAAGTACAACCCAAACCCAGGGGTATTCAACCTTTAACATCACGATGAAACGTCACTACCCCTGATCAAACAAAAGGGATATAACCCGGTTGGGGGAAAAGTGTCCCTCTGACTGTTTTTCCTAATTGCTGACTAGGGGGCCGGTGAGATATCAGCTCCGTATTCGGGAACCTTGATATGGGAAAATGATCTGCAGTTCCCTGCCTAACTATGAGTCGACGACGAGGCCGATCCGCCAGGGGATGAGAGGGTTTGGGCGCTCTCCGTACAAACTTCCGCCCTATTTTTCTTGGGGGGCCCCGGGAATTTGGATACCCCGTACAGTTGACTTCGAGCTGAAGAAGGTTTTAACCAAAGCAAACATCCCGCCCTATTTCCCCGACGGGGGAAAATGGGGTGTCCTGAATCCCGAATGCATCTCTCGCCCCCTCCACGGGCGACAGGGGGTATCCCCCCGGGGACTGGTTGTCGCAGTAGCCCTTTAAGATTGGCAGAACAGGGGTTCCCTTGCGTCGACGCGAATGTGTCCCATCCCCCACCCGACTCAGACCCGAAGGGGCCCGCCAAAAAGCTGTAACTTTTTTCTTCTTTTGGGCGGAGAAAACACACCTCACACCTGTCCAAACCACCGTTCAACACTACGCCGTGACAGAGCCTTGACTTGGTTTTTGCCGACTGCAAATGTTCTGAGCAACTGGAAGTTTGCGATCGGGTTTCGCAGTCGACCCCATAACGACTCCCCCTTGACAAAAGGTTCCCCATCGCGTGGGTCCACATCTGCTTCAAAATTTGGGGCCTCGTACTGTTTCCCAGGGAACACCGTCAACGACCCTTTGGGGGTTGTTGTTGGCAGAATCGCAACTGCGGCAGTACGCCTAACCCGGAATTCACCCCGGCCCAAAAAAAATTTGTCTCACCCTCGAAGCCCCTTTTAGCCCATATGACCCCGCATAGGTGAATCATGGGGGCCTGCCGGGGGAACAGATTCTCTCAAACTTTGGGGGACGACTAGCTGCTTGGCCACCCGATCTGCCTGAGTGAAAACCCTAAAGAGGATCCCCTTGTGGAGCTTAAAGCTCACCTTGGCGTGTCGGGCCGACTGAGCGGGACGACCCACCAGTTGTCGCAGGCGTTGGACATCCAAGTCCCTGGCCTGAAGACGAACCATGGTAGCAGGATCAGCCCTAGCCAGAACCTCGTCAGAGATCGGCTGTAGAACGGGACGCAATTCCTGCTCCTGCTTCTTGGCTTTGGCGCGCGTGGTAACTCCCACACACGCCTGTACGGGCAGATCCGTAGACACAGACTGACTGCGTCCGTCTGCAAAGGTGATAGTATTCCCTATGAGAAGGGAATACAGAGGTCGCTCCACCGCGATGGCCCATACTTCGCCACAGAAGTAGGGGGTGGAGATAGGAATGAGTACTGAAGGACGGGTGAGGTAAAACCAGCCTCCAACCCGCACACATCATAACTGGCGCCCCGCCGAGCCTCAGGAGAAACCAAATCCTTATCGACAAAGAGCGTTGATGCTCCCGAATCCCTGATGAGTCGACCAAGGAAGAACCAACAACAGAAAGAAATACTGGGCACTCTGAATCACCAGAAGCTGGGATGGACCCCACGTTAGCCGAGGCACGAGGACGCTGGAAAGGACTAGCCCCATGACTACCGGCGGCTTTAGGGCAATCTTTCCTAATGTGGCCGGGACGACCACAAAGAAAACACAGTCGGGGTGCTGAGGTCCCCGATGAACTGCCTGCCTTGCTCGACCCGCTAGCCGTTGTCGGCGCCTTATTGCCACTAAATCCTGTGGGGGTCTCCTGTCCGTATCTGGGCGATGCCCATAAGCTCTACGGGCTTCAGCAAACACCTCAGCAGTATGAATCGCAGCCGCGAAATCCTGTGGTGCTGTCTCGCCTATACGGATCCTCAACTCTGGGGACACGGTGTTAGTCAGCTGTTCGATGAGAATCAGATCCTCAAGCTCCAGCTTAGCCAACTGACGCCAGTACCCTAGCGTTTTGCGCAGCCTATCTCCAAACTGCACGAAGGTCTCATCGTTATTCTTTTTCATGGACCTGAATTTCCTCCTGTACGTCTCTGGAGTAAGGTGGAAACGCTTACGCAGAGCCAACTGCATGTCTGCATAAGACGCGCCTTCATTTAGAGTGAGCACACACTCCCTTGCAGCACCCGATAATCCAGAAAAAAGGTGCATGGCCTTTTGTTCCTCAGACAATTGGTATGAACTAGCAACTTTGTCAAAATGCTCTAAGAACATATCAATGTCCTCACTAGGTCTGAACTCTGGAAGCTTTAATTTTGGGCCTCTAACTCTATCACTTGCCTGTCGATCAACCCCCTGATTTACAGATGCGGGAGACCGCGAAAGAAGTTGTTCCATCTCCTCCCTATGCAGAGCCTCCTGTCTGGCAGTCTCCTCTCTGCGCAGATCTTCCTGTCTGGCAGCCTCCTCTCTACGCTGATCTAACTCTTCCCGACGGAGGGCTTCCTGCCTGACAGCCTCTTCCCTACGGAGGGCCTCATCCTCCCGTCGCTGTCGCTCCAAAAAACATCAGGACCGAGGCGATATCCTGAGCAGGATTCACCACTCCCGACACGGGAGGATGACCCGTTCGGCCCGTCCCTTGGGTCTCGACTTTCCCATGAGGAAAGTCCCCTGGGGCATGCTCCTTGCGAGGGGAAGCATGGAGAAGAGAGGTTTTGGTTTCTGCGACTCAACAAAAGCCCACAGTTGCTTCGCTATACTCTGACGCTTCCGAGCGAAAGTGCCAGTCGGGGTCTCAACAGGAAGATCCCCTAGCGAAGAAGTAGTGAAAGTACTCGCTGGACTATCGGCTACAGCACTGGAATAAGTAGAAGTCACTGTAGTCGAAGTACTGGTACTAAAAGTAAGGACTACATTTTGAAAACCCTTCTTTGACGCACGCGTCGCCATAACCACCAGCACTGGACGTTGCCATGACAACTATATCCTACGGTTCTCAAATACAGGGGAAAGACAATTCCACTTGAAAGAAACAAATACCGCTCGGATATGTCACGTCTCTCGGTGACTGACTGAGAAACAGCAAATAAAAAAAAAAACGTCAACGTACAATGTCCAGGCTGCTCCCACTCTGGCAACACCGCGCTCCACAGCACGAGCAACAGTGCGGTGGGGCTCACCGACAAAAATAAAATAAAAAAAATATATCCAGGCTGCTCCCACTCTGGCAACACCGCGCTCCACAGCACGAGCAACAGTGCGGTGGGGCTCACCGACAAAAAAAAAAAAAAAATGACAGACGGAATCCAGAGAGAGAAAAAAAAATGACACTAACGTCCGATAGACCCACCTGTACTCAATAACCACCCGGTAAAAAAAACTGGTTAACTACAAAACAGGAATGACAGACTGAGTGGCAACAGAAAGGAAAGTCTTACGGCCGTATCTGCGTGAGGCACCCGGCGGAAGGAGGAGGTCTGGTCGCGGTCGACTCCCCTTGGTCTCACCTCGACTCCCCAGTCGCACCAGATGTTCCTTCAGCCACCAAGACTCCCTACACGCTAGAGTCACCCAGCCAACCACCCACAAACAAACATGACAAACTAACTAAACGTATACAAAACAGACAGAACTGGACAGGTACTTCCGCGAAACGAGGGAGACAGTCAGAACCCTTCACATCCCGGACGAGCCCCCACAAATGTCACGACCGACCCCTGGAGGTCTGCCCTGACAGGATCGGTCTAGATGGGAGTGAAGGGAGTGACTGAACTCACACGCCCCGCAAGAGACCACACAAGAAAGATTACGATACAACACCCCATTTATTCACACCAACACACACAACATGCACAAATAAGCATTCCAACACACACACAAATGCACAATCACAATCAAGCATTTCAACGCTCACGACATACACACAATTAAGCATTTCAACACACACGACATACCCATAGTCGCAAAAAAGCATTTCAATGCACACAATAAACTATAATCATAAATAAGGATTTCCAGCACACATTCCCTTCCGTGCTTCATGTGGTTCCCCCACACCCCTGCCTCTCCAAAGTCCACTGTGAGCACCGAGTCGCATCAAGTGCCCCAAACCGGGTCGGTTCTTGAACAAAGTGTCTTTCAATGCCGACACCATTGACACACACACCCCCCGAATTGCACGACACATAGCGAAATACACTGGTGACACGGGCTGTAGGAGGTCCGAGGACTGCGGAGAACGCGTCCCGTGGGACGAGGTGTTGTCGCTGAAGGTCCCGGACAGGGGTCGGGATCCTCCAGCAAAGCCCTTGTGCTCCTCAACCAGTGCGCGGCCCCAACAGCGCAAGCTTCGGTGAGTCCCCCGGGAAGAGAGGAACCGGAAGGAACTGGAAGGAAAGAAGGAAGGGTACAGCTACCCGTGGTTGACCCCAGTGGCGGGTCAAGCGACTCTCTACCCTCTGTCCAGTCGAGAGGACAGCAGAGCAGATGCGGAAAAGAGATGACGTGATGTCCCTCCCCTACAGGCCGACTGTAGGAATGAAGGTACCGACCGTACCTTCGACGAAGTGGTGTAGAACCAGAACCGGAGCAGGCGCTCCCAGAGACATCTTCCGCTCGAGTCAAGAGAAAACCTGCCTAAACGATGGCAGCCAACATGCCACGCTACGTCACAGTGAGAATACCTCAAGCCTAAGAGGAATGATGCACGTGCGGCAGGTAAAAAGACAGACGAGAGGCCGATAGAGACAGCCAGTTCAAGCGAAAGGTACCAGCCACCCGTGAACTTGCAGGATGAATTGCACGGGCAGTGGAATTAGAGAGAGAGAGAGAGAAAGTAAACCTAACCTGAGCTGAACGACATTAAGGTGCAACCGCACCACAAGCCACATTAAGGGACGGATACACGACGACAACAACGACAATAAATAAATGAATAATTCCACCACCCTAGATGGGTCAATCGTCATAAGCCTTGTGACAAACTCGTGACAAACACACACACACACACACACACACACACACACACACACACACACACACACACACACACACACACACCACACGCACACACACCACACACACACACACACACACACACACACACACACACAGCGAGAGAGAGAGAGAGAGAGAGAGAGAGAGAGAGAGAGAGAGAGAGAGAGAGAGAGAGAGAGAGAGAGAACATCCAACTACCTCAAAGACAGTAAACTATGAGCCAAGAACAAGCTGGATTCAGAAAAAAAATGTCAAGAACAACTGACCATGTTGTTATTCTTAAAAACATTATTGACAATATATCAAATGACAGAACGGGCAGATTGTGCAGCTGCTTAGTCGGCTTTCAGAAAGCCTTGAACAGTGTTTTGCACGAAACTCTACTAACAAAACTGTACAGAACTGGAACTAGTGGCAACTGTTTAAACTAATGCGATCAATGTGTGATATCATAAAAATCTGTGTAAAGCCAACAGACGGGCTATCTCCTAAGGAACCACTACTTACAGGTGCTCTCCATTGAAAAACACTACTTACAGGTGCTCTCCATTGAAAAACGCTACTTACAGGTGCTGTCCATTGAAAAAACGCTACTTACAGGTGCTCTCCATTGAAAAACGCTACTTACAGGTGCTGTCCATTGAAAAACGCTACTTACAGGTGCTGTCCATTGAAAAACGCTACTTACAGGTGCTCTCCATTGAAAAACGCTACTTACAGGTGCTGTCCATTGAAAAACGCTACTTACAGGTGCTCTCCATTGAAAAACGCTACTTACAGGTGCTCTCCATTGAAAAACGCTACTTACAGGTGCTGTCCATTGAAAAACGCTACTTACAGGTGCTGTCCATTGAAAAACGCTACTTACAGGTGCTCTCCAATGAAAAACGCTACTTACAGGTGCTCTCCATTGAAAAACGCTACTTACAGGTGCTCTCCATTGAAAAACGCTACTTACAGGTGCTCTCCATTGAAAAACGCTACTTACAGGTGCTCTCCATTGAAAAACGCTAAGGCCAAATGAAGGTGCAGAACTGAAACCAGATGTAATGACGAACGTTTATAATATGCTGATTGCACCAATATCAAAGCGTATCTGTTAATGACCTTCCAAATTACGTACAGAATAAGGATTCGCCTAACTTAAACACAAACAATGACACCAAAGCTCCATTTTTGTTATGTGAAGATGGTCTGGTAATCCTATCCACGTCCGAAGCTTTGCTGTAGAATAAATTAGATAAATTTCATGAGTACTATAACAAATGGGGACTTAAAACCGGTGAAGGAAAAAAAATACTATAACAAATGGGGACTTAAAATCGGTGAAGGAAAACAAAAAATTGTCATTTTACGAAGACTGATCCTAAAATACCCCTTATTCAAATATGGTTCTAATATTATACGGATTTACAAGCCGGTACAAATATTCGGATTCTTTTTTTTGTGTGTGGTAAGAATTGTAAGTTCGAAAAGTGCACAGAGCCATCTCTCCGATCGCTTTTTCCGCGGATTCTTTATGATCTCACGTGCTGCAGTCATCAATGACGTCAATGTCGAGACGCAGGTCCTTGACAGTTCACCTTATACCTTTGCCGGGATGCCGGACTAACACAGAACCAATCAGTCATTTTTCCTCGCCCTCACTAAAGTTCCCCGTCAATTTCACTCCTCACCCCCCCCCCCCCCCCCCCCCCCCAACCCCTCAAGCAAACCAAACACTGCGCGCCCTGGAAGGCCAATGAAGGTACAGAGCCGAAAACCAAAATGTAATGCGTACCTTTATAGTATGCCGATTGCACCAACATCAGCTTATGGGTGAAGTGTGGTTCCCTAATGCAGATCACGACCACGAACAGCCTCCATATTTCTATCTTTTTCCAACAAACTCTATCCCCGTTATTTTCCCTCACGAGAAAATACATACACAATTTTGCAATAATCTTTTAAGCCTACCCAAAAAGGCAATGAATCTCCCAGTATTTGCTAAACCTGTCGTTTCCCCAAACAGCCCACAACAATATGCTACACACTAGGATTCTGGTTTACTGTAACAAAAGCAGACGACTCGTCCCACCTCAAACAGTCATACAGCAGCATGTTTCAGCATGTAGAATTGTCTAATACTCCATGGTTAGAATTTGTCTGAACTGTTCTAACAAGAAATTGTGAATTGATCATATCAGGAAAAACCCGCAACTCTTGTTTTTGGGAAAAAAGATTTTGACCACCCAAAGAAATTAGAATCTGAATGCGAGGACGTTTGGAAAAAAAAATAAAGCTTTTCGAGACCATAATTTTACAATTTCGAGACCATAATTTTACAACAGAATTGCAGAGAAATAAATGACTACTACAACCATACATAATAAACGATACAACGTCGAACTGACACGTGATTCAGCAGACTTTGGGTCAGTGCTCATGACCTGCAAATAGAAAGGAGTAGGTACACAAATAAACTGCTCAAAACAATTTAAGAGCAGTTGAAAACATTTCACACACAATTCAACCGAAAAAACAAATAAACTTCTTCAAACAATTTAATTGAAAATTCATCTATGGAACGATACAATGACATCAGAATAAACGAATAACAGCTGCTCAAAAACAACTTCATGGGCTTAATTGATGAACACCTTCATTTCAGAATCAGAACAGTCACATCAAATGACAATCAATGTCAGTACTCAGTATGGCCGCCATTAGCGCGGATACAAGATAGACATCTCTGTCTCATGGAGTCCACAAGCCTCCTGAAAGTCAGTTGGGGGGTGTGTTCCACTCCTGCTGCAAGAAGTCGAAGAGCTGGCCCAGGTTCACTGCTGGAGGGTTGTTCTTGTGAAGCAGGCGCCCCAGGACGTCCCAGGCGTGCTCAATCTGGTTAAGGTCGGGCGAGGACGCTGGCCAGTCGAGGCGGTTGACCTGCTGCTCCTTTAAGAAGCACGGTGGGGACGGGCGTTCTGTCCTGGCGGATGGCGTCAGGGCCAGGGCTTGCAGAGCAGGCAGGACCAGAGGCTGAAGAATGTTGTCCCTGTACCCCACACCAGTTAGGTTGCCTTCAACTCGGTACAGGGGGTCCTGAAGTTCCTTTCTATACCACCCACACCATCACAGACCCCCTGCCATACCGGTCCCGTTCGATTATGTTAGCTTCTTGGTAGCGTTCCCACGTCCGCCTCCAGACATGTATGCGACCATCGTGGAGAGCCGAGCAAAACGCGACTCATCAGAAATAATCTCCGGGCCCAATGCTGCCTCATCAGGCCACATGAGCTCGGCACCAGGTCAGTCGGCCCTACAGTGAGCCACCGTCAGCACAGGTTGAACAGCTGGCTGTCTTGCTCGGAGGTTAACTTCTCTCAGGCGGTTCCGAACAGTTTGGTCGGAAATGCTGACGTTCGCTGCAGCACGCAGTTGTCGCTGAGGTTGTTTGCGGTGGCAGTTCTTTGTCTCAGCACCGTCAGAACCAGCAGTCTGTCCTGCTGTCTGGTGGTGGACCTAGGCCGGCCAGACCGTCTTTGTTCAGCAGTACTACCAGTGGCGTTGAAGTGGTCACAAAGACTTTGGACGCCCAGCATGATGCACTTGAAGGTGACGACCAACCTCTCTGACGCCTACACCTTCTTGAAGCCAAGCAACAGCCCTTCTCGATCAGTGTCATTTAATTCCGTCTGGTGACATGGTTAAAAAACACCCCCAAAAGTGTTTTTTTTATACCACTGGTCAGCAAAACTGGTTGCCATGTGTTCAGTAAAGGCACGACTTGCACGTGCAATGCGGTTTGCAGTCAGCCCAACTTTTGCTGCCTCAGCTATGTGCTCGCAAGCCGCGACCATGTTTTCGTGATTTCGGTGTTTCTTTTGTGAACTCGTTCAACCCACTAGACTCAGATTCAACTGAACACATGCCAAAACCAGTTTTGCATTGAAGGAGTTGTCACACCTTCAATGCAAAAATTGGACAAAAGCTTTGAATTCTAGACACTACGATGCGTTATCTAAACAATATGATAAATGCAGGTGGCTCTTAAATTGTTTTGAGCAGTATGTTACGAGAGATGACAGAAATGCTTTTAAACTCGAGGCTTATTGTGTTAATGTGTGTTGGAAGAAGCATTATATTCAACACAAGAACAGTACTAAGAAAATCTGTATCATGATAAGCAAGACACGTCATAGGACTGCAGAATATGACAGAGAAGATGACGAAAGTTTTCTGTCTTCTATCTGCACAGTGTAATTCCTAAGTCTCTTCAAGATATTTTGTGAGTTAAAAACGACTTTCTCTGATCTAACATGTACCACACATGAAACACATCTTTTATTGTCCATGTTTTAAAGTAAAACAGTGAAGCATCAATTCTATAGGTTTGTCATTATGAAAGGATGGTTGAGGACCGAGCACTATCGTTATCTTAATCACTAGGGGGGATTTGTAATGTCATTGGATCCCTTCAGTATTTATGTCATCTACTATTTTAGTTTTCCAACCATGAAATTGTAAATTTTTCCCTCAGAACTAAACACCACCCGAACTGTTTTCAATTTTGTAGTTTAAAAATGATTTTCTGATCTATGACAATGTCGATGCTTGCAAATCAGTTTACTTTGGGGATCTTTAATCTCCATGTACAACGCTGTGTGTTGCTTAATTTATCTTGATCCTATCTGGCTGTCTGTCTCAATGAAATTCACAGCACATTGTCTAAGGTTGTTCATTTACTTTATTAGGCGGATGTCCTTTTCGCTTCTGAAAAAAAAAGTCACGACGAAGCCAAGGTCTTATATGTACTGTTTGTTTGTTTTGCTGTCCCATTTTCTGTGCCCTCAGTGACATTGCACCCATGCCGCTCACTGCGATCCCCCCAGCCCGATCCGGCTGCAGCAGCGGCACCGGCGATCCATGGGAGCTGTCAATGTCAAGTCGACATGAGGCACCCACCCAAGGAGACACTGCACTGCTGTCGAGTCACTTCGGTGGTGTTCAGTGCCGCCTGTTCTGATCCATCATACGAGGACACCACCTACGTTGACGATAGTAGTTGCTTAGTACGGAGCCGGCCCTGAGTGAGATCTCCCTCTGGAGGACGCTACCACGTCAGTCCGACGACGATCCCCATGAATCTGCCTATACCGGCAACCCCGACGGAATCAAACCAAGGCCATAGACGTGGAGAGGATTACCGAAACTGAGGTCACCGTGAGAGCAGGGGTATGCAGGGCCACAGAATTTCAAAGTTCTCTCTCTCTCTCTCTCTCTCTCTCTCTCTCTCTCTCTCTCTCTCTCTCTCTCTCTCTCTCTCTCTCTCTCTCTCTTCTCTGTGGGGTTTCCATCCTTCAATTTTCCCCATATTGTTTTCTTTTTTCTTTGCATTTTTTCTTTCAGTTTTTTTCCCCCAGGTTTTTGTTTGCTTGTTTGTTTGTTTTTATTGGGGCCTCAATCCTCTTCTTTTTCCCCCACTCTTTCATTTTCTTTTTCTTCTTCAAAGACTCACACACCACCATCATCGATAATGAAACACAGAATATGTCAGATCGTGAGATGACACTGTTCCAGAGGAGTCTTTGCAGAACATCGCGCTCCATAAGCCGGTGACCATAAGTTCCAAGGACAGCAGTGGTTACGCCACTCCAGAAAAGGCGGTGGATGGCGACCTGCGTTACGACATGCCGAACTGCTTCCAAACCAAGGCCGGAAAGAACCAGTGGTTCCGGATCACCCTGCAAGAAGAATACACTATAGTCTCTGTCTATATCACCAGCAGCGGTAAGTAGAACCAGTGGTTCCGGATGACCCTGCAAGAAGAATACACTATAGTCTCTGTCTATATCACCAGCAGCGGTAAGTAGAACCAGTGGTTCCGGATCACCCTGCAAGAAGAATACACTATAGTCTCTGTCTATATCACCAGCAGCCGTATGTAGAACCAGTGGTTCCGGGTCACCCTGACAAACGAGTACACTATAGTCTCTGTCTTTATCACCAGCAGCGGTAAGTCAAAACCATACTGATGGCGAGCTTATGGGGGAACTACACACACACACACACACACACACACACACACACACACACACACACACACACACACACACACACGCGCGCGCACACGCGCACACGCGCACACACACACACACACACACACACACACACACACACACACACACACACATATATATATACAATTATAAACAAAGCTTGCTCTTATGTCTTAGATTGAAGAAATAGGGGGAGATAAGCATACATATCTGTAGTGGTAGATAATTCTGCCTAACTAACAGTATGTGCTTGAGTGGGTGATTGGGAATAATAAATGCTTCTCAAAATGAGCCTTCAGCAAGCTTATACTGTTATAGTCTCCAATGGGGAGAACAAACTCAAGCACATACTGTTAGTTAGGCAGAATTATCTACCACTAAAGGTATGTATTCCTATCTCCCCCTATTTCTTCAATCTAAGACATAAGAGCAAGCTTTGTTTATAATTGAATATTTCTTGCAGTCATTGCAACACCAAGCTGCTCTGTAAGTTGCTGGAATGGTGCTTGGTACTCATCCTTGGAATTTATTAGTTTATTATATATATTTTATATATATATTGAATTATAAACAAAGCTTGCTCTTATGTCTTAGATTGAAGAAATAGGGGGAAGATAAGCCCCTATGTATTTATTATTTTGCTGTAAGTTGCTGATTGATCCACGGCGAAACATCTTTGTCTTTCGAGACAGACGGGTGTCATCATGTATGTATGTATGCATGTATGTATATACGTATGTATATGTGTTCGTTTGTGTGTGTGTGTGTGTGTGTGTGTGTGTGTGTGTGTGTGTGTGTGTGTGTGTGTGTACATTTGTACACACACACACACACACACACACACACACACACACACACGCGCGCGCGCGCGCGCGCGCGCGCTGCACCAACATTTCCACCATCTAAAACTGAACCATCAGTAAACACATGAAAATGATTTTGATATCTTTCGTATACATATGCATTTGTTATTCCTTCGCTTAAAACTCAAATATCGTTCTTTCTGGGTAGCAATTTATCTATATTCACAGCCGAATTAGTAGTATAATGATGCCAATGGAATTTCTAACAGATCCTCCCATTAACATCGCTCAGATAGTTTTCTTTGTAGATTCAAAATCCGTCCTACTTGCCCTTGACTCCTCTAATATATTGACACGACCCGACCTTGTGTTTGAAATTAAATATCTTTTATACTGTCTGGTGTCTATAGATTTTTGCTGGATTCCTTCACATACTGGCATACTTGGAAATGAATTGGCTGATAGGGCTGCGAAAAAGGTGCTAAAAAAGCAGGGTCATTTTCTGAGTTGAAAATAAAACCGTCAGTAGTAGATTGTTATCGACTGCACGGAAGAGAGCTCAAACAAATGTTGACACGTCTTCCGAGATTTCATCCAACCAATGGGAAGCTTTTCCAATAGACCTTCTATTAAGAAAAATGACTGATCTTCCAGTTTATTATTCCAGACAAACATCTTCCCTTATAATTCGATTAAAGCTAGATGCTTTGAAAACAAAGTTTAGTAAGTATACTAACTGTATTTGTGGTAAAGAGATAACACTGAACCACATTTTGTTCGATTGTCACAAGTTGACTACTTTCTTACCAACATAATTACGATCCAGTACTTTATGATGGCATCCGTCTGTCTCACGAGACGATCAGTTGAGTTGCAACGCCTGCTGTGGATGAAGAGCTTGATCCTCGAGCGGCAGACTCTGTTGCAGTTGCTGCAGGTGAGGTCTCGGTCATGAGTGTCTGTTGGTGCCGACGCGATTCTTTGCTGTCTGCGGCGCCTCCGTTCTTCCCACTAAGCCTCTCTCCTCTGCAATGCTTGTTTGATGCCGGCTGTGATGGTGGACCGCCCCAGCTGACCGGGGTTTGAAGCTGCTGTCTCTGGGTCTGCTGGGTCGAGGCTGTCTGCCCTCAGGTCGCCCTTTCATACATCCTCGTAACGTACAGCGGGCCGTCCTGTGGGTCTGGAGCCTGTAGCCAGCTCCGCCGTCCATGCGGCTGACGTGGCCAAGCCATTGCGGGCGTCTCTGTGTCAGCATGACCAACATGATGGCATCCCAGCCTGAGCCAGGACGTCCTTATTGGTGATGCGCCACGAGATGCCCAGGAGTATTCTGAGATGGCGCAGATGGAAGACGTTCAGTCTGCGTTCTGGTCGAGAGTACAGGGTCCATGCTTCGATTTACGTAGTGAAGAGCGCTCAAGCACGCGGGCTCAACGCGCTTTCATCTTGGTGTTTCGCTGATGGAGATGCGGGGAGTGCTGCTGACCTCTTGGCCCATGACGTTTGTTTTCTTCAAGCTGATGGTTGAGGCCAAACTCGGTGCAGGCATCAGCGAAGCAGGTGATAAGCCATTGTAGCGCTCCCTGATGAGGACTTTCCGCACCTTCGTCTTTGCTCGGAGGCGTGCCAGAGGCTTCCGTCACTCCTAGCATGCATGCATACAAGCAAACAAACAAACAAACAAACAAACAAACATACATACATACATACATGCATACATACATATGTACACACATGCATAGACTTGCACACAAAAATAACCTCGCAAAGGCACGCACTTAAATGTTAATAAATTACAGCTGTTTGATTTGTTTGCTATTGTCCATCCTCAATGGTCAGTCCTATTAGTTGACTCCGTTCGGGGAAACAGATGGCGAAAAGTTTGTTTCCCCCCCCCTCCCCCCCTTGTGTGTGTGTGTGTGTGTGTGTGTGTGTGTGTGTGTGTGTGTGTGGTGTGTGTGTTTGTTGTTGTTGTTGTCTGGATATCTGTCTGTCTGTCTGTCTCTCTCTCTTCTCTGTCTGTCGCTGTCTTTCTGTCTCTGTCTTTGTCTGTCTGTCTGCCTCTCTCTCTTTCTCTTTCTCTCTCTCTCCCTCCCTAGCTCCCTCCCTCTCTCTCTCTCTCTTCTCTTCTCTTTTCTTCTCTACTCTTCTCTGTCTGTCTGTCTCTGTCTTTGTCTCTCACTCCCTCTCTCTCTCTTTGAGAAATACTTATATGATGTTACAATTATAAAATTCAGAAGGGCATTAGCAAAAGTCAGATTCGGTGTAAATGAGCTTTGAACGAATAAAAGGTATACCGATACTACAGCAATAACCACCTGCCCGTTTTGCAGTGAAGAAGAAACCCGAAATACATTTTCTTCTAAAATGTCCAAGTTAAAAAAAAAAAAAAAATTCATAAACACTATAAAGATATTTAGAAATAGAGTTTGTTACTTACCGCCAATGACATTGACAAACAAAGCACATGACAATACACGATGCATTTCAACCACTTGGGTCTTCTTCAGGCGAAAAAAAATCACATTTAACATTTGGGACAGTACAAACAAAGAACGAAAAATGACTCATCTGTTGTTGTCCATGTGGTGGGGAGAATAGCCGGTAGGCGGAAATGACATGGGGGATTATGGGAAGAGGAAAGGGGGGGGGGGGGGGGGGGGGGGGGTTGCGTAGGGGGAGGTGTGTGTGTGTGATATGATAGGGTTGTGTGTCTAGTTTATTGGGATGGTGTGATATCTTTGTGACGGTTGTGGTAATGGTGGATTGATAATAATGGTAAGGGGAGAAGGGGGGTGGGGTGGGGGGGGGGGGGGAGGAAACTGAGGGAAAAAAAACCAAAAAAAAACCCCAACCAAACAAACAAACAAACAAAACATAAAAAAAGGTTTAGGTGAATAAAATAAATGATTTCGTTGGGTGATGAAAGAGGTAGTGGTAGTTATGCGTGGGTAGTTGTGAAGGTGTGTGGGTAATGTTAGGGAGGGAAGGGGAGGGAAGATAAATGGGTGATAAGGTATGATCGGGGTGGGTGGGGGTGGGGGGGGGGTTGAGGTGGGAAAAAAGGGGGGGTGGAATGGGGGGGGGGGAGGAGGGTAATGTGTTTGTGGGGGGGGGGGGCCGGGGGGGGGGGGGAGGGGGGGGGGGGGGGAGGGAGGAAGGGGGGCAAGAGAAGGAGAGCTCATATCTCTTCATCCACTATGGGGTGGGGGGTGGGGTGGGAGGTTCATATAAATGGTGTTGTTTAAAAAAGTGAACAATGCTGTGGGATGATGTTCATTGCAACAGGTGAAATAATGTGTTGGCATCAATATGCTGATGTTTGTTGAGAGAAGATAGCAGTGATCAATGAAAAACAGGGTATCATGTGTTGCACACACACACACACACACACACACACACACAAGGTGGGGGGGGATGGGTGTGACGTCAACGTAAATTATGACGTCAACTGGAAATGACATAGGTAACTACATGACGAAAATATTAATATTAGACAAGAGAAGGGAGCAAGGATTAACGGCTGAGGCTTTGGTGTACAGCCTAATTTATTTTGTTTTAATCATCGTTTTCTCCGTAGTGTTACTATGTGGAGAGGCTGACTTTCAAGTCAGTAGAGCATCGATGTTCACTATGTATGTGGGATACTTTTGATGACGGTACGAGCGGAATATGTAGCAGGAAATGTATTTGTTATAAAATTGTTGTGAATGCTGTGTCGCCGAGAGTGACTTAAAAACTCCTGTAAGAATATTTATGTGCTCTAATTGTACCACCGCATGTGTGTCGGTGGGCTGAATTTATTGATGTGAACACTGTAGTATCAATACACGGAGAAGTTAATATTTGTTTTAGATCAACGGTACGTCGAATCGAAGTTTATTGTGTTCTCCGGGGATTCAATATTGATTGCTGTGCCTTGTGAATCTGCAGTTCTTCTATGGTTTACTGTGCTTTATGAATCTGCAGTTCTTCATCTGTGGATTGCTGTGTTTTATGAATCTGCAGTTCTTCATCTGTGGATTGCTGTGTTTTATAAATCTGCAGTTCTTCATCTGTGAATTGCTGTGTTTTGTGAATCTGCGGTTCTTCTGCTATGGATTATTGTGCCTTGTAAATTTGCGGTTCTTCTTCTGATAGTTCGACGTGATTTATTGTGCTTGTTGTATAGAGACCCTGTTTCTTCTTCTTCTTCATCGCTTGTGTTTGTGAACGGCTGTGCTTATCATGTGGGGACCTTGGTTATCCGTCTTTGTCTTCTTTTAGTATCGTAGACTGTGGCTTGGGTACTGTGGAACCGAGTCTGTTGAATGTATATATATATGTGAGACACTGTGGACGGCGCCGGCGAGATCTGTGCGTGATATCAAGATATGTAATATGATAAGCTTATCTGATGATTGAAGTTCCTATGTATTGATATCTTGATCTATATGCTGTGTAGTGACATGTATTAATTTGTACAAATTCACATGAATGTATGTTTTGATGGTTCAGGCAGCATAATTATAAAGAAAAGAAATCTAACTCGTGTGTTGCCTGGCTATCCATGTACGTATGGTGTGGGTGTGTGTAGGGAATAATTATTACACGCATCCAAACTTTTGAGAGCGAGAGTCAGATAACAAAACACGCACCGCATATCATCCGTAACAATGGGGGACCACATATAAACATTGTTCTGGGTGAGTTAAGATCATGTGATCATAGTGAGACTAACTGTGGAAAGTTTTCACACACATATTTACTCACACATACACTCATTCACACACACACACACACACACACACACACACACACACACACACACCACACACACACACACTTTAAAAAAAATATTATCATCAATCAGTCACTGATAGGTGATGATCATATGAAATCAACGGTAGTGTAGGAAGAGATTCTTCTCCGTTCCCTTAGGCAGGAATGGTGGAGGTACTGGCAAGGGCTTCTGTATGGTGAAGGCTCTCCAGTGGTCAATAAAGTTTTGCACTCATCGGTGTGTTGGAAGGCCAGGATTGTTCTTTTGGTGTTGTTGGGACTGTTCCACCGTCATTGGGGCGGCATGGATAAATTAAAGACCCACCAGGGTGGAGTATTGCAGAGATGTGATGTCACAGTCTGGAGTGCCAGTTCTCAGTATCACAATGGTGGTCTTCTTCTTCGTTTACTTCTTTAGGAATCCTGGAGGTACTGACGGAGGTTGCTGTATGGTGAAGACCCTCCAGTGGTCAGTAGGGTTTTGCACTCATTGATGAGTTGGCAGGCCAGGTTTCCACTTTGGGCCTAGCTGGGAATGCTCCGCTGTCTCTTGGGCTGCACTGCATTGATAATTTGAAAGACTCACAGGTGTGGAGTATAGTGGACTGTGATGTTGAGGTCAGGGGAGCCTTATCTTCAGTCCAACAATGTTCACTTGGTCTGATCGGGGCATCCGGTAGTATGCATCCCTCTTGTTGAAGTCTGGGTGCTGCTCAAGTCATCTTCCTATTTGTCTCCTTGGAAATATTTTAGATTTATTCCAAGGAGACTACCTTTTACAGTTGGGGCTGCTGTCCTCCTTCCTTTGTCAGTTAGTTGGCTTCTTCATTTCTTCGTGAATGTGTGAGTAAATATGTGTGTGAAAACTTTCCACAGTTAGTCTCACTATGATCACATGATCTTAACTCACCCAGAACAATGTTTATATGTGGTCCCCCATCCCCCCACCTTTTGTGTGTGTGTGTGTGTGTGTGTGTGTGTGTGTGTGTGTGTGTGTGTGTGTGTGTGTGTGTGTGTATGCAACACATGATAGCCTGTTTTTCATTGATCACTGCTATCTTCTCTCAACAAACATTAGCATATTGATGCCAACACATTATTTCACCTGTTGCAATGAACATCATCCCACAGCATTGTTCACTTTTTAAAACAACACCATTTATATG
>CM031616.1:44218562-44278562 GCA_018398815.1 Conus ventricosus | reverse complement strand
GGACGAACCAGCCCTGCGAAGCCCCCAAAGCACCCCCCCAACACCACGGCGTGCAGCGCCGGACCCCTGACCCAGGGGGGGCCCCAGAGGGTCGACGGGGACAGGCCGCGGGGGCAGTCGCACTGGAGCGGGGGTACCCGCAGGCGCTGCACTTTGTGAGCTGGAGGTGATGGGGAGACCCCTCCAGGCCTGCCTGCCTTTGCACGTCCAACAGTAAGTATAGGCCCCCATTTATGCCTGTCGGGGTTTTTACTTGGACTGTTTTTTGTTGTTGGTGGGGTGGTTTTTACTGGGCTGTTGTTTTTGTTGTTTTGTTGTTGTTTTTGTTGTTCTTTCTTCTTCTTTTTTCTTCTTCTTTTCTTCTTCTTCTTCTCTTCCTCCTCCTCTTTATATGAGATATGATTTTTGGGTTTTTTGGTTTACAAACATTTTCGTTTTTGTTGTTTTTTGTCATTATCACATTATTTCTTGTTACAAAAAAATATAAAATATGAACTTTTAGAGTGTAGTATTATCATTATCATTATTTTTATCTTCCCTTATCATTATCATTGTCACTTTAAAGATGAGCTATTATGGTTATTATTAATGTTATTATCATTATGAAACATTATTGAGGAAAGTCATACACCTGAAGGTGCCGACGGGGACCCAGAGAAGTACTGCTCTAAGCTGACAAACCGATCAGCAAGAGCAGTCCTGCACCACCCTTGGAAGCCTGCGCTGTATTCACACAGGTTGCAGGCACGCACACAGGGCATCCACTTAAGACGTCAATGGACATGACTGCCGCCCGCAGACACCACCATGTGACCACCTGGCGCGACGCTACCGAACAACCATGGAAGTACCCTCATGGGGGCACCAGCCCATAAAAAAAAATGACTGCAGAGTCCACCGACGAAAGACATTGCCACCAAGAGAACTGAACTGCTGCTCGCATCTGTCGCGCTACTCTTTGCTGTTTCGCCGACAGGTGAACACGGTACAACTCCAAACACAACCAAGCTTTCGCCACGCGAACTTAAACGGAAAAGAGGATATACCGGGGTTGCGGTCTTTCCCGCCAGCAAGATAACTTCTCTGTGTGCTCTGTGTGTCCCTTCTCATTGTCACTGGGCTTTTCCCCAAAGAGTCCGCGCAAGGTTTCTTTTTTTTTTTTTTTTTGATGAGTTGATTTTCAACGTGGTGACACCCTGATATGGCCCTTTGCGATCGGCTGGGCTATAAGCAACATTACCTTACCTTACCGCGACAAGGCGGACAAGAAAGAGACGCATCCAAAGGCTCCTGAGCGACCAGAGAAATACTATCCGCAACTGCCAAGCCAGTCAGCGAGAGCAATCCTGCACCACCCTCGTAAGCCTTCTCCTTTGCTTGTGTAGAAGAGCTCCTCACGAGAAGATAACCGGGACCGAATAGCAAGCCTTATTAGCTCTTCACAGGGGGAAAAAGATTGTCGCTTTGTTGCCGTGGGATCTCCTCCTTTAGTGCAACACAAAACTAAGGAGCCCCTCGTGGTAAAAAAGGTTTTTGGGTTTTTTTTGTTTCTATTTTGCCCCCCTTAAACCCTTCTTTTTTAGGGGTTGGTTCTATTTTCAATGCTGTTTTTTTAAGGGGGGGAAAAATTTTGAGGGGTTTATTCCAGTCTGTTTTGGGAAACCCCTTTAAAAGGGATTTACCCGGGTTTTTTACTTTGTTTTTCTACTTTTAAATAATAATAATAATGAATATTAAATATAGCGCCTATTCTCGGTTTAGGCCCAAGTTTCTAAGCGCTTTAAAAAATTCCACACTCTTTTACACAAGGGCGGGCCTCCTGGGTAGTGCCGAAAAAGAGCTGTCACGGCGTTAAAATTTCGTCGTTTCCCGTGTCTCCATTCGTTTCGTTCAATATCGATCCTCTTTTCCTTATTTCCTTCATTTTTTCCCTTTTTCTCACTCAGGGTGCTTTGCTATGAAAAAACGTGCCCACCAAAACCAACGGCCAAACGGGCCCTCCCTTTTCCCGAAAGTTGGTGAGGGAAATTTTAACGTGTGTGCTGAGGGTTGCATGCGTTCACACAGGGAAACCCTCGGTTTATAGCCCCTCATTCGAAGGATGAAAGGGGAAAGGGATTCAAAACCCAATTTTAAACCCCGGGGGAAAAACCCCCCTGTACCGAAACGCCCCCCCCCCGGGAGGTTCGAACCCGAAAACCCCGGGTCCCCAAGATTACGATCAGGCGCTCGCCAACTGGGAAATTTCCGGCCCCCCAAAATGATTACAAAACACTAGTATATTTATATATATATATAAAAATTATAAAATTATATTATAATAATATTTAAAATATATATATATATATAATATAGACAATGGAAAGTAAATACCAGAAAAAAATTTTTTTTTAAAAAAAGGGAAACCCGGACGGGGAGAACAAAACCCAAAAAATCCTGATGATTGCATTGAATGAAACAGCGCTGAAGATATTTTTAAAACCTTCCCCTTTTAACAATAAAATATATTATATAAATATAATATATTATATATTTTATTAATAATATGTGTGTGTGTGTGTGCATCCCGTTTGTGGGTGTTTTTTGCGCGCTTTTGTGCGTGTGGCGTGTGGTTGTGTGTGTGGGGTGTGTGTGTGTGTGTGTGAGTAAAGTGTAGGGCTCAAAAAATTGTCCCCTACACTTTATACATTTGCAAAATGTTTGTTTTTTTTAAGCAATTTTTTTTTCTCCCCACACTTTTTTTTTGGGGGTTTCATTTTCCCTCCCCGGCTGGCTTTGGGGGTGCTTTTGGATTTTTTTTTTTTTTTAAATTTTTTTTTTTAAAATTCCAAAACTTTTTCCAAATCATTACTATGAAAGGAAGAAAAAGTTAGCCTGCACTTGTTTTCCCCCCTACTTCCCTTTTTCGGCATTGGGGTGTTTGTGGTGTGTGTGTGTGTGTGTGGTGTTTTGTGTGGGGATTAGCCCCATTTTTTTTCACCCCCCTTTTATAAAAATTTTTAGCGTTTGTATAGAAAGGAAAAGGAAAGGGTGGATATAAAGGATGGATGGAAAGATGGACGGTTGGATGGGGGGACTGAAGGATATCTTATGTTTTAAAAACCTCTAAGTGCAAAACACTTTATTTCGCCCATCTAACCAAAGCAGGTAAGGGCCCCAGGAATGTCACGTAGAAAAGAAAAGTGAGACCCGGGCCCTCATGCCCCGGTCAGTGTCCGGACCCAAAGGGGGGGCACAAAAACAAAAAAACCCTGGTAAAAGATCCGTTACTTTAAAAGGGCTGACTTTCGTAAAGGGATGGGGGAAGAGGGGACTAGATGTCCCTCTAAGTGAGCACTTTCCTCAGTTTTTTTTTTTTTTTTTTTTTTTTCCAAAGTAAAAAAAAACGGCAGGGCCGGTCCCGCAACTGTTTTTTTTGCTTTTTCAACTCCTCAGGGTTACTAGTGGTTTCCCGGGTTTCCCCCTGGATGAAGCACTTTCATCTAGGGCCCCCAAAAGAAATTTCAAAAAAGTTATTTAATTTTCCGGCTATTAAAGAAGTACATCCCAATTTCAAAAAAAGGGTTAAATTACTGAAAGGAAAAAATGAGAATTTTTTAAAAATAGAAAATTATTTTGGGCTAAGAATTTTAAAGGTGGCGATTTGGAAGAAAACGGTCCCAAGATGGGCGTTTTTAATTTTAAATTAAAAAAAAATAAAGGATTACTTTTTTAAATTTTGTTTACAAAACAGGGGACTGGTTCCCAAACCCAGGGTTTTTTACTGGTAAATTTTAGGCCATTTCAGAAATTCAAATGATATAGTTTAAAACCCGGCCCCCCTTTTTTTTCCCAAAAGCAAAAACAAAACCTTGTACCAGCCGCCGTGGCGAATGGTTAGCGGGCCCGGACTCCCGGTTGGGGGGTTGGGGTTTGAATCCCATTGACTCAAGTTTGGGGTTTTTTTGTCCCCACCGGCTTTCCCACCCCGAGTTGGTTTGCGAGGATCAGTTGGGAAGACTGGGACCCCACGTCGAGGTTTTTAAACCCCCTTTAAAAGGGTGTTGGGTTTTTGGGGAGTGGTGCTCAAATTTTCCCGAAACCCAACACTGCAGGTGCCCGTATCTCTCGGGCCTGGTTAACGCCCGGATAAATTTTGAAAGGAATTGAGAGAAAAGCCCCCCAAATTTTTTCAGACCCCAAAAAGGGGCATCAAAAAACCCAAAAAAACAAAAAATAAATCTAATCCTTTGTGGATCCTCCCCCCCCCCCCCCCCCCCCCCCCCCCAATTTCATTTTTCAACAATTTGTAAATTTTTCCCTTTTTTGAGTATTTTTTTTTTTGACTCTTTTCCCCAGCAACGTGGATCGACCCATTTGGGGAAGTTTTTTGGGTTTTACATCTGAAAGGGGGCTTCCGGTCAGGGAGGTACTCCAGATTCAAAGGCCTGATGAGCTCTGAAAAAGCGTTATCGATTGGGGGTTTACCAGATTCAACCCGGGCCCGATGAGCTCTGAAGAAAGGTTAAACGATTGCTGGTCTTCCCAGATTCAACGGCCTGATGAGTCGAAAAGCGTTATCGATTGGGGGTCTTTTCTGACAGGTACTCCGATTTTACGGCCCGATGAGCTCGAAAAAGCGTTATGGATTGCTGGTCTTACGACCCGAAAATCAGAAGATGAATGTACACACCACTGGAGAGGGATTTTTTCCCGTGCCCCCTCACCCCGTTTAAAAGCCCCAAAACACCTTTTCAAAGTGAAAAGTCCATTTTACTGAGAAGGGGGTTTTTATTAGTAATTTAGGAAAAAACGCCCCAAAAGTTTGAAAAAGCAAAAGGAAATTCTGAACCCAAAAGGGGGGAACCCCCCTGAAGGCCCCAAAGAGCTCCCTTAAAAAGGTAAAAAGGGACACACTAAAAAACCCCAAATTTCCCCGAGCATTTGTTTTGAAAAACAAAATTTTGCCAAACCAAGCAAATATAATGAGTGTCAAAAATGAACACTTAAACATACAACGAACACATTGAACATCAACACAAATACACTACATGCCCAAAAGAATAAAGTGAGCCCGAACATGAGCACACTGAACTTAAACACACACACACACACACACACACACACACACACACACACACACACACACACACACACACACACACACTCACACACACACACACACACACGCACGCACGCACGCACGCACGCACGCACGCACGCACGCACGCACGCACGCACTCACGCACGCACGCACGCACGCACACACACACACACACACACACACACACACACACACACACACACCACACACACACCAACATCAACGTAAATGCACTGAATATCAATACAACTCCAACAAAACACACGAACGTAATAAAAATAACAGTACAAACACAATCGAGCAAGCACACAGATCAACACGCAAAAAGAACACCCTGATCACCAATATGAGTTCACTGAAGATGAAAAATGACTCACTGAACATCAGCAGCGGCACTGTGACTATGAACCTGAACACACTGAAGACACCGCGACCACCAACATGAACACAATGAACATCACAGCATAGACAACGCACCACCGTCACCAACAGACCAAAAAAAAAGAAATGATCACCACCTCGTCAGCCTCAACACAACAAACGCTGGAACTCTGGGATCATGGACGTGTGTGTTCCAGACTTGCAGAACGTGGCGCTGTTTAAGCCAGTGGCAGTGAAAACCAACTACAGCAAGGGTTACAAGACTCCATGGAAGGCGGTGGATGGCAGCTTACGGAACAGTCACATCAGTTACTGCTTCCACACGAATGCCGGAAAGTATCAGTGGTTCCGGGTGGATCTCCAGACCCAGTTCGTGGTGTACTCTGTCATCATCACCAACAGAGGCGAATGCTGCGGTAAGCCAACAGTACGCAGAGATGACGAGCGCGTGGACACCCGATAGAAACTGGGGTATGTTGTCCACGTGTGGACATTTGAAGCCTCGTGAAATCAGCGGAGAAAGTGTCTAGAGGGTCTAGCTGTTGAAGGGGATGACACATCTGAAAGTGTCAACAAAAGACTGTAAACTTTGTCCGTCCGTCCGTCCGTCCGTCCGTCCGTCTCCTCTCTCTCTCTCTCTCTCTCTCTCTCTTCTCTCACTCTCTCTCTCTCTCTCCTCTTCTTCACACTCTGTCTCTGTCTGTCAGTCTCTCTTTTTCTCTCTGCCAGTCTGTCTGTCTGTCTATCTGTTTCTGTCCGGTCTGTCTGTCCTGTCTGCTGTCTGCCTCTCTCTCCTCCCTCCCTCCTCCCCGCCCCCCTCTTCTCTCTCTCTCCGTGGATAAGTTACTGGTACCAAATTCAGACCGTTGCAACAGAACAATATTATATCCCTCTCCTCCGCTGATCTGAGAATTCTCCTACTCCAGATTCCTCTGTCCAGCCAGACAGACCAGAACGTCCCCTAGAAGGAACTTCAAAACACTGGGCTCCATACAAAGCGTGGCATATGGCCGTGGATCCCCCTCCCCACTATGGTGTGATGGTGAATAAGAATTTTTGACCAATCCACCAGTGGCGAGCTGGTCAGCAGCAGAGGAATAAACGCTATCAAACTCCCCAACAGTATCGATGAAGAAGTCGAGATTTTATCCTCGAAGCCTTTTCAAGTAACAATGTGCAGAATTGCTAGTCAATTTGCCAAATTTCTAATTCCTCCGTCACCTTCTCGACCGATGGATTGACTTTTGGGAAAATTGCATTACGATTTTTAAAAGCGTTGAGTGAGCGTTGTGTGTGTGTGTGAGTGGGTGATGTGGTGTGAGTGTGTGTGGTGTGTGTTTGTGCGTGCGGTGCGCGGCGTGCGTGCCGTGCGTGGCGTGCTGTGCGTGTGTGGTGTGTGGTGTGGTGTGGTGTGCGTTGGCGTGGTGTGGCGTGGTGCGGTGTGTGCTGTGGTATGTTGTGGTTTGAGTTGTGTTGTGTTGTGGTGTGTTGGTGTGTGTAGTGTGTGTGTGTGTGTGTGTGTGTGTGGTGTGTGTGTGTGTTCTATAGTTAGGGTAGTTAGTTAGAGATTATGGTCAATCGACAACCTATAGGCCAAAATCAGGACCTCAGCTATCATATCTAAGTCTCTAAATACAAATACCCACACTAGTGATTATTCACATTCGGGTGTTAAAATTTAATGAGGACAAAACACCCAATTATCTGTTCAACACTGGCCGCGACAACCTGGTATACATTAATAAAAACACTATATTTTAATAAAATAAGTATACCTCTTTATTTTCAAAAAAGAAAAAATAAGATCTACTGAAATCTCACGAATAAGAACCGATAAATCACTGGTGGTAAAAGAACTCTCTCTGATACACATCAAATCAGCACATTCCCAGTCAAAAAATGATTAACACGAACAGCTGTCACACACACAACACACCATGGAGAGGTCATCCTTCTGAATATCCAACTGTGAGTTATAATGCTGTGCCCATAAGTAACCGTGACAAAACCGATTTCCTCATAACGAAACGAACCACACCGATGGGAAAGGATTGGTAAATCTGGGCAAATTTTAAAACAATTTATTATGAATTGATTACAAAACATTCCATTTGCCACAGTTCACGACAATACAAACTAGATTTATTGACGTAGATCAGAGTGAGAACAAACTTCATAATGCCTCCTGAAAGACTTGGCAACCGAGAGCTAGTTTGGCTGCTTAGTCCACCACATGAGGATACCATAAGATTCCCATGTGGTCAGGACCCACAAAAAACAACTATATGCTGTTCCCGAAGAGACAAGCTGAGTATGAAGATCATTAAATATCACCAAAACTGGATAGTGACCACTTCTCTGGTCTGATGAAATCTTACAATGCCGACAATGACTCCGAAAAAATAAGGAAATTCATTCGATCTGACCCTGTACACCGCACTGAGGGGGCCAGATGTAAAGCCATCAGTTCAGCAGTATAAACAGGACGACCTATCCCGCAAACTTAACAAAGTAGGCTCCTGAAAATTTTATCACCACACACAGTCAGCTGCAGACCCTCACACCTTTTTTAGAACCAACAGTAAAACTCTTGATAAAATCTTTATAAATTTCATATTGCCCCAAGATAAATTTTGTTTATATGCAGCACTCGAGGTGACCTCCTTGTCGAAATTGGAAGTTAAATATAAATTAATCTCTTGGATTGGCGACTTTCCAAGGAGGAAAATCAGACAGTAATGACCGTTCAATCAACAGCATCAAGATCAATGCCAAGCTGCCCGAAGAGGGGCAAAATACGAATACCTATTGGAGGAATCACAATTGGCTTTTAATTCATATGTGCTCTAAAAGGCGGTTCATAACAATATCATAGGCAGTGTTTTCTGGATTAGCCCACCTTTCAGGTAGTAAAGTATCATGGAAAGACGCAACCTCCTTAGCCCAGAGGGGTTCACCAGATTCAACATAACAAACACTCTTTTGGAGATGTGCGAAATGCTCCCCAGAGCAATCCGCAGGTCCTTGATGATGAATTTGTGATCAAGAGCTTGTGGTAAGACTTTCGTGCAGAACCATAAACCCACACACCCCATACTCTAGCTTTGGTCCACGCAAAGCCGATACAAACGTCAACAAAGTTCGCTTGTCTGCACCCCAATCAGTGGACTATAACGCTTCAAAACATTCAAACCTGACTGGCAAGATATTGTATAAAGTATTTAATTTGAGGCAAAAAAGAAAGCTTGATTATCAAAAAATAACACCCCAAAAATTTCACTTGTTTGGAAACATAAATTACCTGACCATTGAGACTGATACCTTTCTAAGACCAGAATCTTTTCCTATGTAAATGAATACACTCTGTCGTAGTAGCTGAAAACTTAAATCCATTTATTCAGTAACGCCACTGCTGAACACGATTTAACACACACCTGAAGTTGACGTACATGCGCTTGCAGCCAAAGTTTTCCCCTTGCAGAGATGGAGAAGACATCAACAAATAATGACTTATCATTTCACAACTTTACTGACTGACGTCTGTAATTAAAACTTCAGGATTGAACAGGAGTGGGAGAAAGGATGCTAAAAAAAAAAAAAAACCTGAGGGACCACCCACTCCTGCTCAAAAGGATCTGAAAAGGTCGAAATGAAGTCTAACACCTGAAATGCCTTTTAGACCAAAAAATAAGCAATAAACATGGTAAATACCTTTAAAATCAAGTGCCTTCAATTCTGAAGAATTCCGTGCCTCCATGTTGTGTGTCATAAGCCTTTTTCCGTAAATCAAAAAGAATAGAAACTACATGTCTCCCTAAAATCCAATCATTCCTGATAAAAGACTCATATCGAACCAAGTGAACAGATAAGTACTGCTGTTGTTCCGAAATCCACACTGGGAAACATCCTAGGCCCCCAGACTTCCAACTGCCATAACAATCGAGAAATATACCATTCTCTCCAAATTTTTTACATAAGCCCCAAGTGAGAGCTATAGGACGATAGTTGTTAGGATCCGAATGATGCTTTGCCCTGGTTTTAGATAGGGATAACCACGCGCCTCTCTCCAAGAAGGTGGAAAATACCCTGAACAACCAAACATGATTAAACAAGAGACAACAACACATTTAACCCCTCAGCTGGCAAATGTGAATAAATTGATAAGAATTCCATCAGGTCCAGGAGCTGATTTGTTGTCTTTCAAAATGTCGTCCATTTACTGCATCCAAGCTGAAAACGCAGGTGTAATCCACAGTACTATCTGGCTCGAAGAACAATGATTTGACTCCGCTGACTTGTGATTACGCTGGAATTCCCTTGCAATAATGATCAGCAGAAGAATTTTGATGGATTGTTTAATTTAGATGTCAAACCCACCCCATTAAGAAAAAACTTACCGTTCTCATCTCAGCAACTTGAAACAAAAACATCCCTCGAAGGTATACTCCGATGGCTCGAATGCAAATTTCACAAGCACCTACGCCCAAATCTCAATCGCCCTCTGGTATCGTTTTAGGCAAGACCGGTACAACCTCTGATCAATACGCATGGGCGAGGTCTTGGAACCCGTTCGAACTTACTCCCACGAGCTTTTCCTTCATGAGCAGGGAACCATCCATAATTCGCATGGGGCCAATTCCGGGGCTTTAGGGATTGTCTCCAAACTTGGATTCCTTGCTCCGCTCCAGGAAGGTACCGAGTTACCTTCGCCTTAAGGACACTGGTCATTGCATGCAGAAGAAGGGTCCTCTGGGTGCTGACGGTTGGGCTCAGCTGCATGGATTTTTCCTACAACATTGGAGCACAACTTGGTTAGAATTAGGAGGCAGTGATTGTTGATTTCTCAGGCAAAATGTCAATTGGCCACAAGCCATGCGTTTTGAAAAAAAATAAAAACAATCGCTTGCGACTCTGGAATCCAGGGCGAAGACCAACAGGTTCGTCACCGTCAGGGCCAACCCACAGCGTTTGCAGCGTTTGTGGGGATGCCCGTAGAAATGACAGCCAACTCTCGTCTCCCGTCACTAGTCACACAGTCGTTTATGGCCCATTGGGCTCAAACACGTCGAGCAGTATGCGTGAAACATGCCACCCGCTGCAGCTTTATCTGAATCATCGCTAAGAGGATGTGGCAACCCATCTTGCAGCCATTTATTCTCATGTGAAAGGTCTTTTGTGCAGAAAGGTGTGTTAATGGTGCCAATTGAAAGCTCACATGCCTCGCTTAAAACCCGCACATTCAATGGTGAATCCGTCCCTATCATTCATATTCACAAAATGCAATGTTTTGTTTGTTCCGAGCTGGTAAAGCTCTCTCTGCTGCACGATACCCCAATCAGATTGGCGCCCTCCCTGCTTCTTAAATTGTTTGAACACCATCGCAAACTGTGCGTAAGACCACACAATCCTTTCCGTAAACGACTTGCAATCGCGTGTATCCTCCAACAATCGTCACCACGTGTCAGCCTTGTGAAAGTGTAGAATACGAATTGGCTCATTGGTGACTTCCAATTAATTTTCAGGCTCAGCTGTTTGAAACCACAGTTGTAATTAGTCATACTCCAGTTGCGTTCATGACGTCAACTTAATTTTCTGAAATTCTAATCAGGTAAACTTTAAAAGTTTGTTTGCTAAAAACATTTTTCTGTGCGGTGCTTCGTTTCCAAACGGCAGCCTAGTGTCCATCATAAATTTGAACCACCCTCGATAGCAGCTAACAATTACAACCTCCTTTTTATTAGTAATAATACGATCCAATACTTGCAAACATTTTATAACTGATGTAGCCGCCTTTCCCCTTAATCTATACGATTAGATTCCTCCAGAATTTCCTTGAATCTGACCTAAAAGGACAAATTTGAACAGAAATTTTTCCAAGATTCTTTCATCTAATTTTACAAGTAAATAACGAACTTAGCCTCTACACTCCTGAGTTTAACTTTTTGTTCCCCACCAAGTAAACCTACAAAAATCTTTGAGCACCTTTTCTTCTTACCATCAGAGTTTTGCACTCATTATCAAACCAATGGGTCTTAACATCATATGGTTTTATCACGGGACTTGGGAAAAGCTTCCTTAGCAACTCACTCTACTATCACATTTAAAGAGGGGGAAAAAAAACTGTAAAACAGATCATCAAAACCCGCAACAAGATTCATATGCCATTATACTTAAAAATCTGTTGCTGTAAAGACTCCAAACTGGCAGAGCGAAACTTCCATGTTTTCCGGGGGGACTCCTGCATTTTCTACGTAAAAGAAATAAAAACCGGAAGGAGTGATCACAAAGTGAGGACTCCGCGTTAGACCGAATGAACCTGCCATTTTCTAATACCAAAAATAAGGAAGTGTCACAAATGGACAAAACCAAGTGAGTCGTCAAAGAACCAGAAGGAGAAACAAAAAGGACTTGAGCAGAAATCAAAAGACAGAGATCAATGATCCGATATAAAATCTTCAAGAACCGTTTCCCTTAGAATTTGTGCATAATACTTCCCCCACTGAGGAGAATTGACCATTAAAGTCACCCAATAAAAGAAATGGGCTAGGAGGCAGAGAAAATAAAACCCTCCAACACTGACGTCTTCGAAATCACAGAAGATGGAGATAAATACGAAAACAACATATCGTAACGAGCTGCCACTGCTCCATAATCCGTCTGAAGTGGAATTATCTGTATGAAGATACCGATAATTATAAAATAAATAGAAAACGCCTCTCCGTTGAAAAGTCTGCAGAAGCTGCTGAAAAAGCCGGAGAAACCAGCATCTCATGCTTCTTACTTGCAGTAAAAAGGGTTTCCTGAAGAGCAATTACCGAAGATCTATACTCTGTCAATAATAGCTCAAGGTCCCGACTATATTTTCTTTAACTCCCCTTATGTTCCACTGTAGTATGTCATGTTAGGTTGTTAAAAGAATATCTATCATCCCTCCTTCTCCAAAAACTTTCACTGTCCACCGAAGCCAAAGAACTAAACGAATCATCAAGACAAAACAGAAGCCGATGCTCCTGAAAAATTTCTAAGGTGTTTTGTTGCCATTCTAGTAAATTGCTCTTACTGTACTGAAACCTGCTGCTAGCCAAATACCTTACTTCGAGAATTTCCCTTAGGAGGGTCTGTAGTCCGAAAAGGACGCTCCTCACTGCGAGCCCTTCCCGCACTGCTGCCATTGGCCTGCGAGGAGGGACATCCCTTCCTCCGGTCCTCACACCCCTGACCTCTGATCCACACAACCCTGCCCAACCGAAACCACCTCCTCCTCACCGAGCAGGGTACCGAAGCCAGGTTGTACACTGCCGGATTTAAAACAATTGCATTTTCGATCACAAAACCTCCACCGCCCGATCAAGCACGTAATCCGATCTTCCAAACGAAGACAACATTTCTGTCAATTTCTTCTCTAGAGTAGTGAATGGAGCAGCCCACCTACTATATTATCACCCGATGACCGTTCGCAGAATCGTTAACCACCTTCAGTGCATAAGTAGTAGCCGAAAGGAGTCCTGGACCACCCACTACCCTTCTACCTCCAGAAAGGAAACTTTCCTCTCAATCTTTACTTTCTGCATCACGCCTTCCTTTTTCCACACTGGACAACTTTATTAATTTGCTGAATGTATCACCCATACAAATGACGCAGTAACAGCATTAGTACAAGACCCATCATGCTTCTTCTGACCACAGCACGGCAGATCACCTGACCCTGACAAGCTCGACTGAATGCCCAAAGCGATGACACTTGAAACATCGCAAAAGGAGATGGTACAAAAGGAGTAATTTCACTCGAACATAACCACTTTGAACTAAACTTCCGGGGGAGATGGCATAAGCAAAAAGCTCAGAATAGCGTGTTAGTTTTCCCAATTACTTCACTTCCTTTAGAGATTATGACACTATGACCTGTAAAACACCCGCTAACATTCCATCTCAGTCCGGATTTCTGATTCAGCAAGTCCAGCTAGATCAGCACATCTAATAACCACTCCCTTTCGAAAAGTTAAGAAAGGGTGAATAGAACCTTAACGTGATCTGCCTAAGTTTAGAACCATCTCTTTTCAACAACAATCGAGAACGCCGCTACCAGTCGACAATTGACAAGAAAACTACCTGAATCTGAGTCTTTTGATCATTTTGATTCCTGGGAAAGAAACTCCCTCAAACCACTACAAATGGCAAAGGGAGAAATCCTAGCTCTGATTCTTTTGTGGTCCTTTGGGCTTTCGAACAAAGGAAGCTTGGCCATGTTTTTGGATACCCTTTCTCATTTGCCTACCTCTCTTATTTCCTCCATCTGAGTCTGAATCTCTACTTCTCTCTGTCGTTTTGGAATGACAGCTTTTGATACTATGGCGTATGCTCAATGACGGCAGTAATTTGACAGTCACCCAATGAGATCTGGTCTCCCGTGCTAGGGAAGGGACAAAGGAGGTGCCCTAGGGGATAATGACATGTAAATATGGAACTCGCAGGGCGTCCATCTGCCTGAAACCGTCCCTCAAAACCATACCGGACTGCTGTAGCGCTCATAAACGCATAGCACATACATCTCTCGGCCAGTGTCAGCACCTTATATTGGCGGGTGACTTAGGGCCACCACTGAAGAAACCGATAGATCACAGAAAAAGAAGCATTGAAAAGGAAGACTGGAATAAAATAGCTGAAAAGAACAGACTGAAGAACGGGAAGGAAAGAAACAATACTACATAAGGCTGCAGAATGATGTGGGGAGACTTTATGTGTGAAAAGAGATAGCGAAAGACAGGAATGCAGAACAATAGTAAAAAGACAAAAAAAGGGGTGGGCCACAGGTTGTCAAGAAACACCCCGGCCACGAGAAGCCGGCCCATTGGGGCTGTGTTGTGTGTGTGGTGTGTGTGGTATGTGGTGTGTGTGTGGTGTGAGTGTGTGTGTTGTGTGTGTGTGATCTAATCTCAATAAAGCCTTACAAGGTTATATCAGTTTCTCTCCTGATCGAAGTTTTTAACATGTGAAGACTTTTGGAACAAACCAAAAAAAAACAAAAAAAAAAAAAAAACGCGATGAGTGCATGTATGCGCATCCTTGAAAAAAAACTCCTATTCTCTACAAACGGGAAATTAACCTTATTCAAAATAAAGATAGGTCATTTTTTTTTCTCTCCACTTCTGTAATCAGACTGAACTGCTAGGAAGTACTGTGCGACGGTCGATAGCCTTACGATCGTGCTCCAGTCGTAGTGCGTCAGAGTAATTGTCCTAATTACCATTCGTCCCCCGGGATCAATCTTCAAATACTCCCCAGCCAAGACGTGCAATATAAATTCCCATGTACACTAGGAGTCCCGAGACGCACGGCCGTGTTGCTAATATGATATGTGAAAGGCGAGGAATTTACGCTGTGTGCTGACAGGTGGTTTCAAGTGTGCACAAACGAGCATGCATGGTCCCATAATCACAATTAAAATGGATGACACCTATCCACCCTGAAGAACATGCCCTCCTGATCGCCCGCACTTTACGGGAATGGAATTGTCCGTGTCTGCGGTATCTGACATCTGACACACAGAGAAATAACGGATGCATGCACGACTTTTCACTGCACAACCACACACCTACTCACCCGCACTGACAGCCATGCAACAAAACAACACTATTTTGTTATAAATACCCGACCATCGAGCAAACATTAAATCTATTTTTAAAATATAATAAATGCAAGGACATCAATAGGTCGGCGCGTGCTCAAACCATAAAGGCGTAAAACACAGAATATATCTATATATCTGTTAGCGCTGCTGTTTCCAACTGACGACGCAGACGATGACGACGACGAAGACGATGGAAGACGACGAGACCGATGAAGAGGACGAAGACGATGAATCAGTGAACGACGTGACATGGGCATCAGGTTCAAGCCGACACAGTACCGGTACCGAACTCAGAGCAGTGGCTAAAAAAAAAAAATCACCAAAAACCAACACCACCGACGCTCAGCCGACTACAAATGCGACAGTCTCACACAGGAGCTGTGGGCTCACACACAAACAACAGGAACGCAGCGACTGCCTCCGCCAACATGTTGCGCTGATCAAAACTCGGGAGCGGCGCTCTGGGCTTGGCACAGCGTCCGTCTCCGCCCAACTGGCGACAGTGGGTAGTCGTTCCCAGTTCAAGTGGCAGTAGTGTAGTTTAATTTCGGCACTCAGCCGACCTCTCCACACGACACAAGGCTGAGAACAAGGGGTAAACACAGCTATCGTGTCCCACCGACCTCAGTAAGAATCAGCCAGTCCCCACTCTGTCCAGGGAACACTTCTACTGGGGGAAACAGATAACTAACCTTATCATTGCTACTATTCATAACAATCACGACTAACAATGCATATTCAGTTAGCCACACCTATTTCACTAGAACATTGGACAAACATCAGTATATACTTTCTTCAACCCAACAAATACAACATTTCCCTTTTCCGGAATCATAACACTACAACATTCCGCTTTCCGCATCAATGACACTAACAACATTCCCTATTTCCGGAATCACAGAACAGCTACACAGAGGAAAGTATTTCCAAAAAAACCATTTCAGAATCTAGTTTTCCAAATTGGAGATATGATTTTCCACCTAGACCCTCTTCAATAAACCAAGAATACATTCTTTTACACACAATTCAACGTTACTTTTCATCAAACTATAAATGTCACACAAAATGTTCATTTTCTTAGTCTTGTACCACGACAATAAAGTTCCCAATTCATTTCATATAATCACAACACAATTAAAAGTAATCTTTCCAAAAGATTCAACTACTTCAATATATGAAAGGAGATAACATTATTTTACCAATCCTGGCTCACTTGCTTCTCCACCGAGTTTTAGGCGAAAGGTGGCCAAAAATCCGCCTAATCCCCTGTACTCCTGACAAGTACAAAAAATAAAACGGCCTACAAACAAATATACTTATATGTTATCCGTTTTCATACTAATTACTAATGGTTTCAGATTTCAGTTTTTGCTTAAACCCTGAGTTTTTCTGATCGTTTTTCAATAACATCATTTCGCGCAAACATTCTTCAAATGAGTCTTTGTTCTTCATGTGAAATAAAACTACAGTCTTTAACTTTTCTCTTAAATTCTTTTAAAACCCGAGTTAAATTTCTGGCAAAAAATTCCCACACCTTATCCTCAGCATGCCTTCCACTGGAAAGCGATTTGACAAGGTTTCTCTTATTAAACTATGTCTCTTTCCTGCCGAGCAGTCCTCAACAATAAATAGAGTCAGCGTTTTCCCTCAAACAGTCTATAAAACAGTTCTAGACACTCCTTCAGTTTATTGCTAGGATTAACTAAACATAATGTTATCAACAGTCCATATAAACCTTCTATATGATATGCCTTGTTGTCCATTAAGTGTTTGGACAGAAAACCACAACATAATAAAATATAATCGCATAAAACTGTTTTAATAGGTCGAAGGTGTGACAAATATTGTTTTTCCACAAACAACCATCTGTCCACAAATCAAAGTGACCAATGAGGGGTTTTTGTCATAAAGTTTACTGCTCCATAGGTTTTAAACAGAATTTAATCTAATCCAGTTATTGTATTATATCCATGCCTCTCTGTCGAAAACTTGTACAGTAAACTAAAATCCTAACATAAAGGCCTAAATGTTGTAAGATTACTCCAATACAGTGCTGTAATATAGTTTCTATTTAGACTAATTATTGATTTTGTTTTGCTTGTTGTTATGACCTTAATATCCTCAAACCATTGTGAAGAATGACAACAGAACTTTACAGACTGTCAACGTCTAATGATTTGCCAGCTAATTAGAATTTCCTTTAAAAAGGACGGTCACTAACCCCACAACCCCGTCCCTCTCCATTATCTTTTAGACATGAAATTTCAAATATTATTGTGAACGCGTCACCCTAATTTCATATTGCGGCATGAACTGTTAATTTTGTAGAAGCATCTTTTTTAAAACCGCTTCTCTCTGTGAGGATGTACTGTTTTTTTTTTTCCATACGGGCTTAAATTTCAATCTCTTTCTGAATAATGTCATCTGCAAAAGACTTACATGTTAAAGGTGCCAGAGGTAGAATGCTTTTCCTGAAACTTTTTATATGACGGCTAAAATATGTACAAGGCTTATTGAATTCAAATTTTATGTCCCATTCTAATATTGTTTCTAAGTGCCTGTTTGAGGTCAAGTTTCGAACTAGTTTTACTATCATACTGACCAACATTATTGCTTCTAGATTGCGCAGTCTTGTTCTATTTAGAAACTTTTTTATTGTTGCGCCAAACCACTTATGCTTTTATCAACACCATCTTTATGACTCAAAACCATACGAAAGGCGCTATCTCCCATTCTGTTCAAAGTCCGCACCGTCTGCAAGGTCTTTTAATTCTAACTATACACCTATCAGCGCAAATGTAAACACCTGGTTCTCTGTCCACGCGACATTATTTTTTAGTAACGCAATTATTTAATATCCAAAACAATGTGGCAGGTTATCACATTTCACAACTCACCCCGCTTTGTCGTCTGCAATTTTATATTAACTGATCCAACCCTCCCACAAACAAATCCTTTAAACTGTAAATTAGGAATTGTATAATTTCATGAATCGGCAATATGCAGCTTACCCTGATGGAAGATCTCTTAAAACAGTTGAGGCCTCCGTCATATAAGTGTTTTCATCATTGCTCAGCACATCCAAATTAACATAGAGTAATGAAAGTAATCAAGATCGAGCTGACTATTCCCCCTCAAAATAGTTGTTTTAGGTGTGTAACTCTAAATCTAAAATTGTAAGCTGTACAGCATAACATTTTAGCTCTCTCATTATCAAAATAGTAACCCCTACTTCTTCAGGCTTGAATGTTAATAAACACATTGATTTTGATTTGCATTTTTACGTTTGATAGTAATGTCAAATGTTACTCTTGCTTCTTATTAGTGACAAACCCGTAATAAACCATCATGTAATGTTAACTTTCGCAAACTATTGGTTCCTTATTGACACTTTAGGAACCTTATTATTCTCCATGGCTTCGCTTATATTAAACACATACGACTTTTGTATAAATATTTTCATGAAGTGCACCCATTTTGGCTCCGCATATCCGATATCAATAGCATGTTCTAACACGAAGGACTGTCTTTGGTTTTTTATTGTAACAAACATTTTTGAAGAAACGAAAATAAACATGAGTGCATACAAATATACTGATGCAAATATTTGCAGTGGGCCGCACTACTAATCTTAAAAATATAGCAACTGATACTCTTCGACATTCTGTGACCCAGACTGCCTCTTTTCATAAAAAGGTGAGTACGACCTATTGAAGATCAATCATCAAAACCCCCCTATTGAAAACGACCACACAAGAAAGCGGGTTTAGTCATCCGAAGCAGTTTTAAATCAGAACCAGTTAAACTATTGCTGTGTTTTGCGCATCAACTGGGTGTGGATTGGCTTGATGCTGATCATTTAAATCACCATGACCTTTGTGGATGTCAGATTACATAATTTCATTTCTATACACCTTCAGAACGTATTTTGACTGAACTTTCCGAGCGCCATTAGCCAAATGTACAAACCATTTAATACCACTTAGCAACAAAATAGACATAAGGCTTTGAAAGGATGTGTAACGAATTCAATATTATCATCAAGACAGGCTTTAAGACAAAAGTTGGAATCAAAATCCTGGCCTCGGCGAACCTTTATTTTTCAGCGGGCACGCACGAAATGATAACTATGACTGCATCCTCCTTTCAAAACTTTTCTTTTCCAGGTCAAAACTGTTCAGGACCCGGGTCCCTACAGCCAAGAGCATAAACCAGGCATGGACAACATTTATCTTAGACACTTCTATTGATTAGGGCCTAACTAGGGCGGGAATAGAACGAATAAACGACTCTATTCGCACTTTACGTTTGGTGTTTGCCTAGGTTCACAAGCAACAGGCAAGAATCAAGCAATAACTGATCCCTCTCTACTGCTTTGAACGCGCAAAAACAATACTTACACATTTAATTACGCTCAATTAATTCAACAGTTATTACCTTCAAGTATTCAAGTACCAACATGTTTACAATACGCAAGATCCGAAAGTAGACTTTGTCATTAGCACTGGAGGTTATACATGCTCCGCCTTCTGACCATCAGACTCCGCAGGTCAGGAATACATAGATAAACCAAAAATAAAAGAAATTCTTATAGCAGTCAATGAACAGAAGTAGGGAAAAACGACATAAATACGAGCCAGTAATAAAACAAACAATAAAAGGACACCCAAATTCTTAAGTCATCCAAACCCCGAATTCAAACCCCAAAAGTTCATTTGAAGATCAGCAAAAGCTCTCAGGGACTGTTCGCTGATGACCAGAATATGAAAAGACAGAGCTCTTTGTTCTTGGATTAAACTGTGCCTAGGGAGGGATACTTGGTCTTTATCTCATACTCTAAATAATAACCCAACTATTATAAGAGAAGCAAATTCCGAATAAGTTTGCACGGGCCGAAAAAGCCAACTACTATGCTTGCAGAAGTACAAAGGCCAGCTGACAATACTCCCCAAAAATTCCCGTAAAAAGCGTCTATAGCTATTACTCCATCTATAATTTTTTTAAATAAAATCGCAAGATGATCAAGCTGTTTTTTTACCCATGATTTTATTCAGGTGGAGGCGATTGCGGCGAGGCAACTGAACTTTGCTTCATCCCACCACCCTGCCATGAAATAGCGCAACACATGTACTTATTCAATCCTAAGCCGTTTAATAAAGCCTTGCAAATGTGACTCCAATGCTCTCTAAACAGCGTTCGTAATCTTCTGCTAGTGTTGTGTCTTCATATAAAATTTTTTCGATAGATTTCTCTTATTCTATCACTTGAATTTCGTAATGGCCCGGTAAGTAGTCGTCACATCTAGTCTTCTGATCTTTCTTGATTCAAGATCTTTTAGTCTTTGTCTTAATTCTTTCTTTAATACAGGGCCCGTAAGTTGGCGTCATCAGCCTCCACAGTTTTTTTCTTTTCTCTTATTATATGCTCATCTAGTTCTCCCAAGTTTTGGCTAAATTGTATGATAATATTCGCCTCTGAACCTTCTTAAAGCATGATCAAGGGGCCTCTAATTCTCGCATGGGTAGGCGGCGGTCGTGTATAGTCTTTAACGCGCTGTTTCTTCTGAAAAACTGGATGTCTGCTTCTATTACATTTAATATATTTCATCTTCTGATTGATATAATTCTTTAAGTTCCATGATTTTGTATTTGGTTTATCATGTTGGTGTTCTTGTAGTGTGTTATTGAAAGATTAGAAACTGCCTCCCTATCTAATTTTGGTCAAGCAATGCCAAGGCGATTTGATCTTTCACAGACTGAGTCCATTGTATAATTGTACTCCTTGGCTAAAAACTTGATTGGTCTGGTTTAGGGTGAAGCCGAAGAGAGTTGGCTAGCTTTTTCGGGGGGGTGGGGCGATATGAGGCCGGCGCCCTAACAAACGAGAATGACCATTCTCTTCTAATTCAAAATCAATTGGGTCTCATAAAACGTGTTAGGTTCTTGACCTATTTTGGGGGGGGGGAACTATAAGAGCGGGGGAACTCGGCATGCAACCTCAGGTACGTACTTTCGATTTTTAATAACACGGTGACGCATTGAGAGCGCTGAGCTATGCGAGTCCCAAGTGATCAATTCACTCAAGTTGTCTCCAGGATCAAAAACATCATAATCTTCTTCGCCTCAATTCCTGCCATGTTTTAAATACATAACTTTTTTTAATTTTGTTTAAATATACAAAAATGGGTCACAAGCAATGGCTCTATCTTGTGCCCGTATAAAGCTAAAGAACCCCTTGCGTGCATGGACATAAACGGATATTACTGTACCAAAAAATCCATCTACTATAGATGCAGATCAAATTGCATACTGTTAATTTCCATACCTAGTAGCGGATGATTTGATCGTGCCAGGCTCTGCACTGTCATTACTTTTAAAAAAGAACTTCGCTCAACAACAGACCAAACCAGAACATTTTAGTCCAGAATTTGGGACGTCAATCGATAAGAAAATTCTGGTAGAACTTGAGGGGCAAGAAGTAATTTTTCTTTAAACAATGCAGACATAATTTTAACCTATTCTGATCTATTGCTAACCGCGAATGAAATTGGAAGATCATGCGTTTCAAGGAATCGCAATGAAGAAGCACTAAAACTTAGAAATTGCGCTGAACCGCTCAGTGCTAAAAGGCAGCAAAAATGCTTTAGCTGCAAGTTATTGCTATGGTAAACGCATTTTCCATTCCCCTAGATTTTGAGTTGTTAAAAGCGCATGTCCCCATAACTAATCACGGAGCATTAAAAGACAGATTGTCATATGAACAAACTTTTAATTGATACAAACGTGTTATCAAATCAACAGCCACCGTGAAGAAAGTACAGCATTTCTGACATCTCGTTAGATTTTTGACGTTGTTGATCAACCCTGATTAGCAAATCATATTGGAAACCATATAAGTCCCACTATACATATAAAATCGTAAAACGTGCGTCACATACAACATATCCTAGAAGCAGCAGACACTTATATGGAATATTAGTTTTATCGTCTCATCAGAACGCAATAAAGGTAATTTATTGCTGTGAGAAGATGAAGAACCATTCAAAGTAGGAAGTGAAAAGTTTTTTTATCCAAAAATAACGTAAGTACAATTTTCCGAGTGAGGGCAATTCCAAACAAAACTATGCTAGCGGAACTTAGACCTATCCATCATTTGACGAAATAAGAAAATTGTTTGTGGTGGGAGGGGTATAAGTCCAACAGCAGACCTTGCTGTCTAAAGATCTACAACACCTTCACAGTGTAAGAATTTGATGATTATTTAACAACAAAATACGAAGTTAAATGGGAATGACCTAAGGTCAACGGAGGATAATAAGTTACAATGGAAGCTGTGATAACTGTTGGAGAGACGTAATAAACAATCAAATGAAAAAGAAGAAGAAGCCGATAAACCGCTTAATGAACAATTGTTTTTAATAAATGAAGCTGGTCTGACAATTGAAGTATCATATAGAAAAGAATTACTATACTAAATTATTTCATTTAAAAAAAGCATGTCTGATCAGGTTTATCCAGAAGGTGCCTACAAAAGCGCCGCCAAAAGAAGGGATAGCAGCAATTCTGCAGTTATAGAAACCATGAAGTAAAACCTTCAGAATTAACCAACATTACACAAATGCAACAAAACTAGAGCAGGACCTTCAAAATACAGCAAAATACCAAACGAAGGTATTCTGCTGCCTTTAATGCTGTTACATAAGCAATACTGAGCATCGACAAATTAATGCTTGCAACAGCATGAACTAGAGTAGTCTTCATAGCAACAGGCTTATGTGCAACCCGCAGCTATACCTCTAGTTCGGATATGTCTTTATCACTATGGCCTGTGTCTTAGCTGTATGTGCTGCAGGCAAGAAAATAAAAAACTAAACTTCCCAAAAGCACACAGCAATGGTTCAACTAATAACGTCTAAACTTAAAAGTTCTTTTAAACGACAATAAAATAAAGCGCTAGGCTGACTCAAATAACATCACGGAAGAAGAATATAAAATCGTTTCCAGGCCGATTTTGATGATTACAAAGACAAAAGTTTTGATCCTTGCAAAGAAAGGCAAGGATCAAGTTTTTTTCTCGAACAGCCAGACGCCGAGCAAGATAAAAAGGAATGCTTAAAAAAAGTAAACGAAACATTAAACACTGATCTAAACAGCTCACAATAACAATGCCAAAGGGCGTTTATACTTTTATTTATGAGTCCAAGCGCAAAAAGGACCGTTGATATTGGTTCTGTAACATTATATTATTATAATTAAAATAAATATTGAGTTAGAAAAGAGAACTCAACATGGCTAAGATAATGAAGGACAATACGAATATTATTGAAGCAATGCAAGAAAATTTGTCAATATCACTGAATGATAATGATATAGGAAAGTCATAGATCCGCAATCGTACGGGGCAAGTGTTGGTCATGCAATTTGCTCAAGTTCCAAGTAAACTAACAATAGACCCGCCCAGTTAAAGTGAAATGATATCTTGTTATAAATTGACATGTAACAATAAATGAAGAAAATCTAGAAGTCTGGTCTCAACTAAACCTCATACTATACTGTCCCTCTAATTACATAACGTCCTGTGTTGGGGCATACTAACAGCTTGCAACAATTAGACGGCTGCTGCTGAAGAATGCAAAATGATAGGCTCTGGTTTGGTCAGAGGCGAAGTCCATAGAATCAATTAAAACTGACAAAGTAAGCACCGATTGATGGCAATGTCTCAAATTCCACTACCTCCAGCATTAGTCGAAAAAAAGCAGTTCTAAACATAAAGAATACATACAACAAATGATTTATGTTTGTGTTCATGCAAGTCTGCATTAACGCCCGCAAGAACGCAGAGAGATGTGTCTAACTATCGCCCTTACATCAATGATCTTAAACTTTCGTTGAATATTCCATTCCCGTTCGCGTGGATTCCATTGATCAGTTTTGAAAAAGAACAAAACAAACCCCAAACATTAAATTTTTACACCTGGATGCGGAACAGATTTTGGTGCCAATTAAAGATTTCCAAGACACATTCCAACACTAAGCGAACCAGACAAAAATCATGTTGACTTAACTACTGATGTTTCAACCAGCTGGTGCTTGCCACATTAGCACTTGTAATACGAACAATGAGTAACTAATGCATGCAATACTTCAAAAGATGTGCACAACACCAATACTTTTTGGCAGAAAATTTAAACAAAGAATGCCATTGTTCAATCCGCAAGCGAACAAAATAAACATTGTATCGGCCCAGTTTGACTGTTAATACAGAACTAATTAATACTCCCCCAGAAGTCAGATAAATTTTTAGATTTAAAGAACTGGAAAAACGGTATGCAAAATTCTCCAAACGTAGTATTATCTCAACTTTGAGAGTCGCTTATGTTCCTTATTATTGTTCCAGCTGCCACAAAACTTCGAAAAACAGTCTAATGAGTTAATCATAATCAATATTTGTTTCATTTGCCTTCATTAAGTCAGGTCGGATGGCGCTCGATTCAGCACCAGAATTATATAGAGGACCATATTCTGCAGAAACATTCTTAAACGCATGCAGCAATTGCGTAATGACTGTTCTAATAATCCTGAATTATATCTGAAATCATATGACTCCTGAAGATCAACAGCAAGAAGACTCACCACCATTGTTGGGATTGCGGGTTTAGAGCTAACGCCCAAAGAGTGTAAACCCACATACAGAGACCCATGATCACATTAGTGGGAAGTTTATGAGGAGCGGCGCAAAACCCATGCCATCTCAACTAAAGTTTGAAACCAAAGACATGGAAGCTGCCCATCTTCTTTCACAACTTTCGAGTTACGACTCTCATCTTATATTGCAAGCAGTACCAGCGCCTTCAGGATAGAATGCATTGAACAGTCACAGACAGTACATGTGTTTCACTTTAAATTAAAATTTCATTCTACGACTCTTTGCAACACATGACGGCTCATTAGAGGCACTAGCTATGTCCTTAAAGTCCTGCCCAATCAACATAAAAATATTTTTGACTCAACTCTTGTTAGAAAGTTGTTTACCCTTATGAATACATGTAACATTATGGGAAAGTATTGACGAATATACACTTCCGCCTAAAGTCGCGTTCTTTTCAAGTCTTAGAGGAAAGGACATCAGAGATGTCTGATAACCAGCATGCTCAAGATGCGTGGCAGAAGTTCAGATTGTAAAACGATGGGAGACTACATTAACTCCTATTTAATGCTGATACATGTTTGTTGCGGACGCTTGGAAATTTATATGAAGACCTGCCTGAAACATTATAGCCTGGATCCCGCCGCATTACATTTCTGCGGCCTCGGGATGAGTTGGGATTCTTTCTTAATTACAGGAGTACAAATAGATTTAATTGTCCTGACCTACCAATGATACAGATGATTGAAAACGGATTGCGTGGAGGAATAAGTAACAAGGCGTCGCATCATTACTGTAAAGCAAACAACAAATACTTGGAACATTATGAACCGAGTAAAAGGTCTAACTATCTCATGTATTTAGATGCAAAACAATCTATAGGAATGTGCTTAATGGCGCAATCGCTCCATTACGCAACTTTAAAATGTACAACAGGTACGAATAATATTCAAAAGGCATAAAGTGGTTTGAAACAGTTTAACAGCCTGATCAATCAGCGTGTTTCATACTAGAAGTTGACTTAGGAATATCCTCATGAACTCCCTAACCTGCAAATGACTATCATTAGCAGCAGAAAGTCTAAGATGTGACCCAAGAGAAGGCCCCCATAACTTGTGCCTAATCTTCGTGCAAAAAAAATTATGACTCATAAAGACCTTCTACAATTTTAATTAAGACATGGGCTAAAGTTCACAGCAGATCATCGCCATAATTGCTTTTGATCAATAACATTTCATGAAACCATACATCATGAAGAACACTGAACTCAGAACCAAATCCACAGATGCTTTCAGAAAAAGACTGTATTTCAAGCTGATGAACAACAGCTTGTTTTGGAAAGCCAATGGATAATCCGCACAAGCGTAAAAGATGTTCAGAACTTGGGTCCAACAAAGAGAAACGTAAGCAATTAAGCAAACCTCAAACCTAATAATCAGACTTTAGAAGATATCATTGATCACCTACTTGGGCATAATGTATGAAAAAAAAAAGAAAGTCAAATTGGACCAAACTACTGTTTTTATCGGGTTTACGACTGTTTTAGAATTATCAAAGCTTTTGATGTTAGAATTTCTTTAAGACCACTTTAACCCTCGTATCCTGAGTCCAGAGTACTTATACACAGATACAGATTTTTTGTTATAGATATTCCTACTGAAGACATCTAATAAAGACATGAAAACCGAAGTGGCTAAAGAGCTGAGTGGATGGTACGACACGTCCTATTACCCTAAAGATTCGCCTATTGCAAAGTACATGTCATCCCCTTTAATAAGAAAGGTTTTCTGAAAGATGAAGGGATGTAATTATCTGGACATGTGCACAAGGAGTATGTGGGGATAAGAACGAAAATGTAACAGTATTTTCGAGCCAGAGGAAAATCATTAAGAGGAAGCAAAGGGAATAACTCTCAGCGTGTTGGCCAGGTCAAACATATAACATGTACAACTACAAATAAGCATTGAATAAGCAATAAGACTTTCATCCAAGACACCGTAAAACTGCGATCTAATCTAACATTAGATCAACACAACAGTTTTGAAACAATAAGTCATTAGATAGAACAAACACAAAACGGGTTGTGTTTGTTAATTCCAGATTTTTTCATATGCAATCGGCACTGGAGAACGCATAACAGGGGGTTGTTATATATTTCCTTCAACATTGTTATAAGAACATCATAGCTTTTTCATCCAAATCATTTAAAATCTTTTCTCATTGTTTTTGCATTGACGAGTTTCGAATTTTTTTTATTTTTCAGATATACTTTTTCCCAATTTGGGTTTGAGTGTAGGGATCTGTATGATTTAGCATGCATTGAATAATCCCCGAAAATGTTTCCTTAATAGCATTACAACGCAATGAAATGATTCCCGTATCATTTCAATGTTACCTCTTCCCTTAACTCATATCATTGTTTTGTTCTTCACTACTTCTGAGCTTCCATTTTAAACTCAAATATATTTAACGTACTTAATTAAGCGGAACTTGTGTCCTTGCTGAATTATCTGCAGTTCTTCTTCACAAAAGATCTTTGATGATGCTGGTTTGATTTGTTTTGTCATTATCTCGTAAATAAGACAGGCGGATTCATCTTTACAATTCTTTTTTATTTCATATTGATCAGACCCTCCAAACCGATCAGATGCCCTGATGCGAGTGTCCCCTACCGCTTCTCCATGTAATTAAAGGTACCTTTACTTTCAAACCAAACGGTAATAGTTAGCTGTGTGGGTACTGAGTCTTCAGCAACAATTATTGTTTTTTTCTTTCTTTGATTGCTTGTACTGTTTTAGCCCTTTAGAAAATTCTTCATTATTCATGCGCGCAAAACTTGAGGGCAGTCTTCTAACCCATCTTCTGTAGTTGCGAGAATTGTCATAAAGCTCACTGTGATTACTGGTAGGAGAAAAGTCTTTCCAGCTAACTGTATTTTTAAAGATTTTCCCTAAAGCCATTGATCGTGTGAATAACATCCCCGGAATGACTCTTATAATGTGTAACTCTATGTTTTAAAATAACACTAATTGAATCCACTTGCCTTTAAAAATCTTTCCATCAACGACTTGAATCATGCGAGATAATGTTAAAAGGGCCTCGTTTGTATATCATTTGTATAGCGACAGCAACAGCAGAGGCACTCCTTTGTGTTAATGTGATCCTGCATGCTTTGTATCTTGACTGCTATGTAAAAGACTGAAAGTGCGTACTTAAAACTTTCGTCTAATCCTATCAGAGGGTAAATAAGACTAATCCATTTGATGGGTGTCGTTTGAGTTGTGTTCACAAAGTGGCGGTCTCTGTAATCGTCTATGGCAGTTAAATAGAATTTTTGGCCCAAAAATCGCATGTTTAGAAACCATTCTTTTTGCTGTTTGATATCACTGACTCCAGCTGCTTGGCTTAGCTTTTTTGTATTGCTGTGATCCCTTCCAATAACCTTTGTGGTGTAAAAATAGATTTTGTCATATATTTATTCAAGCCAATATAATGCGCAACAAAAATACACGACAGTCATACAAACGACAAGTAAACCCGATTCTTGCATCTTTTGTTTTTCTGATGGATTGATAAAAGTCACTGAATTTTGGTGGGGTCAAAGACTGGACGGGTTATTGCCTGTTACTATATAATAATCTATTATTGCTTGAGGTCAACATTTTTAAATGTGTAAGCTGCATTCCCCAGTTCTTTCAGGGAGTCATAAAAACAAATCTAACTTGCTCCAGTCTCTGTCTTCTGCCTTTCAGAGGCGTCTGTGCAGCTGCAAGTTGCTCCTTCGCTTTGTTATGCCTTTTTCTCTCGCCGTCATCTCTCCCGCAGTTTACAAAATGCAAAATTACTGCCGCCAAAAGCAAGCGCATTCCACCACAGCCGCCCGGCCAATCAAAATTGTCGAGTAAGAAGCCATTTTTTATAAATGTATTTTATTTTTCTTACATATTTATATTGACTGGAATTATTCCTTGCATGACTAGAAAAATCTTTCTTGGCAACCGTAAGCTGCAAAGAAAGCAATCAGCTTGCGGAATCCTCAAAGTCTAGTTTTCCAAGATCTGCTGGTTTAATCTTAACAAGCTTTACCAAGCATATGAAGTATCCAACACTTAGGCCTCCATAAACATCAAATGGTATACAATGGTTAGCAACAGTTTTTTTTTCGGTGCACATATTTTAGAAAATAAAATAATTAATTATTAAAAAAACAATGAACAGTGATGATCTACTACAGCACATGGGTGCCTAAACCTTCCTGAACTTATGAATGAAGACCACTTTGAGCCTGATGGATTCTTTCGTAGCCCAGAAGAATAAAAGAACAAGCAATTATGCCCAAGAAAGGAGAGGCATAAATATCCAAATTAGCAGCATGAGGAAACCACAACAGAATCCCGTGGAACTGAATTCAGCATTGAACAGATTCAAGCAGATTTCGCCGCAAGACATTAAAATAACATAACAGGAATGACGCGCAATCTGGTTTCGCTAATGGTAAAAAAAGTGAGGTGTCAACGCGGCTTTAAAGTTTGTACACTAAACTAGTCAGTAGGATTTTGCTCCCATTGATTCTGAACAAGATCATACGTATGAATTAACCAGCAAGATCCAGTTTTAACAAAGACATTAGAGTCTCAAAGGTGTGATTTTATATACAGATTTTCGGAACATTGTATCGCCATTAATCATGTATTAATAATCCTTTTTAATCATATAGAATTTTATTACCCACAAAATGAAATGAACTAGCTGTGAAACATCAGAATCAGAACAGGTGGAGAAAGTATCCAAGCCATAAAAACACAGAAAACACTGAACCATGTGATGGACCAGTGAAAAGAATCCTCATCCTGCGTGTTTAAAGCAGGAAAAAAATTAGCATAGTGAACAGAACAAAAAAAAATAATGTTACAGCATCAATGAAAACATAAACTCCGCCATCGTCCAGAACAAGTAGGTTTCAATGCCGGCAATAAAAACTCCATGCGATCCAAGACCGCACAGCACCAAGTCTTCATGGAATATTGAAGCTTAAAACTTGTATGCCCAATTTTGGCGCCATGCTGCTGTTGGGGTCGGTTATTATGGTTATAAAATATATACACAATGGCAACAGAACAAGCTATCAAAAAAAAACTGAGCCACTCAATCAGAAAAAGACACCAGCACGCCAAAACCACCATATAACAAGCATTATTTTTGATCCATTTGAAATGAAATAAAAATTTTTAAGAACTTAAATTATTTAAATTTTTTAAAAATAGACATGGCTTATTATAAAGAATGATGGTGTCAATAAATAAAGACATGGAGTCAATAAAGAGACATTTTTCCATAGACCCGAATTGTAATCAATGCGTTTCAATCGGGATTGTAAAAACTTCATTAAAATCGTAAGCAGAAAACGCTGATCAAGACATCCTCAACGATGACGCGTTTTTTGAGGCTTGTGTGTACAAATTAGGCATCTGCTATTTAAGGAAAAAAAACATAGATCTTAGGTTAACTTGAGAACAACATGCCTAATAACTTGCCTAAGAACTTGTGAATGACTTGATGCCTTGTAAATGACTTGTAATTGACTTGAAATTGACTTGAAATGACTTAAGTAAGAACTGTGAAAGAACTTGAGAATGACTTAAGTAAGAACTTTGTGAATGACTTAAGGATGACTTGTGAATGACTTGAGAATTACTTAAGTAAGAACTTTGGATGACTTGGAGTGTGCATGCGTGGGGTGGGGGTTGTTACTTGCGTGTGGGTGGGGGTGGGGGGACGTTCATGCGTGGGTGGGGGTGTGCAGTGCGTGGGAGGGGTTTGTGCGTGCGTGGGTGGGGGTGGTAGTTTTTTTTTTTTTGTTTTTAAAACTGCATTTGGCAGAGCTAAAAAGGCGCAGCCTAAAAGTTGTAACAGGGCGTAGAACAGCAAAGCGGCAAAAGCAGCAAAAAAAGTCAGATCCCACTGCTGAGAACCTTTGACCGCTTCTAGGGTGAAGCGGTGGAGCGTTGAAGAACGGCTTGCCTCAGTGACCTTTGACCGCTCATGGTAAAGCTCTAAAGAAAACGCGTCCACTGTACCCATTAACAGCTCTATGGTAAGCGCTAAAAGAAACGCGGCTTTTTTGCCAACTGTGACCTTTGAACCGCTCAGGGTGAAGCGCTAGTTTCTCTCTCACTGCTGCTGAACTTTGCGAGGAGTGTTTTTGGAGTTGAATTGGATCTTGTACGGAGTAGTCCAATAATTACTAATCTCCTCACTGCTTGAAAACATTAAATACAAATCCTTCCTCATAGAGTAGACTTCTGTGAAAGAAAGACCAACTTTAGAAAACCTTTTAGCATATGGATTCAACAAACGATCAAACTCTCTTATTTTGCGAGAAAGAAAGTGCCTCCGTCTCTCAATTTATCAACTCATCCAAAGCACTTAACAAATAGTGCATGGTACCCAACATTCTTGTCAAGTAATTGGTCAGCTAGAAATCTCCCACTGTCTTTGTTTCTGGCATGATATAAATATATATCAACAAAACAACCTGCACAAAAACCCAGTAAATATCTCACACTACACCGCACACCTTCAATGACAATACAACCGCGCTAACGACACCTGGCGCGTCTGTCAACCTGAAATGAATACACCCCTCCCCCCCACCAATCGCCCTCACCTGGCAATCCCAGTCTCTCGCTTTATTGATTTTTTGGTCGCTTGCCGTGCCTCAGTGTGAACAAGGTCACGCGTTCCTCGTCTAGCGATTAAGTTTCGGCCTCTTGCCAGCCTATCTGTTACACATAGATATGTATGTTGTCGAACATCCGTCTATTGTGTATATTGAAGCATTTATATGAAGATAGTGCTAGCACACACTACTCCACTCCATACAGGTAGATGTACTAAGTCTGCCTAACACTATCTAGTTTGTTTTGCCAAAACAGTTCGAATCGCCATTTCAGTTGCATAAGAAGCACACAAGAAGGTAAGATAAACAGGTTAGAATAAAAAAGTATAAAAGTATACACATCTTAATACACATCAGCTTCCAACATGAACCACTGAATCTATAGTTTAACAATCAATCAAGTCCTAATACAAACTGATAACATTTTTTACATGGGAGGATCAGCCAAAATTTTCAAATAACGGAAATCAGTCGTGTTTACCCCTCCGCCTTCAAACTACCATTAAGCGGCAATGAAGGAACAGAGAAAGAGGCGGCTCTCCTGTATAGTCTAGGAATCGTGTAAACAACGCCCCGCTTTGCGGGCAAACATGTGGAATAGTTGGCTTAGCCTTCACTGACTGACTCAACAAATTCTTTCAACAAATTACTCTACAAGCCGTTAAAATAAAACTTATGGCCTCGAATAACAAACCTGTTCTTCATTAAACGTTTTAGCCATTTTAAAATAACCACAATTAAAAACACAGAGGTCACACAGAGCGCAGTTACAACACACAGCCTTCCTGTTCAATAGTCGATGCCAACACAATGACAGCCCCGGTCGTGCCACGTCAACAGCCTCGATCAATGCGACAAAACGTTGCAAATCTAGACTTTTTCAAATGTGGTCAACCTCAACTGAGTGTTTACGTTTACACAGGACAGGCCCTAGTGGCAAACTGCCCGGCCGTAAATTAAGTATCAGATTTCAGCCCCCGTGTACAAAGTTTTTTAGTGTTGAAATTCGTCAGAAGAATGTGCGGATTTTATGTCATAAATTGGAGAGGGAAAGAGTGTGTGTGTGTGTGTGTAGTGTGTGTGACTTGCCGCCTCTCTGACTGTCTTTCTGACTCTCACCTCTGGTCCTCTCTCATCTCTGTCCTGTCTGGCCGTAATACCTCTCTCTCTCACTTCCGCCACAAGGAAAAGGCTGCTATTAGCCACTTTTTGCCAAAAAACTCGGTGGTGGATCAAGTGATGTCAGGATTGAAAAATGCTGTTCTCCTAATGGAAAGATTTCCACACACTCTTGTTTACCAACACGGCAACTATTCATATTCATATCAAGAGTGAGTTAAATAATCGTCCACATCAAAATCAAAAACACAAAGTCTATGACGCTCACCCCTGGGAGCTATTATCCATAGCATCAAAACTCTCCCTCTTCTCGCAAACCACATTGGAATAATTAACTTTTTTTTTCATCATGAATTCATAACTAGTTAAGTCGCAGAATAAACAAAATCTTTTATTTCTGAAGACCACTTCCTTTAACACTCACTTCATCTATGTTTTCCGACAGCATTTCGTTTTGCTACCCTATCAAGTTATAGGATAACAGAACACAACAAATACTTTCCTTTTCTAAACACAATCCTTCACAAGTGCGCTGAGGAAGTTTCAGTCGCTCCTAACCGGAATACGGTTTCGGTTTGCTAATAAATAAACATTGAATGATAAATACCCGACTGCCACAAAAAAAAACAAAAACGGATGGAGTCCCTCTTCGGCCTTCTGGATAGTTGCGTTGCCAGAATCAGTGCAGAAACTGCCTAATTAATTTAGCGCGTTCTTAACCAGCCGAACCTCTGATTCGCGAAGTGTTTCGGTGAACACTGTGTTGCGTCCGAATAGAGTGAAGGCGAACTAGATCAGAAACCGGAGTTCGGAGGAACTGAAGTTCTCGTTCTAAACCACCACTTAATGATATGCATACGTCATCAGCTAACCTCTGTTTAATGATATGCACACGACCTTCCCGGTCCAAACAAAAATGACTGCCTACGACACCGATGTCGAAGATTTTGCTGCAATTCTTCTGATAGCTGCACGATTAGAGGAATATGAGAAGGATCAGAAGCGGAGAAAGAGAAAATCTTTGTACTTGGGACAATCCATAAACAGGGATGTTGTTCCCATAAGTCGATAAACAGACTTGTCTTGTTTACTCAAAGTGATCAGCGTGGTGTCAGCCGTTTTGTCGCAATGGAAAGACAGAAATGAATCTTCATCCGCAAAAGAGTTCGACCAATCAAATTGGAGAAACACGCAAGTTCCCAGAACACGGCTTGAGAACCTAAAAACTGTTCGGCAACACAGTTTGCGAACCTCTCGAAACAGGGTTTCCGAACATGTGTTCGCGCGGTTCAGATGCAAACTTGTTCAGAGTCTTCTGAAACATAGTTTGCAAACTGATTGTTCGCCCGGTTAAGAACGGTTCGCTAGCTCACCCGGCTTTTAACAGTGCGCAGGCGAGCAGCAGTCAGGTAAACTTTTCAACCGGCTTCCGGACGACTACCTTCCGGTTAGCCCGGTTGCATAAAAATTTGTGACTGGACGGGAAGCGGTCCGTCACACGCACCAAGAATTTGGACTTCACGTGGAAGAGTGCTCTGTTAATGAATTCTGTGGAACATTACTGAGAGATACAGGCTGTACCACAGCTAGTGTTAAACGTTTCTTTCTTCTTCTTTTTTTTAACTTTTTTTTTTCTTTGTTGTTGTTGTTGTTGTCTTTTCCCGGGATGATCAGTATTCCGACACTTCGCAAAAAAGACGCCGCATGTTTGATGACCATATTTATTCGTTTCCTGAAGTAAAAGTGAGCGTGTCCACGCCAGAGTGTTGCGGTTAGACACGGGCAAGCGTTTCTGTAGACAACAGTTCACGACTGACCTAAGGTGGGAAGTATGCCTGGTGTGTCATGCACGCACGATGGAAGTGGTGAGTCTTTTGCTGTCATCCACACGCTTCGCTCACAGCTCGATCGTTCCCTGACGAAACACGCGAGTAAACCGGTCAAGCCTCTCGTTGTCCCTGTTTATCCTACCCTGAATGTAACACTAAGTAAACTCACCTAGCTTCAAAAAGATGAGAAACCAAAGAAATGTTTTGAAAGTGTCACTATTTCACATGTGAACATGTCCAATGTTTTGTTTGTTTTTCTTTTCTGGTTCTAGATGGTATGTTGCACAGACAGTTTAAAAAAAAATGTGGTTACGCATTAGTTCGTTGCCCCCCACACACTAAGCCAAAAGCGTATTGAATGTGTCTGATGATGTCTTCATAGCAGGACGTGTCGGTGTTCGCAAGACTCTGGCACGAGTACCCTCCCATTTTTACTGGTCAAATACAAGTTAAGATGTTTCAAACTATGGTCGCTCTTGGCACGTACGCCAGAAGACACTACCAAACGGGCAGAATATCTCGAGCCCTCTTTGAAAAAAGTCTGTGATCAGTGATCACTTCACTGTTGGTCCTCTACATACCCCCCCCCCCTCGCACCCGCCATCCCCCTCCCTCCCACTTCGTCCTCTAGTCACAGATACGCACCTACCATTGTTGGTGTGGCCACCGGTTACGCTGAATGAAGCCTTAACCCTTGGAAAAAGAATTGATCCAGTCCCAAATTTCAAAAACAAAATTTATTAGTTCCGCAAGACAATCCAGACAAACAGATTACAGGACAAAACATGATGCCATTCGACCTCTCGGGTCATCTTCAGGCAAAACAAACAACAATTAGAACAATCAAAACAAGAACGAGCAACTGCTTATCTTTTCACATTCGGCGCAAAATGGGTGTTGAATTCATTGCGTCGAATATGAGAAGATAAGTGGTTGCTCGTTCTTGTTTTTTCATTGTCTTTAACGTTGTTTTGCCTAAAGAAGACCCAAGTGGTCGAAATGCATCGTGTTTTGCCTCGTGATCTGTTTGTCCGTATTGTCTTGCGGAACTAGTAACTTTTCTTTTTTAAATGTACTTCAGTTTCCGTCTTCAGTCATCACCTCGCTTTGATTCTAACTGATCCAGTCCCAGTTGCGGAAGAAACTCTTTTCAGTCTTCGGCTGCATGGGGTGCCCAACCAAAATCCTTTCTGGTCAAGGCGCGCAATTTGTCTTCGACCTCATGACAGAGGTGTACAGACTGTTGCCGGCCAGTTCAGTCACCACCAACCCCTGTGATCCCCTTACGATAAAACTGTAGACCATCTTCATGGCCATGCTCAAAGCAGTGGTTAAAAAAAAAGTAGTGCAAGTGAAAATCAAAGACTGGAAGAAAACGATGCACCTAAAGGTGTGGATGAGATTCGCAGAAGTACTGTCCTTAACTGCCGAACAAACTGGCTGGGAGCAATCCTGCACCACCACCCTGGGAAGCCTGTGCTATGTTCACATAGACTGCGACAGATACATTCCCGCTGTGGTACTTGCTCATAGACGGTGGCTCAATTCTGCTTCTGGCTTTTCCTCCTTTGAATTGCTTGCTAGTTGGTCGTTGAACACAGGGACCAGTGTTCCTTTAATCTCAGTCATGGACAGGACATAATCGTTCGATAGCAGGACAATAGCGTGTTTTTGACCTGAGAGTTTGCATTTTTGTGGATACATGTTCTTTAGCGCTAGAAACGTTTTTGTGAAAACAGTGTAAAATTCAGTTGTAAAATAAAATATTAAACTCTCCTCTGTGTATCCGTCAGATCCGTGTGACGACGTTGCGAGAACAAGAGTCTAACTATTCAGTCTTCACACCCCCCCCCCCCCTCCTCACAACCACCCCCCTCCCCACCTCTCTGCTTTAGATCTTTCCCCGCTAAACTCCACGCACACGCCTGTTTTCCTTTTCCCAGTCGTCAGTTTTACACTCTTACACACCCACCTGTGTTCTCTGTTCTGTCTGCCTTTCTGTCTGTCTGTGTCCCCGGTGCTCTCTTTCCTGTCTGTCCGTCTGTCTGTCTGTCTATATGCTTGACTGTCTTTTGTCTGTCTGTCTTCCTGTGTCTCTCTGTCTGTCTGCCTGTGTCTGTATGTTTGACTGTCTCTGTCCGTCTGTCTGTCTGTCTGTCTGTCTGTCTGTCTGTCTGTCTGTCTGTCTGTCTGTCTGTCTCTCTCTCTCTCTCTCTCTCTCTCTCTCTCTCTCTCTCTCTCTCCTCTCTCTCTCCTCTCTCTCTCAAAGTTGCATCAATAACTGAAAAGAAAATTGAATATGTTATTGCCGAACGTGAGTACAAAAATGTATCAAAGCAGAAGAGAAAACAGTTCAACAAAGCATTATTAGACAAACTTATAATGACGATAAAAGACCGAAAAGAATGGGGACGTTGTTCATAATGCATCTTTCAAAATAAAACAGCCTAGAAATAACACACCTGTTGATTCCTGGTTTCAACATTTTAAAGCCTTGCTGGAGACGGATACTGACAATACACTAAATGAGGATGAAACAGGAGGCTACATGAATCGTCTGATCTCTAAAGAAGAAATTCTTCTTGCTTTTAAAAAAACTAAAAAAACAAAACAAAAAAAAAAAACAGCACCGCAAAGCACCTGGTCCCGGTGACATTATTCCAGAGCTCTATAAGAATTAAAACGATCAAGTAATACATTTTCCCCTCAAATCATTTACCAAATTATTTAATAACGGTGAATTCTCTGACAACTGGTCTGAATCTGTTATTCAAACTATTTTCAAAAAAGTTGATATTAATCATCCAAACGATTATAGAGGGATTTCTTTGAGCGATGTTGGCAGTAAAGTATTTGCTATAGTAATAAATAAAAGACCGCGAGAATGGGTGGAAGAAAACAATATCACAGGTGATTATAAAGCTGGATTAGAGAAAGGATAATTACAGGCGACCACATGTTTCTTTACTAGCTCTCATTCATATAAACAGTTTTGTTACAACCAGAATGTTGCATTTATTGTTTTAAGAAAAGCATTTGACACAATTAATCTGGCAGTTCTTTTGCAAAATTGTATTAAAGGTAAATTGTTCAAATGCATCTAGAGCATGTACAATGATGTGAAAGCTAGAGTTCGATGTGATTCTAAAACAACAGATTACATTGCCTGCACATCGAGTTTAAGAAAGGAGATGCGTGCAGTCCTGTTCTGTTTTCTCTTTTCTTTAATGAATGAGCGGTAGAAGTAATCAACAAGGGGAGACATGGTGCTCGATTTCGTTAGATGCATTGAATGGTTTATTCTCTTGTTGGCTGACGATGTCGTTTTGATGGCTGAAACAGTTACAGATGTGTGTGTGTGTGTGTGTGTGTGTGTTGTGTGTTGTGTGTGTGTGTGTGTGCGCGCGTGCGTGTGTGTGAACGCGCGCGCGCGTGTGTGTGCGTGTGTGTGTGTGCGTGCGTGCGTGCGTGCGTGCGTGCGTGTATGTGTGTGTGTGTGTGTGTGTGTGTGTGTGTGTGTGTGTGTGTGTGCGTGCGTGCGTGCGTGCGTGCGTGCGTGTGTGTGTGTGTGTGTGTGTGTGTGTGTGTGTGTGTGTGTGTGTATTGGGTGACAATCTGAAAGACTTCAAAGTGGTGGTGACGGACCAGCCCAGCGACAGCCCCAGGCAGTGCCGACAACACCACCTGCCTGCACCACAAGGACGCCGTCGGTAAGGGGGCCACAAAGGAGGTGGTGTGCCGGCAGCCGCTGGTGGGCAGGTACGTCACGGTGGTGCAGCTGCACGATGGCCCCATGCACTTCTGTGAGCTGCAGGTGATGGCCAAACCCCTCGCCGCCTGTATGCCACTCACCGCTCCTAAGGGTAAGGCCGCCCAATGTCACGCTGCCTGTGCTCTTTTTTTTATAATTTTTTTTTAACAGTGTACCATGGACATCATCATCATCATCAGTAGTAGTATCATCATCATTATTATTATCATATATATATATATATATATATATATATATATATAATATATATATATATATATATATATATATATATATATATATATATATAATGCTGAACAATTACGTAGTGGGAGAAAACAAGTGCAGGTTAACAATTCTTCAGTCGTTTCAGTAATGACTTGGCAAAGATTTGAACTTAAAAAATAAAATCAAAATTTTTGTTTTTTTTGTTTTTTTTTTGTTTATTATATATATATATATATTATATATATATATATATATATATATATATATATAAAATAATGATTAAAAGCAAATCTTAAAACCCGGACGACAAACTTGTTTCGAGGTCCTTCCTCTCTTCAGATCCCGTGCCAATCCCTGCTACTGACCTCAATTGTATATATATGTTTTGGATTGTGAGCTGTGGTTCAGTTGGGTTGTGTTGCACGTGTTGTGCAAGGGGGGGCCCTGTTAAGGTTGTAAGGCTTTCTTTATTGGGTATTACTGTATGGGGGGGTCCTATCAGGGTTGCTATTTTATACTTGTTGATAAAAATTTCCTTTTGTGCCTGCAACTGTCTATGATTTCAACTCTTGTGTTCAATGTTGCCATACTAGGTTTGCACAGGATCATCCACTTTTCTGTCGTGCACAAATTACATCTCTTTGTGCTATTATTGTATGCTGCTGCTTTTCTGATTATTTTCCATGTGATGTTAAAATCTGTATTTGTTTTCTTAAGATCCCATATATGTTTACTTAATTCTGTTTGGTGTTTGTATTTTTCATACTTGAAAGATTGCTTGTGATTGGCGTACCTAGCTTTGAATTTGTTTTCTGTAATCCCTATGTATGTCTTTTGCTGCTTTTCGTTGTCACAGTGGCTTGGTATACGATGTTATCAGAGAGACATTGGTTGTTCAGAGGGCATTGTCCTTTGATTGTGCAGTTGCAAGTTTTCCGTTTGTCACCCTCATTTTGACGTTGGTTTTCTTTTTGTTTGAAGCATCAATTACTTTTTTAAGATTTGGCATACAAGAATAAGATAGTTTGATAGTGTTCCTATTGAATATTTTGAAAAGTTTATGGTCTTTCTGGAACGATTCTGTTAATATTTTGAAGAATTCTTTGCCAATGTTGGTTTTCACTCTACCATCATATGGTGGGTTATACCAGGTTATTTTCCTCTTTCTGTTTTTCTTCCTGCTTCCAGTGGTACTTTCAGGTTCATATTTCAACTTGTAGTTGTATCCACTTTTCAACAGTGCTTCTTGGTAGTCTGTTGCTGCATCGTTTGAACATTTCTTCATTGCAGGAAAGGTTGGATAACCTCTTGTTTATCCCTTGTGGTATAGTTTTTATGATTGCTGGTGGGTGGTTACTCATGGCATTTACATATAATGGTTTATCATTGGGTTTTTGTATGGTCTGTATTGGTTTTTGTTTAAATCTAGTGTTACATCTAAGTAGTTGACTACTTTTTTGTTGGCTTCTATAGTAATTTTTAAGTTGTGGTTTTGGAACAACTACACAGTTCTTTCTTTTTATTCTCTACCTCTCTAGGTGTATTGTCCAGTGCTGCCAATCCGTCATCTCTGTACAGCCCAACTTTATGCCCAAGTAGTTTGTGCATTTTTGACAATAGCAACAGGCCCACTATCTCGCATGTTTCTGCACCATCGAATGAACCCATTGTGACGTCAAAAGTGGAATTCGAATCTGCTTTTTTCATGTAAGGCTCCTTTTTATTATTCAACAGTGTTTTTTTTTTTGTGTGGAATATGATTTCCAATTCCGAATTTGATATCTCAGTATATTTGGTAGTGAATTCCAAAGCTTTCCTGAGCAGTTCTTCATTGATGGATGGGTAAAAATCCACAATGTCGAATGCGATAAAGGTTGTTCTGTTTTGTTTGTTTAGTTTTTGGAACCATTGCACCACCTCATTAGTATTTTTCCAAAGGTTCAGTTCAAGATTTGATTTGGCATCAGCTACTATTTTTTCTAGTATTTGCTTGCTTACTCTTCCTAGTTCAGACTTTGTGGGGTTGATCAGTCTACATGAGGGGTTGTTTTGGAAATTAGGTTTATGGTCCTTGAGTGTTATAAACGCTTCTCTTTTTGCTGTGGTTTCTATCCTGTCATTAGTTCTATGCGTTCCACCAGTTTCTTTTCTTCTTCTCTGATGATAGTACATGTTTTCTCTTCAGCTTTCTTGTAGTTCTTTTGGATGTTTTTACTGAGGAGCTGCTCGTAATCTTTTACTTCCATTTTGTAAAAGTTACTAGTTTTGTCTGCTTTAACAAATATTCTTTTATCATGCATTATATCTTTTATATTGCAGCTCAGAGATTTTTGGAAGTTGTTATTTATTTTCCTAAATTTGATGGTGGAAATCATGCTTTTTAATCTTTCCTCAAAACTCCTCATCTCTTCACGGGATCTGAAGAGAGGAAGGACCTCGAAACAAATTTGTCGTCCCGGGTTTTAAGATTTGCTTTTAATCATTATTTTAGCTGCTCCCGCATGGTTGAGCACTTTTCCAAAGAAAGCCGGAAAATATATTACCAGCTATATATATATATATATATATATATATATGTATATATATATATGTATATATATATATATATATATATATATATATATATATATATATATATATATATATATATATATATATATAAGACAATGGTAGTAAATACCAGCAGAGATTTAAAAAAAAATGCTCAACCGGGACTGGGAGGCATAAATAAGAGATTATCTTACCTGTCATGCAATGAAACAGCATTCATAACGCTGCAGCTGAATATCAAGAAGCGTTACACAAAAGTGGCTACAACTACAAACTACAATATGACCCAGATAATGACATGGAGCAGACACAAGAAGAACAGGAAAAGAAAGATCATATGGTACAACCCCCCATATGACGGAAGAGTGAAAACAAATATAGGGAAAGAATTCTTTAGAATCCTAACATCATCATTCCCAAAAGAGCACAAATTATCCAAGATATTCAACAAAAACAAGCATCAAATTATCATACTCATGTATGCCCAACCTTAAAAACATCATTGATTCAACCAACAAATGAAAAGCAGTACAGAGAAAAACGAGGGTGATGAAAGGAAATCCTGCAACTGTATCAAGAAAGAACAGTGCCCTCTGAGCAACAAAATGCCTCTACAACAGCATTGTGTACCAGCCACTGTAACATCAGAGAACGCAGAAGAAACATATATAGGTATCACTGAAAACCAATTTAAAACTAGATATGCAAACCACAAACAGTCATTTAACAAAGAAAGATACAAAAACCAAACAGAATTGAGTAAATACATCTGGAAGCTCAAAGAGAAAAGATAGACTACAATATATCCTGGAAAAATCATAGAAAGAGCAGCACCATACAACAAACATTTCAAAAAGATGTAACCTATGCTCAACAGAAAAGTACATAATACTATGCAAACCACAACTGGCAACTTTAAATACTAGGATAGAAATGGTTACAACTGCAGGCACAAGTGGAAATTCCTATCAGTGAACAAGAACCAGAAACACACGAAAAAACAAGACAGCACGTGATGACATACAACACAAGCAGTTATAAAACACCGGCAACACAGACCCACCACATCCTGATGATTGCATTGCATGAAAACAGCGCTGTAGATAGTTTTTTAAACCTTAACTTTAACAAATGTTGCTCCCAGTCCGGTTGAGCATTTTTTTTAAATCTCTGCTGGTATTTACTATCATTGTCTTAATTGCTCCTCACGTTGAGCACTTTAAACCAACAGATTTTAAAATGGACAAATCAATTTTAAAACAATCTACTAAAAACATACCTTTCGCCAAACCTCAATGCTATATGAAAAGAATGATAGAACAGACAGAAAGGTTTATCAAAAACATGAGATGGAAAGCATTTTTCTTTTTAAACGCTAATGCCAAGAGAGAAGATAAAAACACATATGACTTCAAAACATGGCGACTCCACCAGCCATCGAAGACATGAAGACATTGAGGATAAAATGAAAAAGGATGATAGCCAATATAGAATTCAAAAATCAAACAATGAATTCCAAACATCGTTAAAAAATGAAATCAAACAAATCCAAAATGACAAAAAAATATTGTGAAAGCAGACAAAACCAGCAACTTCTACAAAATGGAAACTAAGAGTACTCACAGCTTCTCGACAAAAACATCCAAAAAATTACAAAAAAAGCTGATAAACTACATACGAGTACATTAGAAAAAAGAAAAGGAGCTTGTGCACCAAATGGACTTAAGCGATAGAGTGGAGACAACAGCAGCAAGAGAAGCTTTCATAACACTTAAAGACCACAAACCCAACGTCCTGAATAACCCAACATGCAGATTGATAAACCATCCAAATCTGAATTAGGAAAAATCAGCAAAAAAATCTTAGAAAAAGCAATAAAAAACATAAAAGAGAACACTGAACTCAACCTCTGGAAAAACACATACGAAGCCATACAATGGTTCAGAAACTCAACAAGCAAGATAATACAGTTTTTATAACATTTGATATAGTAGACTTCTACACATCTATAGATGAAGATCTGCTCACCAAAGCTATAAAATTTGCCAGCAAATACACTGAATATCAGGGTCAGAAATGGAAATCATTTTCCATACAAAGAAAACTCTACTACACAGCAAAAATGAATCTGGACCAAGAGCGCAAACAAGAATTCAACTTTTGATGTCACAATGGGATCGTATGATGGTGCCGAAACTTGCGAACTTGTCGGACTAATTCATGCTGTCTAGCATTCAAAGAAAGCTTGGAAAACAAGTCGGACTGTACAGGGATGACGGCCTCGCTGCGCTGAACGACAACCCTAGAAACATTGAAAATAAGAAAAAAGAACTGTGTAAAATCTTCCAAAACCAAAATCTAAAAATCACTATAGAAGCAAATAAAAGATAGTGAACTACCTAGATATAACGTTTGACCTCAACCAGCACATATATAAACCATACAAAAAACCAAATGATACACCTGTCTATGTAAATATCAAAAGTAACCATCCACCTTCCATACTAAAAACAATACCCAGGAGGCATAAATAAGAGATTATCTGACCTGTCATGCAATGAAACAGCATTCAATAACGCTGCAGCTGAATATCAAGAGCGTTACACAAAAGTGGCTACAACTACAAACTACAATATGACCCAGATAATGACATGAGCAGACACAAGAAGAACAGGAAAAGAAAGATCATATGGTACAACCCCCCATATGACGGAAGAGTGAAAACAAATATAGGGAAAGAATTCTTTAGAATCCTAACATCATCATTCCCAAAAGAGCACAAATTATCCAAGATATTCAACAAAAACAGCATCAATTATCATACTCATGTATGCCCAACCTTAAAAACATCATTGATTCAACCAACAAAATGAAAAGCAGTACAGAGAAAACGAGGGTGATGAAAGGAAATCCTGCAACTGTATCAAGAAAGAACAGTGCCCTCTGAGCAACAAATGCCTCTACAACAGCATTGTGTACCAAGCCACTGTAACATCAGAGAACGCAGAAGAAACATATATAGGTATCACTGAAAACAATTTAAAACTAGATATGCAAACCACAAACAGTCATTTAACAAAGAAAGATACAAAAAAACCCAAAACAGAATTGAGTAAATACATCTGGAAGCTCAAAGAGAAAAAGATAGACTACAATATATCCTGGAAAATCATAGAAAGAGCAGCACCATTACAACAACACATTTCAAAAGATGTAACCTATGCTCAACAGAAAAGTACATAATACTATGCAAACCACAACTGGCAACTTTAAATACTAGGATAGAAATGGTTAAAAAACTGCAGGCACAAGTGGAAATTCCTATCAGTGAACAAGAACAGAAACACCGAAAAAACACAGACAGCACGTGATGACAGACAACACAAGCAGTTATAAAACACCGGCAACACAGACCCACCACATCCTGATGATTGCATTGCATGAAACAGCGCTGTAGATAGTTTTAAACCTTAACTTTTAACAATATATATATATATATATATATATATATTATATATATATATATATATATATATATATATATATATATAATGCTGAACAAATTAAGTAGTGGGGGGAAACAAGTGCAGGCCAACAAATTCTTCCGTCATTATAGTAATGACTTGGCAAAGATTTGAACTTCAGAGAAAAAAAAAATGAAGATGAAGAAAATGGGGGGAATGTGTTATAAATATGAGAAACCCTTCACTAGCTGTCTGACGGAACCATCATGATCCCTCTCGAAGACACATCAATTTGTATTGCTGCTCCTAGGCCTTTCGTATATATATATATAGGCCTTTCGTGTATATATATATATATATATATATATATATATATATATATATTATATATATATATATATATATTATTAGAAGAGTGTGTGTGTGTGTGTGTGTGTGTGTGTGTGTGTGTGTGTGTGTACGTGCGCGCGCGCGCGCGCGCGTGCGTGCGTGGTGTGTGTGTGTGTGTGCGTGTGTGTGTTTCAATGGGAATGTACCCAAGACACAAGACCTCGAAGAGCGATTTTAAATGGTTTGACTCTAATGGCTTTTTGTTTAGATCATTACATTACTGTTCGCTGCCTCATGTAAGATTTCCTTTCTTACGAATCCAATCAGGTGAACTGTGTTTATTAACGTTCGTCCGGGTATCTGTTTGTCTATAGACAAGATCGTGAAGGCTGTGCCAGTCTTGTTGAATGAACGGTAGTTTGTATTTGTTCATATCTCCAGTTGTTGTTGCTGTGTAGATGTATCAGGTCTATGAGCAAGCTTGGAGCATACATTGTCTCTTAGTTTGTTCTGTGTGCTGTGTTGTCATATCTGCCAGGTAATTCGGTGTCATAAGCAGCATTCGTTTGGAGTTACGAGCCTGTACCGATTTCCTCGTGGGAGCAAGAGTTATCTACTTCTTTGTTTTTAATCAGACGGTCAGGAGCTGCCGTTGACTTGTTTTCATGAGTGTATTGCTCGATTCCTGGTTCCATACTTGTTATTCATGTCAAATGATGAAGACCTTGGAAGGTCGAAGTGTTGAGAATACTTCACAAGTCTTTTGTTTTTCTCTCTGTTTTATGTGCGTTTATACACACACAACACACATATGTATGTTTCTCTTTTCTCTCTCTCTCTCTCTCTCTCTCTCTCTCTCTCTCTCTCTCTCTCTTCTCCTCTCTCTCTCTCTCTCTCTCTCTCTCTCTCTCTCTCTCTCTCTATATATATATATATATGTGTGTGTGTGTGTGTGTGTGTGTGTGTGTGTGTGTGTGTGTGTGTGTGTGTGTGTGTGTGTGTGTGTTCTTTTCTTCTGTTACAGACTAAGCATTGGGTCATAGATACATCACCTGAAAGGCACAGCCTGAGTTTCGCAGCTTGATTATTGACCATTGATTATGTAACGACTCTATCATCCCTCACTAGTCCATGCTGTTCTGTCGTCTGTGGTTGAGTGCAAAGTACAGAATAAAACTTAAAAGCAACACGCCCTTCTGTGTGTATTTGTTGAGTGTTTTCAGAGCAGGAGTTCATGTTACGCTGGGCTATAAGCAACATTACCTGTCTTTAACTTACTCAAGTTTTCCTGCATGTCATTTCAGTCCTGCCACCACCCTGTGCTTTGACTTTCGTTGTCTGTTATTATTTTTTTCCCCTTTTTTGTGTTTGTTGTTTGTTTGTTTTTGTTTTAAGTATTCGATCTGTGGCCATGGAACCGCCTGGACAGAGTTTGTCTTGTTTCTCTTGATATATTGTACATCTTTACACTGGGCACAGTCCACTAAGGAAATTCAGTTGGACCTTTGGCAGCCCATAATAACATCTCTGTAAGTGAAAAATCTGGTCTGTTCTAACATTTGTGAATCAAAATAATATTGGTTATGGTAACCTAGCTGACCCTACTATTTTTTCTCAATGGTCAGCAAAAGAAAGAAACAAACAAAAAACAAAAACAAAAAATCAAAACGCCATCCCAAAGTTGTTGCAGATAACAAATAACTCGCTGTCAAGTCTATCTTAGCTCAACCGCCAAACCTTGAGCGGGGAGATAATTTTCATGTGACTCCATTAACTTCTGTGTTTCAGCGAAAATGGTGCCTTCTAACATAATACTAGTTTAGTCCACCTGTCTATCACATGCGTTGATTAGGATGTTGGAATGGCGGGTAAACCTGGACAGATGGCTGCAGTGACTTCCCTTTATGCCCCAGATACATTGATTCAAGGAAAAATGACTATGCCATCGAAAGAGAGAACAAATCACAAAACAAACTTTCCGTGTTCAAACCGCCTCTGTCTTCTTCAGGCAAGGCAAACAACATTCAAGACAATGAAAACGAAAGACGAACAGGCACTCGCTTAGCTCCTCAAATTGGGCGCAAAATTGGTGTGGCTAGATACAGGTTGGGATAGGGAGGGTTACATAGCTTCAGAATCACTCCCCATCCATGTGCTAAATAGCTTCCTTTTAAAAGAAAGTGAGGGGGGGGGGGGTAGGCATGATGTCAAAATTTACACCACCACCAGCTCTTTCTCCCCTCCACTTTGCAAGCATGTGTTACGTATGAGGGGACACCCTGGACGCCACAAACCTTTGCTCCACATTTTGACATCACTTGCATGGATGCCGCGTAACCTTTCATGCATTATTTTGTGACAGCCCAACCCTGGATGCCACGTTAACTTTCACACAGTTTTGTGATAGCCGATTCATGGCCATAGTTGACCAGGATCAGCCCCGGAAATGCTTCAACTTCTCTTTACAGGTAAGGGATTAAAAAAAAATGATGACTGCAAGTCTTTGCCCTGTGATTATATACAGCTCTTCATTTCTTCAACACTTTGGTCAGTATCTCCTGGTATAACATCACTACATTCAGGGGCTTGTGTTCAGATTCCTTTTCCACATTTTTGTCTCATGAGCAACAGTAAAGTATACCCTGAGGTACACTGTGTCAAAACAGATATGCAGTACATAAAACCAACACGTATTATCCAACTAGATTATGTGTGGTACAGCTCTCTGTCGTTGGTCTTCAGAGCTCCTTCACGATTTCATTGCTTGCAAAAGCTTAGGACAATACAACTGTGTGCAAGACAGATAGATGACTGAAGAGGATTACAGTCTCATGCCATGACTTATGACTTGCGATTCTTTCACACCAACAATCAACTGGACACATCTGAAGAAGGCCCTTTCATCATGTCGACAAATGACCACAAACATCGATCCAGATTCTAAAATGTATATTTACTACATTCGTCATAAAAAACAAAACAAAAAACAAACAAAAAACAAACTAACAAGCAGATCCATGAACACACAACAGCATTGTTCTGTCTGGGTATGGAAAAGTGCTCATGCAACATCATGCATCATTATTACTTATTTAACATACACTGTCCATGCATGCAGCAAAAAAAAAGTCATGCTGACAATGATGATACAGATAAGGCAAGATAGAGAATGTAAATATGCGGGTTCACGACCACCCATGTTATTCTGCACGAAAACCTACCTTTTCACATACAAATCACACCCATCTCATATTAGTTTTAGCCAAAATTAACCCCTGTTTTACACTAAAATTAACACGCCAAAACAGCAAAATATAGACGTAATCAGTACTTTAAAACGGGTTTTCGCGCAGAATAGGATTTGGTGATCGTGAACCCGCATATTTACATTCTCTCCCCATAATATAAAAATTAACGTCCGCGGGACTGAGCCCTTACTACTTTCTAATATGCTCTTCTACTTCTAGCACTTTTAATAAATTTTAGAACAATCAACTGGCTTTCCGTCTTGATTAGTTACTTTTACATCCAGTGAATTAAAGAACCCTCAATTAATTCTTTAAATTCACTGTCTCCGCCAAACCTGTATAACTGATAATCACAAAACCCCGCCTTAGTTGCCGGCAATGCTCGTAGAACTGTAGACGGATAGCCATTTAAAAAATTAGTATTTATTTTTAACTGTTGTAAGCGGACATACAAAATTGGGTTTACGAGGAAATCAGAAGGGTTTATTACCTTCAAATTGCCAGATGTCTTCTCTTGTACTAAATCTATAACTCTGTCACTATTGTGGAAGCCCAAGAATTTAGCCAGACCTTTAGGAAAGTGTACTCCCTTCTTTCTTCTAGTGGGAAATGTATAGTAATTCTGAGGTTTGCTTCGTTAATTCTCAGCAATATACCAAATTCACTAAGCACCTCTTTTAAAGAAAAAAAGTTGTAGTAACCATCAGTATTGTTATATGAGTTACTTGATTGCCTTGTTCTCATTAACAAAACTTTAAAGCCAATTTCTTTAAGGGCAATACTACAACTCCCGCGCCTATTGTCAATTGGATACGTTAAGAACACACGCTCGTTTTGCTTGGTTATATAGATGTACATCCTTTTTATAAACTGTTTAAAAAACTAATTTAAAAAAATGGAACCTTTTAAATATAACGAAAGTGCCGCTTACGATGTAGGGGCGTTTTTATAATCCTAAATCTTTAGACTTCAGCAATCTAACCATTGCAGTAGATGAATATAATGGCTTCCAAGTTAGACTTGTAAACCCACTAACTAAATATTTAAATCCACCAATAAATAATGATAGAGTGCCATCAGCATGGTCATCCCGCCCTATGACGTTTTAACCAGAATCAGTTTAAATTTTGCATTTACTGCGCAACTACTGGCTGCGGTGTTTCATATGCAAACCATTTAAACCACCCCAATCTTTTAGTAAGGGCAGTATATAACTTTCATGTTTATTACCAGTACAGGCGAATACTAACTGAACTACAATGCTCCTCCCTAACGACAACGCGTTTAATCATTTAAAAGTCCAATGGACAATAATGCATATGAAAGAATTAGCAACGAATTTAACATTAATCCTTCAACTGATTTTAGACAAATTTTAGACCGCAATCAGGGGTTAGGCACATTGTATTGTGGGGTACAAAAAGAGAATATAATTATGACTACTGGCCTGGCCACACCCTTTTCAACCAGACAAACAAGTTCGATTGGATCCATAGAACAAAAACACCCTAATGCTTGGGCAACATTTATCTTAGATGAAAGTGAAGGTCTAACAATGCCAGGAGTGCAAAGACTCATGACTCCATAAGGACATACGTTTGGTGTCTATTAGGAGCACAAGCAAGACCAAGTCTAGCATACTAGATCAGTCTACAAGCTTTGATGCTAAAAAACAATTTCTAGCCAATTTAGAAGATGCTATTAACTCTGCTGTTGATTTGCCTGCCAGCATACAAAGGAATCAAGACGTTCTTGCACATGCTAGGTCAAAGGTTGACTTTGTTGTAGGCCATGGATTATACATGCTACCCTCTGACCTTAGACTACAGATTGGTATGATACAGAATTATAACAATGAAATCCTTATAGCTGGAGACGACCAAAACTTAGGACACAATCAAAGCTTAAACACAAGGCCTGCTCCACCCAAATTTAAAGAAAGTACCTAGCCCTGAAGAAAAGCGACCCAGTTATAAGCATCCCACAGCCAGAAAGCAGCCAGAAAGCACTCCACCTGTTGATCTACCTCACACTGACAGTCATACTAGCGAAAAGACAGCCCTTGTTGTATTTTAAACTTTTACTGGATTAGCCATACTTTATTTCACTAAAATTAATCCAGCAGCTAGCACTCCCAACGTCCACAGATGGTCAGCCATATAACCAGCAAATTTGCCTATAGTAGACAAAACCCAACAAAACAACACTGCCTATTATGCCAGGCAGAGCATCAAGCGCTTTGGCTGCTAACTTCTTTAATAAGTTTGCTAGATGATGCAATTGTTTTCTAATCCAACTTTTACCAGGCTGAGGTGTCGGAGGCGCTACTGACCTGTTGGCGCACTACCTCTTAAAGCATAAACGAGTGTAGAGATAGCAAACCCAACAGCTGTTAATATACTAACTATTGTTAATCCCCTGTTCCCTGAACAGAGTCCTTATTCTTTCTGCTAGCGTAGTGTTTTCATAAAGCATTCTGTCTATAGTTTCTTTTGAATCTGCTTGTTTGTGATGCTAGCTGCGTTCTGTTAGTAGACAGCATTTCTAACCTGGCTTTCCTTAGCAACCTTAAATCCTGTATTTTCTGCTGTATTCTAGCCTTTTTCTCGCCCTAAATTGTTATCATCTGCATCAGCGAGTTTATTTTTTTTCTTCTTCTATCTCTCTATCTAGCTCGCCAAGTTTTCCTAGATGAGCGCTAGTTCCTCCCTTACAGTTGTAAGAGCATTCTAATACCCTCAAGTTCGCGCCTAAGCTTATTGTTTTTTACTCCTAAGAGCCCAATTTCACCAGTGGGTTCGAATCGTCAATTGTTTCTAATGTTTTTCTGACTGTCTCCTCACTTAAAACTCGTTTCAATTTCTGCTATTAGTTCATCTGCTTCTTGAGTTAAATCTTGAAGAGGTATGTTTTGTATTTTAGATTGTGTTGGCAACTCTTGCCCCAAGTTCTGTAAAAGACTAACGCCTCAGGCCTTAAAATTTAAAATGTTTAATCGCCTTTGGTCGGCAACAGGAATTCTCTAATTGTGTTTAGTTTTAAAAACTTAGTGGGGTCTGGCTTGTAGTAACTCTTACAAAATTTCCTCTGCTAGTTCTTATATACAGATGGTTGCTTTTTTTCCATCTTAAAATCAAAAGGACTATGCCCTTCTGGCGGTTCTAGTCCTAAGCTTATGTAGAATGAGTTAATTCTATTTGTTAATATTTTCTGCACGAGATGCGCTAACTGAAGGGGTGTTTTCTGCTTTTTTCTAATGAAGGGATTGAAGAACCTTCTGCTGCTTTTTCAAGTTCTTCACGCAATGAAGGACCTAATTCTGTTTCATCTTCTTCAAATGAAGGGCCTAGCAATTTTTTTCTTCTTCTTCAATAGGATCAATCGCGTCAAAATCTTCATCCATATTTTTTATTTATATTCTTTTTTGTTTATAAAAAATGAACTCATACGGTTGTGACCTCGATCCATACAAAAAAGAGAAGGAACCCCACGGCGTAAAGGGTATAAGGCAAACTGTAACTAGTGTAAATACTCCATCAACAGTTCAACCTGAACAAACTTTAATAGTTAAGTTCCCTGATCTTGGTGCTGGCGATGTTATAATGCCAGGCACGCTAAACTATCATTCAAATAGATATTACATCGGCAGATCCTAATGCTAGTGTTGTTGCTAATTTAGGCAGGCTATCGTTAAACATATAACAATTAAACTGGAGGACACAGCAGTCTTTGTACTAGGCGAGGCAGACAATTTTGCCCTCTATTCTGATCTATGGCTGCCTAAAAAAGAAAGAAAAGAGAAAGTTTATCAGGGAAACAAAGTCCCAAACGGTCTCAAGCACAGGCTTAAAGCGGAGGATGCAAGGGATGATGTTAAAGATGAGGCAGTAGCAGAAGCATTTGGCAACAGATTCTGCATCCCTCTAGATTTTGAACTATTAAAGACGCATATGCCATATTACCAAGGCGCGCTAAAAGAAAAACTTACTTATGAACTGACATTTAATCCTAGCAGTTCTGTTGTTCTGTCTGAAGACCCTAAAGCTAAATACACAGTCAGTGACATTTCTCTTGAGTTTGATGTTTTTTACTAACCCTGAACTGGCCAGAACAATCTTAACCCAGTATAAAAGTAAAACAGTTATTTATTATGAAAGATTTTAACACTCCACTACAGAAAATAGAAACAAGCGAGACACTCTTTGGAACATACATCTAAATAAGTCTCTGAAGTCTTTAAAAGGAATTTTGTTCTTGTTTACTGAAGAAACAACTCCTTTTCAGAGAGAATCAGAAGCGTTTTATAATCCAAAAATTGAGAAGGTTGACTGTGTAATAAATGGCAAGTCTGATCAGTTGTATTCAGGGCGCGGACTTTTACCTCACCAACACTTTGATGAAATAAGAAAGTTGTTCGCTGGTGGTAGGCAAAGAGATCCTGCAGTTGATCGTGTATGTAAAAAACTTCGCCTTTATGATGTAAGACTCGAAGACTACTTAATAACCAAATATGGGCTGGGGCTGGATTTTAGATCCACATTTGACAACAGATTGTTTGGAAGTGGAGAAAGGGTAGGGCAAGATGGTATAAAAATAAATATTCACAAGAAAGCAGACGGAAACGCCCCAATAAAAATGCATGTTTTTATGGTTTGTGATGCTCAGTTAAACATTGAAGAAAACAGGCTAAAAGACGCGGCTTATTAAAATGTAGAAGAAATATTCTAATAAAAACAGATGGATAGTTTTGAAGTTTCTGCCTAAAGATCCGCACTGTTCTCTTAACTGCGGGAATACTGGGTGTGGGAAAACTGTCTTCGTACTTGATTTGTTACAAACAATATACAGGTTTCATTACGAGTACATTGTTATATTCTGCACAACCATTAAGCACAACAAGTCTTACAAAGAAAGGAAGTTTATTTGGACAGACGAGAATATATTTCTAGTTGATCCTAGCGACAAACTGAGCGACTGTTTAAACATTACTATAGACTATTTGAGGGAACTGAAACCTTGTTTATTATTGATGACTGTTTAGCTGAACGAGACATTGTTAAAAAAAGAAAAGCTCTGTCAAAGCTAGCCTTTAGTGGCGGCACGCATTAGTTTCTGTGTGGCTCTTAACTCAGAAATATAATGCTGTCTTAAAAGACTTTAGATCGCAGTTAAAATCGGTTGTATTATTTTACACTAAGGACAAAGATAGTTTTGAAGAATGTTTAAGTGAAAATTATATAATAAGGGACAAAGATGAGCTAAAAAAAATAAAAGAGCAGTTAGAAAAATCTAAGCACGCTAAGCTATGCTTACGGACTGACCCCCCAGTTCAATACGTTTTTTTAAATTGTAGATTGTTTATTATTGATTGCTTATAACAATTTGTTTATTATAATTTTAATATTAAAAAAGAATGTCTCGGGGGCCAGAATCAAAAGCGCAGCTAGCTCCTAAATGCGTTGCAGTAGAGCTAAAAGACCTAGCAGACACAAACTGAGTTTAAATCTAATAGGAGTGCCAGGAAATGTTTATGGATTTGAATACACAGATGATGGGGTTTACAAACGAACAGAAATTGAAGACAAAAAAACGACAGCAATATCCTACCCTAGAAGAGATAAGAATTTAAGGGCAAACGATTTTGGCAAACATGAATAAAACTTCATAAAAGAGAGAATGCTTGGCGTTGCTTCCTGAAATTGCTTGGAATTTAAAGTTTGAACTACGAAGCCCCAATGTATACTTTGATAAGAAAACAATTTTAGAAAGGCCTTAATAGCAGGACCATTTTCTTGTTAGCCTAGTTCCAGGAACACAACAGAAAAAACAGATTGAAATAACTAGGCAGGGTTCTGAATATAGGCTACAGAGAAAGAAGACCTTAGCTGAAGTGGGGATGACACCGTCGGCTTAGAATTTACCCCAACGCTAACGTCACTACCTAGGCAAATGACGATGATTTTTCGCTTATTATTACTACTAGGGAGGGCGATCCTAGTTTGCCAGAACATACGCTAATTAGAGGTATACAAATAAAGGCTGAAAACATTAGATGCTCCTCTTAGGCTTGTTATTGCAATTACTAAAAAAGGGAGACAAAATAATCCCCCATGTATCATCTGACAAGGTTACTGTGATGGTTGACAAAGACAAACTAACAGTACTTTGACTTTATTTTAATTAAGTATGTTGATTTTATTGCGTTTTACTCTGTTAATGAAGTGCTGCCAGAAGGATTAATAAGAAGATATGTACAAAAATTAATTAATAAAAATAATCTTATTTAAAAATGGAGGTTCAACAGTTTAGTTAGAGCAAATAACTGAACTTCAAAAAGAAATAGAAAGCGACTTGGATAAAGTATAGAGTTACTAGAAAAAATATGCTAAAGCTTTAAATACTCTTTCTTATGTAATTACTGGCTCTCAGCTGTAGCTAGCGTAAGTGCTGGGTCTAGTGTTGCTGTTTTAGCTACTGGGGTTGGAGCACCAGCCTCTTTAGCATTAGGGAGTCTCGGGTTGGGTTTAGGGGCCGTGTCTATGATTGTAAGTGCTGTTTAAAAAAAATTAACTCCTAAATTACAAAAGCACACTGCCATTGTTGCCCTAGCATCAGCAAAACTTTGTTCATTAAGATTAAGAATAAGCAAATCATTACAGGATGAAAACATTACAGACGAAGAATTTCAGAAGCTTATGGCTGACGGCGAGGATTATAGACGACAAAAAATTGAACTTCAAAAGGAGTGGAGAAAGACTTTTACTTCACAACAGGTAGACAAATGATGCAATTAAACAGAACATTGAAAAACAAACAAAACGATCGGTTAACCCCAAAATAAGCCCCCCAAAAAAAAGTTTAACAAAAAATAAATACTATTTTTTTTGTTAACTTACTGTGTTTGGGGGGACAACTTGCAGCTCTTCACGAACAACGGTCTTTTAGGGGCAGGCTTTTTAGACGTAGTAGCACCGCTAGAAGAGAGAGTCTCTCTTAAATAATATACAGGAGGGGATGTTTCATAATTCGTTCAACTTCATATACATCTACGCTCCATATAGGATCTGTGGCTCTAATTCTAACATCGCCCTCTGCCTCTCCAGGAGCATGCAGGGATCTTACTTTTAGTCCAAACGGCAAGAGGGTTTTTTGAGTCCCCTGCGCATCTTCAGTAATGCTAATTTTTTTTAATTTGATCGCGTTTATGGTTTAAGACCTGCTGCTTTAAATTCTTCATTGTTCATGGCACGTAAGACTGCTGGCAATCTCCTAACCCATTCTGTGTTACGCATTCTGTCCATAATTTCTCTGTGATATTGATAGGTAAACAGGCGTTCAGCTAGATTCTTATTAAAGTTTTCTACTATGGGCTTGTGATCGATGGTTGCTGGGATCCCTCTCTTAACTGTAACATGATGTTTTAAAAACAGCTGTTTAAGAACCTTTAAGCTCTTTTCTATCATCAACTTGAATCATCCTTGGATACTTTAATGGACCTCTCATGCATATTTGTTGTAAAGCCACAGCCACAGCAGTTGAGCTTTTATCTGTTAAAGGTTCAGCGTCTTTGTATCTTGAAGCCATGTCAACAACTGTCAGAGCAAACTTAAACTTTTTTCTTCTAACTTTGTCATGTGGAAGATACAGCAAGTCCATTTGGTGGGTGTCATTTGGAACTGAGTTAACAAATCTAGGCCTTATTATTCTTTTTGGGGCAGGCAGATATATTTGCCAAATTGCCTGTTTTGAAAGCCAGTCTTTCGCATCTGATTCAGACACTCTAGCAGCTTTACTCAGTTTTCAATAGCAGTCTTTCCTTTCCAATACCCTTTAGGAGAATAATATAATTTTTTACTTCGTATTGTCCATAAGAAGGACTGTATTTTAATTGTATTTTTAATTGTTTTTTAGATTGTTTGTGCAAGAATATAGATTGCTCCATAGCACCCACAATAAAGCCTATCTCTGCAGTCTTCTGTTCATCAGATGGTTCATAAAAGTCAGACAGTTCTGGCGGCGACGATGTTAGAAACTTCTTTCCTGTCACTAAGTAATTTCTCATTCATTGCCTCATCAACGTCTGTAAATGTGTTGCTCTGCATGCCCCTGTTCTCTTAACTTTTTATTAATAAAGTCTAAGTGAGCAATTCGCCTTTTCTCGTAAGCGTCTCTTGCCTTGGCTAAATTTTCTATTGCCTTGTTATGGCGTTCTCTCTCTTCATCGGACCGCAATTTACTAAACATATAATTGCTGCTGGAGAAGGCTAAAGCATTAACAATAGCCCCTCCTACCATCATAACTACTCCCGCCATCTTTTTATAAATCAATATTTTCTAGATTAATCTTTCTATGTATTAATATTTTCTGGGATAATTCCTTGCGTAATAAGAAAGTCTTTTGACGCAATCCCTGCAGTAATTACAACTATAACCTTAACAACGTCCTCAATGTCTAACCTTTCCCAGGTCGGCCGGCTTCATTTTTAACATGTTTTTTTGCTAAAAACGCTATAGCCAATACTAAGGCCGCTAATTTACAGCAGAATGGGAAATCGTATTGATAATCTTTTTTTCACTCATCTTTTTATTAAAAAAAAATTAAAATAATCATAATACGAAAGGCTGTCTATGTGTTTTTTAATCAGATAATCTTTTGTTGTTAAAGCTAAAAATAAAGTTGCAACTAGTTTTTGGCGAATCTTCTATCTTCCCCATGTTGGGTGATTTTATTCCTAACAAACATTTTGCAAGAGTTGAATAAACTATAACACCAACGATAGGCACTGCATAATTAACCAGCGTTAAACTCATGGTTTTAAAGTATTATATTATTTTTTTATTGTTTTTTAAAATGGATTGTGACGAACTATTAAAGTGTGAGGAGCAAGCAGACTACTCAGCAGACAAAATGCCATAAAGAAAATTATACTCTCTGCTGCGTGTTGGAAAACTAGACAGTATTTAGGCACTGAACTAAGTATTGAACAGATTCAACAACTATCTACTTCAGACTTGAGAAGTACTAAGCTAGGTACGAAGCACAGCTAGGATCAAAAATGGTTAGATCAGTGGTCAGACAATAATTAGTCTATATGCTAAGTTAGTAAGTAAGATGGCGCCGGTTTTATTCAGAAGAATATTTAAAATACGACTTATCACAAGATCCGGTTTTTAAACAAGTCCCTAGAAACTCTTGCATGTGACTGTATTACAGATTTGGGACTATGTTATGCCCCTTCATCATGGGATTAATTACTTTAATCAATAATTTTGATCATATTAAATTTAATCGCAATAAAAAAATGAGCGATCAGGAGAAGAAGACGCTACAGGACCCTCCGCAGGACAGTCCACAGGGCCTCCGCAGAGCAGAATGTACCCCAAGTGAGTATTGTAACTAAGACTAAAAATCCTGGGCGTGTTGAGGCTGGGCGTAAACTAGCTGAATGGAACAAACTGAGAAAATCAAACCAATAGCGCAAAACAAAAATTGTTAGATAGTAATACAGCATCGTCAGCACCAACACAACACAATTAACAACAACAACACAATCACAATCACCCTCAAACAATAAGGTGATCATTATGTATTAGGCGCTGCTGCTGTTGTTGGTGGTTTTTTGCATATAAATACCTAACACCATACCTAACAACAAAGTCACAAGCCCCCACAGTAAAGAAGAAGAACCGCCTTCTGCAAAAAAGTGCAACCTCCTGCAGTAGACCCATTTTCTATGGAATAGTTTTTAAGAACTAGATAAAGTACAAGTAAGACTAGATAAGTACAAATTTAACTACAAGTTAAGTTATTATAGAAAGTACTTTTTAAGTTAAGTGCAAGTAAATTACAAGTTAAGTGCAAAATAATTATAAGTTATTAAAGTACTAGTTAGGTTGTTAAGTTAAGTTCTTGTTATGTTCTTAAGTAAGTACTAGTTAGGTTCTTAAGTTAAGTACAGGCCAAGTCAGTCAAGTTAATCTTTAAAGTTCTCCAATGCCCTACAGCATATGAAACTCAGATTGACGTAAGTTCTCTTGTTATGTTAGAGACTAGTGATCTTTTATTAACTGAAGTTGTGTTTACTTGATGGGGAGTAAGCGCAGATTAACATTTGGTGATAAAATACTTTGTTTTCAAAGAGCTTGCTTGTAGTTGTCGTGAGTTATATTTTTTTTGACAACTTCTTTACTTATGCCCTTAGCCTTCTTCATTACAGAAGTCTGGCTAGCAACGCTATACATCTTTGATCGCAAACCAACATTTCCTTGATAACTGTCCCATTAAGTTCATCCTTCATCTTTCAATCACTTTCTTGTTTACAGTTGAATGTAAAGGACTGTCTTTAGGATAGTCACATGTGTCAATTACCACCCATCAACTCCTTTAGCTACTTCTGTTTCTAAATCCTTATAGAAGTCTTCTGTGGGAACGTCTAGAATAAAAGAGTCAGTGTCTGTGTAAAGGACTCTTGCTTCTGGGTACAGCGGTTTAAAGTAGTCGTACAGAAATTATAACATCAATAACGTCGACAACTCTAATACGGTAAAGCCGATAAACACCGGCTTGTCCACTTAACATCCTTTTTCTTCATCATATACCAACCAAGCTGTCGTTAAATCTTCTAAAGTCTTGATAGTTGGGTTTAGAAGCAAACTTAATTGCTTGGTTTTCTTTTGTAACTAATTTAACATCTTTACGATTGTGTACGTTCTCCATGGTTTTACCAAAACAGCTGTTGTTCATCAGTTTAAAGAAGTCTTTTTCTGAAGCATCAGTGGCTTGGTTCCTAAGATCATATTCTTCTTGATGTATGGTCTCAATAAAGGGCTCTTGTCAAACCACTGCCTACACTTTGTGCAGGTGAAAGAATCCGCCATCAACAGACAGCTTCACCTGGCTAGATTGTTCAGGACAAGTTATTCGAAACAGGCATACAAACATGATCACACACACGCACACACATGCACGCACACACACACACACACACACACACACACACGCACACGCACACACACACACAACACACGCACACGCACACACACACACAGACACACAACACACACACACAACACACACACACACACACACACCACACACACACACACGCGCGTGCGCACACACACACACACACACACACACACACACACACACACACACACACACACACACACACACACACACAAAAGGAGTAAAATCTGTACAGTACAGTGGCTCAGCACCTTATCCACAAAGTGTGACCCACATTTTACAGTTTAAAAAAAATTACACAGCGAAACAAAGGGAAGCAATGCATCAAGACAGCCCATCGTGGAACGACTGCAGTGTCCAGGAGTGCGGTGAAAGATGGCAAACATGCTGAGAGAGATGACAGTCTCCTGGATCACCCAGTGAAATAAACTCAACTAAAACAGCAGGCGGGAGAACACAGACCCTGCACGGTTGAACAGATCCTGGACCCCCTCCTGACCCAGATCCACACCAAATATTAATGCATAACAACCTTGGGACATGTTCCATCTTTCCACCTGATTTCCTTAACGCCGGTTCGATAGTTTTTGCACAGGTGCTATCTTTCTTAAATCTTAATGAATACAACTTTGGGACATGTTCCATCTTTCCACCTGATTTCCTTAACACCGTTCGACAGTTTTTGCACAGATGCTATCTTTCCTTAAATCTTAATGAATACAACTTTGGACATGTTCTATCTTTCCATCTGATTTCCTTAACACTGGGTGGATAGTTTTCGCACAGATGCCATTTTTCTCTGATGCAGATCTCTACTCATGGATCTGCTCCAAAAGGGATCGGTTAGTCTTTGAGCCACATTCCATTCTTCCACCCAGTTTTGTTGAGGCAGAGCTGGGTTTTTTTTTGGTACGATATCGTTTACAAACCAACCATGCATCTGACACAGGTGACGACCTAACCTTCTTGGCAGAGGTAACAATGAAGAGGGAGAAACATTCTCCTACCTGATCTTCTCACCTGCGCCCACACCTTCCATGTACTCTCCAGCTACCTGAAGTTGATCAGTGGAAACTGCACGAAAATCGTTTCTGTT
>CM031616.1:44208562-44211062 GCA_018398815.1 Conus ventricosus | reverse complement strand
ACATTAATAGTGTGAAATAAGACTATCATACAACTTTAGAACAAGTTTTAAATTAATATTTTGATTTTTAAACGCTCTTTTTAAGGAATATGTTGCTTTATTACCTTGGTTACTTAGATGTTCCGCTGCGATGTCAAGTTTTCCTGATTTATGAAATATTATTCCAAGATATTTGTATTGTTCTGCTGTTTCAATGAAATTTGTACCACATTTAAAAAATAAACGACTTTTGGGTTCTGTTTTGGAAAATATTAGTATTTTCGTCTTTTCGATGTTAATTAGTAACCCCACTCTCTTACAATATAAATGTAATTGGTCTAATTTTGATTGTAAACCTAGTTTCGATGTTGCAAGGAGTACAAGGTCGTCTGCATACAATAAAGCAAATACTCTTGTATTGCTTGAATGATCCAGTGATGGTGAATCCTCAGTTGGAATCTTGTTTGTTAGATCGTTTATAAACATATTAAATAATGTTGGACTCAAGGAGTTTCCTTGCAAAATTCTTCTTCGTACATATACTGAATAGCAGGCTCCGTTTTTACCAACTGAAAATATTTGTGCATTTGTGTGCATGTTTTTGACTAAATCAAACCATCTACCGCGAATGCCAAATCTTTGTAATTTTATTAATAACCCTTCGTGGGAAATGTTATCAAATGCTTTCTGAAAATCGACAAAGCATGTATACAATCTGCCGTTACGCGATTTTAATGTATGGTCTACTATACTTTTTAAGACAAAAATATTATCTGCAGTTCTGTGTTTTTTTCTGAAACCTGCTTGTACATTAGATAAAAGATTATTTGATTCCAAATGATTGTTTATTCGAGTATTTAGTATTTGGCATAATGCGTTTGCTTAATGCACAATTAAGAGTTATTCCCCTGTAGTTGCTAGGGTTCGTTTTGTCTCCTCCTTTGTAAATAGGAACCGAAAGGCCTCTTTTCCATAAATCTGGATATTGACCAGTTTTAAAAATTAAATTAAATATGTTTTTCAATGTGGGTAGCAATTCTGAAATCCCAGTTTTTAAAAATTCATTCCTTATCCCATCCATTCCAGGAGATTTGTTCTTTTTTAAATTCTTGATTACTTTTAGGATTTCTATATTTGATATCTCATAATCTACATGAACGTCACTCAGAGCTGCTTTCATACCTTTATTCTCTTGATTCTCCTCTATTATTACTTCTTTATTTTCCATTTCAACTTCTTTTCCTATTAGTTTTTCATATGTGTCATCCATGTTTTGATTGGTAGGTGTTGTGTGTGTTCTTGAGTCTCCATGGTTTGTAATTCCTTTAAGGTTTTCCAAACTGCATTTGGATTTTCAGACAAGTTTCTATTCAATAAAGTTATTAAATTGGCTTTGTACAGTCTCTTTTTCTTTCTAATAATTTTGTTATATGTTTTCCTTGCAACGAAATATTTTTGGTGAAGTATTTTGTTAAATGGCTGTCTGTTTAGTGCGTTTAACAAAGATTTAGTTTCTCGACGTTGTGACTGACATTCCTTATCAAACCACTTTTTATTCTTTCTTTTTCTTTTCTTCAATTTCCTTTTTGTTCTATAGGCAATACTTTGTTTGCCAGTGTCATGCAGCATTTGTGTGAACTCTTGAACGACATTATTCACCACTGCCGTGGATTTAAAATGCTTCTCGTCATCTGTTATCATAATGTCATTAATTGACTTAATGCGCTTTTTCATTTCTGAAGATTTTAATACCCTTAGGAATTTCATATCCGAGTTTTCATCCCAAAAGAACATTACATTTTTATCCTGCGAGTCATGGTATTCTATATCTACATGATCTTTGTCAGTTAACTGGCATTCAGTTCTGTATGGAAGATGTAGATTGTCACACTGTCACTTTTGCACACGCGCATTCATGACAGCATTTACTCCATACGCACACGCAATCTTTCCAATCAACCAAAAGGCGCACTACCGAATGTTTCTTCTTCTCCCCCTCTCCTTCGGGAAAACACTTTACTAAATCACATCAAACAATTTATAAACAGATTTTATACATGTAGCTCTCTTTCCACTGAGAGGCAAACTAACTCACTCAAGACTTCATAAAGTCACGGCCTTCACACAACATTGGCCCACAAAATCCAGACCAGGAAATAAATGATTCTGTCACTCCTTGATGCTATGCCTGCATCCGAATTAAGACTCGCTCCAACCTTTCATGATTCCCTGTCTCTCTCAGACATCATCTCGCCCCCTCGATTTCTCCCGTCCTGGAGATATGACTTCCGACTCCTCTCCCTCGACTTTTCCTGTCACTGGAGAGATGAGTTCAACTCCTCCCCTCGTCTTCTCTGTCCTGGAGAGATGACGAGTTCCGATCCTCTCCCTGGAGTCCTTAATTCCTGGGGCTGCCTACCGGTGGTTCCACACCAGGCTCTCAACACTAGGGTGAAAGGTGAAGGGTGAAGGGCGAAGGGTAAAAGGTGAAGGGCTAAACCGAATAGTTCGTGTAAAACCT
>CM031616.1:44203021-44207562 GCA_018398815.1 Conus ventricosus | reverse complement strand
ACTAAGAAGCAAAAGAAAATCATAAAAGAGCAAAACAAGCTACATTTTCTTGTGAAAAATAGAAAATATAAAAAGATAACTTCTTAAGACACAAGTGCTGAGGGCCAGATCTTGGAATGAATCCGCAAGGGACTAAATTACAACAAACTAATAAATTCCAAGGATAAGTACCGTGCACCATTCCAGCAACTTACAGAGCAGCTTGGTGTTGCAATGACTGCAAGAAATATTGAATTATAACAAAGCTTGCTCTTATGTCTTAGATTGAAGAAATAGGGGGAGATAAGCATTCATATCTGCAGTTGGTAGTTAATACTGCCTAACTAACAGTATGTGCTCAAGTGGGTGGATGGGGAAAAATAAAATAAATGCTTCTCACAAATGAGCCTTCAGCAATTTCTCTAATTTTATACATATATATATATCTATCTATCTATCTATCTATCTATCTATCTATCTATCTATCTTTTATCTATTTATATATATATTATATATATATATATATATATATATATATATTTATATATATATATAAAATTAGAGTTAAAAGACCACTCAGAATTCTAAAAAATGCTCAACCAAATAGGGAGTGACATAACAGTTTAAAATAGGATTTTATAATGGAAGTGTAAAATCCACCCACAAATTTGTTTCGAGCAAGTGCTCTCCTCAGGGTATGTATAATCTGGGCACGCCACCAGTGTTATATAGTTTAGTGTGTGGGCGTGTGAGCTCTGCACGTGTGGCACGTGGCCTGTAGATTTTTTTCTTTTGGGGGGCATGTTCAGGGGGGACGTGCCAAGGAATGGGCATTGACAAAGATTTCCATTTGTGCCTGCAATTATTAATCATTTCTACTTTAGAGTTCAGGGATGCTAGATGGGGTTTACATAATATCAGCCACTTTTCTGTATGTACATAAGTTGCATTTTTTTAGAATGTTGGTGGTGCTGCTCTTTTTATAATTTTCCATGATATGTTGTAATCTGTTTTCTTATCTTTAAGCTTCAATATATTTACTTAGTTCTGTTTGGTTTGATATTTTTCATTTTGAAGGACTGTTTATGGTTTGCATATCTGGTTTTAAAATGGTTTGGCCGTGATCCCTATGTATGTTTCTTTATCACTGTCTGTTGTTACCGTAGCTTGGTACACAATTTGCTGTAGAGACATTTGTTATTCAGAGGGCATGGTCTTTTTTTGTGCAATTACAAGATATCCTTTCGTCACCTCTTTGGTTGTATTGTTTTTGGTTTTATTGGAAGAATCAATTATGTTTTTAAGGTTGGGCATACACGAGTATGATAGCTTGATGGTGTTCTTATTGAATAGTTTAGATAGTACATGTTCTTTTGGGAATGATGTTTTAGGATTCTGAGGAATTCTTTTCTGCGTTGGTTTTTGTTCTTCCATCATATGGAGGGTTATACCATATAATTTTTCTTTTCCTGTTTTTCTTATTGCTGTTCATGTTATTATCTGGGTTATATTGTAATTTGTAGTTGAAGCCACTTTTTTCAGCGCCTCTTGGTATTCGGCTGCTGCACTGTTAAATTCTTTTCTATTGCATGACAGTTTAGATAATCTTTTTTCATGCCATTAGGTATGGTTTTTAAAATGGAGAGTGGATGGTTACTTTTGATGTCTACGTAGACAGGTGTGTCATTGGATTTTTTGTATGGTTTGTATGTGTGGTCCTAAGGTATAATGTTATGTCTAAATAATTTACTATTTTTTTTTTGGCGTCTACTGTGATTTTTAGGTTGTAGCTTTGAAAGATTTTACAAAGTTTTTTTTTTTGTTTTCAATGATTTTTGGTTTATTGTTTAATGTGGCGAGGCCGTCATCTCTGTATAAGTCAACCTGTTTACCAAGTATTTTCTGTATATGAGAAACATGAAAAGTCCAACTAATTCACAAGTTTCAGCGCCATCATAAGATCCCATCGTGACATCGAACGGGGACTTTCTGCTGTTTTTTTTAGTCCAAGTTTCATTGTTGCTATGGAGAAGGGTTTTCTTAGTGTGGAAAATGATTTCCATCTCAGAATCTGTTATATTTGTATATTTGTTGGCGAATCTTAGTGCTTTAGTAAGTTTTTCCCTCATTGATAGAAGGATAGAAATCCACTATGTCAAAAGTAATGAACACTGTATTTTTCTGTTTGTTCAATTCTTTAAACCATTGGATAACTTCGTAACTATTTTTCCAGAGATTGTATTCAGTGTTTGTTTTTATGTCCTCTATTGCTTTTTCCAGGATCTTTTTACTAATTTTGCCTAATTCAGATTTTGATGGGTTTATTAGTCTACAAGTAGGGTTGTTGTGAAAATTAGGTTTGTGATCTTTGAGAGTTATAAAAGCTTCTTTTATTGCTGTTGCTTCTATCCTATCACCTAAATCCATCTGGTTGCACAAGTGTTTTTTTCTTTTTTGCAGATGTTGTCATATGTAGTCTTATCAGCTTTTTAAAAATAATTTTTTCTGAATATTTTTGTTGAGGAGTTGAGAGTACTCATTAGGTTCCATTTTATAAAAATTGCTTGTCTTGTCAGCCTTTATAAACATTTTTGGTCGTTTTTTGGGTTTGTTTTATGTTATTGTTCAATGTTGTTTGGAAGTTATTGTGTGATTTTCTAAAATTCGATATTAGCTATTAGTTTTTTCATACTTTCCTCAATAGGGTTTTATTTCCTCAATTACAGGTGGCGATCTCCATGACTTAAAACCATAAGTTTTTTTTAATCTTCCTTTTTAGCATCTGGATTCAAAAAGAAAAACGCTTTCCATCTCATATTACGCACAAATATTTCAGTCTGCTGTATGAGTTTTTGGATAATTCAGATTTTGACGCCCACACACTAAACTATATAACACTGGTGGCGTGCCCAGATTATACATACCCTGAGGAGAGCACTTGGCTCGAAACAAATTTGTAGGGTGGTTTTTACACTTCCATTTTAAAATCCTATTTTAAACTGTTATGTCGCTCCCTATTTGGTTGAGCATTTTTAGAATTCTGAGTGGTCTTTTAACTCTAATTTTATTGATTGCTCCTCACGTTGAGCACTGTGGCCTAGCAGAATCTAAATTTAAAATGGAGAAAATTAACTTTGGGCAGTCCACCAAAAATATACCTTTTTCTAACCCACAACTCTACATTAAAAAAACTCATACAGCAGACTGAAATATTTGTGCGTAATATGAGATGGAAAGCGTTTTTCTTTTTGAATCCAGATGCTAAAAAGGAAGATAAAAAAACTTATGGTTTTAAGTCATGGAGATCGCCACCTGTAATAGAGGAAATGAAACCTTTTGAAGAAAGTATGAAAAAACTATTAGCTAATATTGAATTTAGAAAATCACACAATAACTTCCAAACAACATTGAATAATAACATAAAACAAATCCAAAATGACCAAAAAATGTTTATAAAGGCTGACAAGACAAGCAATTTTTATAAAATGGAACCTAATGAGTACTCTCAACTCCTCAACAAAAATACTCAGAAAAATTATTTTTTAAAAAGCTGATAAGACTACATATGACAACATCTGCAAAAAAGAAAAAATAACTTGTGCACCAGATGGATTTAGGTGATAGGATAGGAGCAACAGCAATAAAAGAAGCTTTTATAACTCTCAGAGATCACAAACCTAACTTTCACAACAACCCTACTTGTAGACTAATAAACCCATCAAAATCTGAATTAGGCAAAAGTAGTAAAAAGATCCTGGAAAAAGCAATAGAGGACATAAAAACAAACACTGAATACAATCTCTGGAAAAATAGTTACGAAGTTATCCAATGGTTTAAAGAATTGAACAAACACAAAAATACAGTGCTCATTACTTTTGACATAGTGGATTTCTATCCTTCTATCAATGAGGAATTACTTACTAAAGCACTAAGATTCGCCAACAAATATACAAATATAACCGATTCTGAGATGGAAATCATTTTCCACTCTAAGAAAACCCTTCTCCATAGCAACAATGAAACTTGGACTAAAAAAAAAAACAGCAGAAATTCTCCGATCGATGTCACGATGGGATCTTATGATGGAGCTGAAACTTGTGAATTAGTTGGACTTTTCATTTCTAAAAAATGCAACTTATGTACTACAGAAAAGTGGCTGATACTATGTAAACCCCATCTAGCATCCCTGAACTCTAAAGTAGAAATGATTAATAATTGCAGGCACAAATGGAAATCTTTGTCAATGCACCATTCCTTGGCACGTCCCCCCTGAACGCGCCCCCAAAAAGAAAAAAATCTACAGGCCACGTGCCACACGCGCAGAGCTCACATGCCCACACACTTAACTATATAACACTTGTGGCGTGCTCAGATTATACATACCCTGAGGAGAGCACTTGGCTCGAAACAAATTTGTAGGGTGGTTTTTACACTTCCATTTTAAAATCATATTTTAAACTGGTATATATATATATATATATATATATATATATATATATATATATATATATATATATATATATATATATATATATATATATATATATATATATATGCATACA
>CM031616.1:44193021-44198021 GCA_018398815.1 Conus ventricosus | reverse complement strand
CTCTCTAATGAAGGGGTTATCTGTCCAGTCCTTTACGTTGTTCATCGAGGACCTCTCTAATGAAGGGGTTAACTGTCCAGTCCTTTACGTTGTTCATCGAGGACCTCTCTAATGAAGTGGTTATCTGTCCAGTCCTTTACGTTGTTCATCAAGGACCTCTCTAATGAAGGGGTTAACTGTCCAGTCCTTTACGTTGTTCATCGAGGACCTCTCTAATGAAGTGGTTATCTGTCCAGTCCTTTACGTTGTTCATCGAGGACCTCTCTAATGAAGGGGTTAACTGTCCAGTCCTTTACGTTGTTCATCGAGGACCTCTCTAATGAAGTGGTTATCTGTCCAGTCCTTTACGTTGTTCATCGAGGACCTCTCTAATGAAGGGGTTAACTGTCCAGACCTTTGCGTTGCTCATCGAGGACTTCTGTAATGCGACACTAACTCGTTGAACCTTTACTAGGACTCACTGAGCATGACGATGAACACACTAAAACTTAAACATACACACAGCTTCAGCACATTGATGGGAACGCTCTGAAGATCGATACGACCTTACTGATCAACACCACGAGTGGTGTGAAAGTTAGTGGGAAACACATCGAAGACGGACACAGAGTCAACATCGACATGAACACTGTGGTAACTCAGCAGGATCTCCCTGGATATCAAAACAAACTTACTGACCATCACATCTCGCATAGTGACCTTCAACATTTTACCATATGAAGCAATGGACCAGAGTCAACGGTTGCCTGAACATCATCACGCACACCTGAACTTCAACGCCCACTCATGAGCATCAACACAAACTCGCAGACATCGAGAACGAATACTGTCAAAAATCAGCAGGCATGTTTATCATCTACTTGAACACGTTTCAGATCAACATGCATTCAACGAACATCAATATGAAATCCCGTTGATGAAGACCGACGCTAACGTTTTGTCTTTCCACACGAACATGATGAGTAGATCGACTGACAGATTCTTCTATGTACAGTCTTCTCTTTATTTGGCCGTGGAATTCCTCATGTGAGTTGTCACCTCCCAGCTATGTCCTCTCTGTGAAATTAATCTGGAATGCTTTCACTTGCTTCAAACAAATATCCTAAACAAATATCATAGCCCTCAAAATTAAGGTTATTATATGGGCGTTTTTTCAAAAAATGTCGAAAAAACGAAGGAGCCAAAACTTGGAAATGATTTTACTCAAACCGAAAATTTGTCACTTGAAGTTAGTTTGAGACACTTTCAGCTTTGTAAAAACAATAAATGGCACTTTGTTGCGATTTTAGTATAAAAGATATTTCAGGAATAAACTTAAATTTGGACAGAAAATGTCATTGCAGTAACGCTCATATGATTTTTTTCTCATAAATACTGTAATATGTATTTTCACAATTATATGTAGTAGACATAGGTACACCTTCAGTGCTCACTGAAAAATTATGATACAAGCTGTAACCAAATGGCAGCATATCTTTTTGGCCAATTTCATTCAGTTCATGATGTTTTTATTTATATTATTTTGATGATGCCCAATAGTCTGTTTCCAAAATGTGCAAACCTTTGCAACAGTAACTATCAGGATGTGATAATATAAGTTTAAAAGAACCCTGTAACTTTGGTTTTCTGAATCAATACAAGTTTGGATATTTACTGTGAATTTTTAAAACACAATGTTACACCAATGACATGAGCGTGACACCAATGACAGGAGCCTCTTTTGCTTCTTTTGTTTGTTCTTTGTTATTGTATCTTTCTTTCCAGGAAGAATTCTTGAGACGTCATCTCTCTCATAGAATGCCCTCACATCCTGTTTCACCCTACTGGACAAACAACCTGATTTGGTTCTATGCACAATGCGAAAGTGTGCTCCGATTTGCTTCCTGGCCTGGGTTCTGAATTTGTATTTCTGAATTATTGTTCCAACCAACACATTCTTGATTGAGAAGTGACCTATCTTGTAGTTTTTTCTTCATTTGGCCTACCACACTGTGATGGAAATCAAGTACTCTGCGGACAGCCTGTTTACCCTCCTTTTTGTGGACAATTCTGAGCAACCTTTTGGTTTTGGTGCGTGGAGTATCCTCCTGGTTCGTTTTCCTCTGCCTGCCCAATCTCTTCCGGTACATATCCACCTTTTTCTTCTCCATTTGTAGTTGCTGCTTGAGAGTTTGAACGCGAGCTTCAAGATCTTTCTTCTCCTTTTCCCGTTTTCGCCTCAAAGTCCGAGCACGGCGTGCAAGAGCCCCTGTTTTCATTCGTTGTTGAGACGGTCAAGGCTGAGGTGGAGAATTCCATTGTTGAGACGGTCCAGGTTGAGTGGAGAATTCCATTGTTCAGATGGACTGGATTCAGTTGTACTTGGCAGGGTGTTCTGTTGCAACAGTTTGTCTCTTTGACGCTTGTTTGCCTGTTTTTTTCTCCATTTCTTCTTAATATCACGATGCTCTCTGGGGTCATTTCCTTAATAGACTTCACCCTTTTCTTCAGCTTATCTTCCTGGTACCTTTTCTTCTGCATTTGCAGATACCGCTGCCGGCTCTCAGGATCTGCATCACGTTTTGCACGAAATCGCCTTTGCCTTTCAGCTGCAGATAATCCCATGTCTGCAAAATAGTGACATGAAATACAGAAGTAATATGGGACACACTGAAATCAAATCCAATAATAAAACAAGAAGGCTGCCTCCGAGACGGGGGCATGTCCTCCACATCGAAGCAACAGTTACAGGGGTAGTGACCTTGACCTTTGACCTAGCAGAAATCCAAGGTCATGTGATGATTCCCCATACGCTAAACATTACCCACACCAAGTTTGGTGGCAATCGGCTTAGTAGTTTTTGCACAATAAGCAAACGAAAAACTGCGGACACACAGACAAAAAAACACACAACCACCCCCCCCCCCCCCCCCCAAAAAAAAAAAAAAAAAAACCAAACGAAGCCAAAAACATAGTCCTCCCATCTTCGATGTGGAGGACAAGATACAATCCAAAGAAACAGCATGCAGCCATTAAATCATCATACTATTAAAAATAGTATGAAAAGCACGAGTTTGTAGCTCCATGGCTCCGGCGGTGGCAAAGAAGCGTCGGTGCACCATCTATACAGAGAGAGAGAGAGAGAGAGAGAGAGAGAGAGAGAGAGAGAGAGAGAGAGAGCTGACACGCAGAGGAGGGGGGGGGAGGGCAAACTTCTAGTCTATCTGAAGGAGAAACAATCATTGCAGTAACTGCTTCATGTCATCTGTGTAACGAAGTTCAATAACGCAGCGTGGCGTACACAAGCAAACCAAATAAAACCACTAAAGAATGGAACACGTCTAAACAACCATTCTAATTCATCTTCTAAAACTTTTTATAAATTTAGTAAGTACTTTTTCAAGTAAACCGATTTTAAGTCATTACTGTCACAAAAGTAGTCATCGCAGTCACAAAATAAATTGTTACTGCGATGACCGTTACTGCGATGATAACATAATACTTTCTGAAATAATAATCACTCCCTTTCAAAAGTTCAGGTCTCTGCATTTGCTGAATAAGAAAGTGATTCGTAACCCCTTCCACATGCAGAACTCAAAAACTTATTATTTGACAATCATATTGTAAATAGTATTAATAAAGCTAACAGAATGATTGGAATAATAAAAAGAACCTTTACATTTATGGAAAAGGACACTTTTTTGCAATTATATAAGACACTAGTTAGACCTGTTCTTGAATATGGCAACACTGTATGGTATCCAATGCTAAAGAGACAATCAGAAGCTCTAGAACAAGTACAAAGAAGAGCAACCAAAATGATTCATAATATAAAAGATTACTCATATCAGGAAAGATTAAAATATCTGCAACTTCCAACACTTAAGGCAAGAAGAATAAGAGGTGACTTGATTCAGGCATACAAGATATTTAATGAAATTGATGATGTTGATAAAGCACGCTTTTTTTGTACTCCGCAGAAGAATGTTACAAGGAACAGTGAAGATAAGATATTTAAACAATATTCTAGAACGAATTTAAGAAAATTTACTTTTACTAATAGAGTAACCAACTTTTGGAATAAACTAACACTTAACATCAAACGTGCACCTAGTATTAATGTGTTCAAGAACCTCATAGATAAACATGAATTATTAACAAAAATTAGATATGAATTTGATGGATAATAAGTCTGAGCTAGCCTATGACTGGACCAACGGTTATGAAAAAAAAAGGATATATACATACAGAAGGGGCGTAAAAAGCCTAAATAGGCTAAGTTGTATTGATACAACGCCCCTGATCCTGATCCTGATCCTGAATATTATGTAACCTGTCAGTAGTGAAAAGCAGCGTTATTGCAATGATGCACCTGACATGACCACAGGCATTTTTCACACATCAAAAGTTCCTTGATCAAAAACTACTCACTGTTGCGTTCTCGCCACGTTTTCCATGGAAGTACCGGATATGAAGTATCCGCGGGTGACGTTTGTGCAGGGAGCAGTTATTATTTTGTGTTGTGCGCGCTTTTGTTATTGCAATGACACAAACAATCTTAAATCTAAGGACACAAAAATTTTATAACTAAAAAATCGTACACGCTACAATAACTTGTTTTGCGCTAAAGCTCTTTGCTTGTCCAAAGCACGCACCAGAAGGTATGCTGCAGTGCAATCACAGTATATTTTATCGAGCAGTTTTCTTTTTATGCCCGTTATTGCGATGACATACCCCTCCCCCCCCCCCCCCCCCCCCCCCCTTTGGACAGCCGTTTTTGGCGACCCCCACAACAGTCAACATCCTATAAAATGGAAACAACGAAAATAATTCTCGTTCAATCTCCTGTTTTAAGTAGTTGGCTTCATGGGGGACTTAGTGCAGTGAGAAAAAACATCTAATATCTTTTCTTGCCTGACCCATATGTTTTCAAAGTTTGTGGACAAGAATTTCGACATTTTTTTTAAAAACGCCGATATACTCATAATGGCTACCAGACTAAACAGGTCACTCAGTTAAGG
>CM031616.1:44183021-44190521 GCA_018398815.1 Conus ventricosus | reverse complement strand
TCGTGGTGACGAACCAGCCGTGCGACAGCCCTCAAAGCAGCTCCCCCAACACCACGTGCGTGCAGCGCCAGGACCCCGTGACCCAGGGGGCCACAGAGGATCTGACGTGCGACAGGCCGCTGGTGGGCAGGTACGTCACGGTGGTGCTGCTGTACCAGCAGGCGCTGCACTTCTGTGAGCTGGAGGTGATGGGCAGACCCCTCCAGGCCTGCCTGCCCTTCGACACGTCCAACAGTAAGTGATAGGCCCGCATTCACTGCCTGTCGGGTTTTGACTGTGGGCTGTTGTTGTTGTTGTTGTTGGTGGTGGTGGTTTTGACTGTGGGCTGTTGTTGTTGTTGTTGTTTTTGTTGTTGTTGTTGTTGTTGTTGTTCTTTCTTCTTCTTCTTCCTCTTCTTCTTCTTCTTCTTCTTCTTCTTCTTCTTCTCTTCCTCCTCCTCCTTCTAATGATGATGATGATGATTGTTGTTGCACGTTGTTGTTACTATCATTATTGTTGTTGTTGTTATTGTCATTATCATCATTATTATCATTGTTACTATCACTATAAATATGAACTTTTAGTAGTAGTAGTAGTATCATTATCATTATTGTTATCTCTCATTATCATTATTGTTGTTGTTACCATTATCATTGCTGTCATTATTAATATCGTTGTCATTGTTATTATTATTATTTATCATTATCATTGTCATCTTAATGATGATTGCTATTATGGTGTCACGGACAAAAAAAGAAAAACCGAAGTCGTGGTCAGTCGCCAGCCAGTCAATTGGACATAAGCTCCAAACTCAAACATCCTGGTTTCCAGGCAGACAACTTCATGTGTTGCGTCAGCCAATTAGGCACAGCGAAGAGGCTATTTTTAGTCCTTCATGGAGACGGCACGGTCCCGCAGACAGACTGAGTGGCTTGACCGACGTCTCAATAGGTCTGGCCAGACGGATCTCTGCATCTAGGTCAGACTGATACAGCTAATTTGCAAGACCAGTGCCCACAGTTAAGTCGGACGTCGCCGGTTAAAGTAGGAAGGGGAGAGGTATTGTGTAGTGGGGGTGAAATCAAGCTAATTAATTAAATGACCCATTGACCACCACAGAGAGCAAGGCTGGTGGATGTGACTTTCATGATTTGCATGTCCAATGGAATTAGAGGGAGGTAACCTCGGTACAAGGCGGGAAAAAGTCTGACCAATGGTGCTCACCCTTTTGACACGTAGGAAGAGAATAAGAAGCTAGGGGAGTGAGAGAAGAAAGAAGAGACAGAGAGAGAGAGGTTCTGGAGTAGGCTCTGCACGAGAGAAAAGCAGAGAGATGAGAGGAGGAGTGAAGAGAACCGAGTTGAAGCATTAGCACCATATAGAGTCTGCAGAGGAAGGACAAAGGAGAGATGTGGAGAGAGAGAGTTGCTAATTGATGAAGAAAAAAAAAAGAAAAAGAAAAAAAGCAACCATGTCCATTTGATAGAGCAGACTAGAAGAGAGAGAGAGAGTGCAATGCGTTAGTGAAGGAAGGAAGGAGAACAGATCGATGCCTGGTAGTCACCGTTCAATTTGAACCGGGGTTCGACCTCTTACCTGGCAGCGCCACTATCATCAGGCAGAACCACAGGTCAACGCCAGTAACCTGACCAGCGCCAGCGGTCTAACCTGACCAGTGCCAGCAGTCCAACCTGACCAGTGCCAGCAGTCCAACCTGACCAGTGCCAGCAGTTGTGTCGTGACTGGTATTTGTGAAAGTGACAGTGAAAAGAAAAAAAAAGAAGAAAAGGAAAGACTGTGATTCGTAAATAGTTTAAGATCACCTGGCCAGGTAAAGTGAAAAATCCATTTATACCCGGGTTAGTTATGATGATTTAGATAGATGGTTTTGTGAAGTTCAAGGAAAGAGAGAATGTTTTATTTTGTTTGACTCCATGCGCATTGATGTTTTTCTATGATTATGTGTAGTAAAGTTATAGACTTTACTAGTGGTTTGATGTGACGAATACATGATATATGAATGAGATTGTAAGCAAGCTGTGAGTGTGTTTGGGCTGTGTGCTAGTCCTTCCTCCACTGACATACCCCGAGGTTGACATATGGTTATTATTAATGTTATTATCATTATGAAACATTATTGAGGAAAGACATACACCTGAAGGTGCCAACGGGGACCCAGAGAAGTACTGCTCTAAGCTGATAAACCGATCAGCAAGAGCAGTCCTGCACCACCCTTGGAAGCCTGCGCTGTATTCACACAGGTTGCAGGCATGCACACAGGGCATCCACTTAAGACGTCAATGGACATGACTGCCGCCCGCAGACACCACCATGTGACCACCTGGCGCGACGCTACCGAACAACCATGGAAGCACCCTCATGGGGGCACCAGCCCATAAAAAAAAAATGATTGCAGAGTCCACCGACGAAAGACATTGCCACCAAGAGAACTGAACTGCTGCTCGCATCTGTCGCGCTACTCTTTGCTGTTTCGCCGACAGGTGAACACGGTACAACTCCAAACACAACCAAGCTTTCGCCACGCGGGCTTAAACGGAAAAGAGGATACCGGGGTTGCGGTCTTTCCCGCCAGCAAGATAACTTCTCTGTGTGCTCTGTGTGTCCCTTCTCATTGTCACTGGGCTTTTCCCCAAAGGTTGTTTTTTTTTTTTTTTTTTTTTTGATGACGAGTTGATTTTCAACGTGGTGGCACCCCTGATATGGCCCTTTGCGGTCGGCTGGGCTATAAGCAACATTACCTTACCTTACCGCGACAAGGCGGACAAGAAAGAGACGCATCCAAAGGCGCCTGAGCGACCCAGAGAAATACTATCGGCAACTAGCAAGCCAGTCAGCGAGAGCAATCCTGCACCACCCTCGTAAGCCTTCTCCTTTGCTTGTGTAGAAGAGCTCCTCTCCTGCACCACCCTCGTAAGCCTTCTCCTTTGCTTGTATAGAAGAGCTCCTCACGAGAAGATAACCGGGACCGAATAGCAAGCCTTATTAGCTCTTCACAGAGGGAAAGAGTTGTCGCTTTGCTTGTCGTGGTGATCTCCCCCTTTAGTGCAACACTAAAACTAACGGAGCGCTCGCTGGATAAGAAGGGGTTTGGTTTTTGTTTCTATTATGCTCCCTTAACCTTCTTCTTAGGGGTGTTCTATATTTCAATGCTGTCTGTTTTAAGTGGGGGAAATTTTGAGGTTTGGTCCACTCTGTATCTGGTAACAATTTAAAGGCATTTTCACCCAGGTTTTACTTTGACTTCCAGCTTATATATGATTACATAATAATAATAATAATGAATATTTCTATGTACACACACACACACACACACACACACACACACACACACATATATATATATATATATATATATTGTGTGTGTGTGTGTGTGTGTGTGTGTGTGTGTGTGTGTGTGTGTGTGTGTGTGTGTGTGTGTGTGTGCGTGCGTGTGCACGTGTGTGTGTGTGTGTGTGTGTGTGGTAAAGTGTACGCTCAAAGATTGTCCCCTACACTTTATACTATCTGCTTAATGTTTTTAGTTTTAAGCAACTTTTTTTTTGGTTGACGCGGGATATATTATGAAAGGAAGCGTAGAGAACAGCCCTGTCATGTAGTGTCAGACCGAAATGGAAATCCGTAGCATCATCTTAATCATCCTCATTCTCATTGATCAGCATTAAAAAAAAAAGTCTCAAATTCTGTGGCCCTTCATGCCCTGCTCTCATGGTGACCTCAATTTCGATGTCCTCTCCACGTCTGTGGCCTTGGTTTGGTTCCATCGGGGTCACTGGTATCGGCGAGTCCATGGGGGCTGTCATTGGATGGACGTGATGGCGCCCTCTGGAGGGAGAGCTCACTCACGCCGGCTCCACGACTAAGCAATTTTTGTCGTCAGTAGAGGGCTTAGTAGGTGGTGTCCTGCGTATGTTAGATCAGAACAGGCGCCACTGGACACCACCGAAGTGACTCGACAGCAGTGCAGTGTTTCCTCCGGTGGGTTGCCTCTTGACGACTTGACATTGACTGCTCCCTGTGTATTGCCGGTGCCGGGGCTGTGGCGGGGCCGACCAGGCTGTGGCTGTGGACGGGGTGTCGGAATGAGTGGCGTGGGTGCACTGCCTCTGAGGTGGCGCAGAGGTGGGACAGCAAAAAAAAAAAAAAAAAAAAAATCTAATCCTTGTGGATCCCCCTCCCCCCTCATTTTATCAACAATTTGTAATTTCTCCTTGGTTGAATGTTATTTATTTATTTATTTATTTATTTATTTTGACTCTTCGCACAGGAACGTGGATCAACCCGATTTGGGGAAGATTTGTGTTTGACATCTGAAAGTGCTTCTGGTCAGCAGGTACTCCAGATTCAACGGCCTGATGAGCTCTGAAGAAAGCGTTATCGACTGCTGGTCTTACCATATTCAACGGCCTGATGAGCTCTGAAGAAAACGTTATCGATTGCTTATCTTACTGACAGGTACTCCAGATTCAACGGCCTGATGAGCTCTGAAGAAAGCGTTGTCGATTGCTGGTCTTTCCAGATTCAATGGCCTGATGAGCTCTGAAGAAAGCGTTATGGATTGCTGGTCTTACCAGATTCAATGGCCTGATGAGCCCTGAAGAAAACGTTGTTGATTGCTGGTCTTACTGACAGGTACTCCAGATTCAACGGCCTGATGAGCCCTGAAGAAAACGTTGTTGATTGCTCATCTTACTGACAGGTACTCCAGATTCAACGGCCTGATGAGCTCTGAAGAAAGCGTTGTCGATTGCTGGTCTTACCAGATTCAACGGCCTGATGAGCCCTGAAGAAAGCGTTGTTGATTGCTGGTCTTACTGACAGGCACTCCAGATTCAATGGCCTGATGAGCTCTGAAGAAAGCGTTATCAATTGCTGGTCTTACCAGATTCAATGGCCTGATGAGCTCTGAAGAAAGCGTTATCGATTGCTGGTCTTACCAGATTCAACGGCCTGATGAGCCCTGAAGAAAGCGTTGTTGATTGCTGGTCTTACTGACAGGTACTCCAGATTCAACGGCCTGATGAGCTCTGAAGAAAGCGTTATCGATTGCTGGTCTTACTGACAGGTACTCCAGATTCAATGGCCCGATGAGCTCTGAAGAAAGCGTTATCGATTGCTGGTCTTACTGACAGGTACTCCAGATTCAATGGCCTGATGAGCTCTGAAGAAAGCGTTATCGATTGCTGGTCTTACTGACAGGTACTCCAGATTCAATGGCCTGATGAGCTCTGAAGAAAGCGTTATGGATTGCTGGTCTTACTGACCTGTACTCAAGAAGGTGAATGTACACACACACACACACACACACACACACACACACACACACACACACACACACTGGAGAGGGATTCTTTCCTGTGCCCCATCACTGCTTAAACGCAAATCTACCTTTTCAAAGTGAAATGTCTATTTACTGAGAAGGATTTCGTCAGTATTGAGAAAATCGCTCAGTAGTTTGAAAAAGCAAAAGGACTTCACTGAACATAACGAAGAACACACTGAACTTGAACATGAAAACACTGGACGTCCACACGAGTTCCTTAACGGTAACAGGGACACACTAAACACCTAAATACCCTGAGCGTTAGTATGAACACACATAGCATCCGAGAAAATATAATGAGTGTCAATAATGAACACTCTAAACATACAAGCGAACACATTGAACATCAACACAAATACACTACACGCCCAAAAGAATAAAGGGAGCCCGAACATGAGCCCACCGAACTTAAACACACACACACACCACACACACACACACACACACACACACACACACACACACAACATCAACGTAAATACACTGAATATTAATACAACTCCAACAAAACACACGAACGTAATAAAAATAACAGCACAAACGCAATCGAGCAAGAACACAAATCAGCACGCAAAAAGAACACCCTGATCACCAATATGAGTTCACTGAAGATGAAAAATGAACTCACTGAACATCAGCAGCGGCACTGTGATCATGAACCTGAACACACTGAAGACACCGTGACCACCATATGAACACAATGAACATCACAGCATAGACAACGCACCACCGTCACCAACAGACAAAAAAAAATGATCACCACCTCGTCAGCCTCAACACAACAAACGCTGGAACTCTGGGATCATGGACGTGTGTGTTCCAGACTTGCAGAACGTGGCGCTGTTTAAGCCAGTGGCAGTGAAAACCAACTACAGCAAGGGTTACAAGACTCCATGGAAGGCGGTGGATGGCAGCTTACGGAACAGCAGCATCAGTTACTGCTTCCACACGAATGCCGGAATGTATCAGTGGTTCCGGGTGGATCTCCAGACCCAGTTCGTGGTGTACTCTGTCATCATCACCAACAGAGGCGACTGCTGCGGTAAGCCAACAGTACGCGGAGATGACGAGCGCGTGGACACCCGGTAGAAACTGGGGTATGTTGTCCACGTGTGGACATACGAAGCCTCGTGAAATCAGCGGAGAAAGTGTCTAGAGGGTCTAGCTGTTGAAGGGGATGACACATCTGAAAGTGTCAACAAAAGACTGTAAACTTTGTCCGTCCGTCCGTCCCTCTCCTCTCTCTCTCTCTCTCTCTCTCTCTCTCTCTCTCTCTCTCTCTCTTTTTTTTTTTTTTTCTCTGTCTGTCTGTCTCTTTCTCTCTATGCCAGTCTATCTGCCTATCTGTTTCTGTCTGTCTATCTGGCTGTCTGTCTGGCTCTCTCTCTCTCTCTCTCTCTCTCTCTCTCTCTCTCTCTCTCTTCTCTCTCTCTCTCTCTCTCTCTCTCTCTCTGTGGGATAAGTTACTGGGTACCAAATTCAGACGTTGCACAGAACAATTTATTTCCCTCTCCCCGCTGAATCTGAGAATGCGTCCTTCTCCAGATTCCTCTGTCCAGCCAGACAGACCAGATCGTCCCTAGAAGGAAGCTTCAAACACCGGCTCCAAGACAAAGCGTGGAGTTGCCATGCATCCCCCTCCCACTATGGTGCGATGGGGAATAAGAATGTTGACCAACCCTCCGAGCTGGGTCAGCAAACAGGAGGAATAAACTGCCCATCGAATATCAGATGAAGAAGTCGAGATTTTATCCTTCAAAGCCTCTCCAAGTACCACGTGCAAAGTGCGAGTCATTTGCTGAAGTTCTAATTCCTCCCGGTCACCTTCTCGACCGATGGATCGACTTTTGGGAAAATTGCTTACGATTTTAAAGCGTTGAGTGAGCGGTGTGTGTGTGTGTGTGTGTGTGTGCAAGAGCTAATCTCATTAAGCCTTTCCAAGGATATATCAGTTTCTCCTCCTGATCGAAGTTTTAACATGTGGAAGACTTTTGGAACAAAAAAAAACAACAAACAAAAACACCGAACGCGGATGAGTGCATGTATGCGCAACCTGGGGGAAAAAAACAAAAACGTTTTCTACAAAGAGGGAAATTAACCTTTTCGAAATAAAGGATAGGTCATTTTTTTCTCTCTCCACTTCTGTATCAGACTGAACAGCGAGGAAATTATTGTGCAGA
>CM031616.1:44168372-44182921 GCA_018398815.1 Conus ventricosus | reverse complement strand
AAATACAGAACAGAAGAACTATATGCAATGCACAAAGTGGACACACTCAATGTCTCAATGACCTAAACTATGAACGTAGAGCCTGTCAGTTGGACTATACACACCATGCAGTGTCAAACTTTCAAGTGAAAAGTGCAGTCAAGTTTGCATAAGATCCATGCAGGGTCTAAGTGCATAATGAAATCCCAAACAGGTACGTAACTATGCATTACAGCAATGAATGCTGTCTGAGAAACAAGTTATGAAGATAAATCATCCTAAACAAACGGACCGAATGAAGACACAGAACACACAGACACAGACGGTGTGTTTCCTGGATAAACAGGGTCCAAGCCAACAGCAACGTGGTAAGAGGGCGGAGTGGAGACCTCGTGGTGGACTTGGCCGGTGTCGTATATAATACTGTCGCTCATAAAATCGTGTCGCGGCGACAGTATTTCCCGGGAAATACTGCATTTTATGGACAGCTACAATATTCTATGGGACATTTTTCGTGAAAAGTTGTCGCGCGACATTTTTTCCCAGCAATTATTGTCGCTGCAACAATATTTCACGTGAAATGCTATCGCTGCGATACAATTCCACGGCGACAGTATTATATACGACACCGGGCATGCTGAAACTGAAGAATTGTTCTGATCACTCATTGCGCGCGCGCGCGCGCACGCACGCACGCACGCACGCACGCACGCGCACACACACACACACACACACACACACACACACACACACACACACACAAACGCGCACGCACGCACGCACGCACGCACGCACACACACACACACACACACACTCACATGGCCTGCAACCAGTCTAGAGGAGGGATCCCCCAAACTCGCAAATCTCCCTGTGCTTACAAGACGGAACATCTGAGCCTTGTGCTAGGAGCAAGAACCCCCATACAAAATACTAACTTTCTGAAGACGTGGTAATGTGCTTCGATCACTTGCGTGATTTTTATGTAGCAACTGATTTTAAGGATCACAAAACCAGTACTTTCACCACTGATGTAGTAGTATTTTTCAGTGTATGGCTCAAAGATGGCCTTTTATTCTGTTTACAATTAAAGATAAGGTTTTATTCAGTTTATGAATTATTAAAGATGACCAACTGATATTATGATTATCACTCGTACTGAGTACTGAGGGGGAAAAAACCTAGTCAGAATGAAAGCCGCTGAGCGCGGGGCAGCATAATTTCCTACTAACAGCGACCAGCCGCCGTGGCGAAGTGGTTAGCGTCGCGGACTCCCGGCTGGGAGGTCTTGGGTTCGAATCCCATCAGAGTCATGTGGGTTTTTTCTCCCCCGACCGGCTCCTACCCAGAGTTGAGTTTGCTGCGGACTCAGTTGGGAAGACTGGGACGACACAGTCGAGTTTCATCCACTTAATGGATGCGTTTCTGAGAGTGTTGCTCAAATTTCCTGACCAACACTGCAGGTGCCTGTATCTCTCGGGCCTGGTTGACGCCAGGATATATTATGAAAGGAAGCGTAGAGTACAGCCCTGTCATGTAGTCTCAGACCGAAATGGAAATCCGTAGCATCATCTTAATCATCCTCATTCCCATTGATCAGCATTTTAAAAAAATGTCTCAAATTCTGTGGCCCTTCATGCCCTGCTCTCATGGTGACCTCAGTTTCGATGTCCTCTCCGCGTCTGTGGCCTTGGTTTGCTTCCGTCGGGGTCACCGGTATCGGCGAGTCCATGGGGTCTGTCGTTGGACGGATGTGGTGGCGCCCTCCGGAGGGAGAGCTCACTCACGCCGGCTCCGCGACTAAGCAATTATTGTCGTCAGTAGGGGGCTTAGTAGGTGGTGTCCTGCGTATGTTAGATCAGAATAGGCGCCACTGAACACCACCGAAGTGACTCGGCAGCAGTGCAGTGTCTTCTCCGGTGGGTTGCCTCATGACGACTTGACATTGACTGCTCCCTGTGGATTGCTGGTGCCGGGGCTGCGGCGGGGCCAGCCGGGCTATGGCTGTGGACGGAGTGTCGGAATGAGCGGCGTGGGTGCACTGCCTCTGAGGTAGCGCAGAGGTTGGGACAGCAAAAAAAAAAAAAAAAAAAAAAAAAATCTGGGCTATGGTTTGCGAATAATCTGTCAGGGATGACAGAAAATAATTTGTAACAGACAAATTCTCAGAAGTTAGAAATGTATTTATATTCTGGTGAAATGAGTAATGACACCATCAGGTAAAACAACGGTGCTGAAATCATCAGTACTATCAACATTAATAATAAATGTCTCTGAGGATTCTCAGAAGATTTTGAAAAAGAAACGCAGAACAAATATCAACAACGTTTCGGTCATACACCACTTGTGACATAAAAAGAAAAACAAATCAATGAATCAATCAATCAATAATTTATTTGTTTGTTATTGTCTTATTAACTTTATTTGTTTGTTTTAAAAAAAAATTTTTTTCCTACTAACAGGAAGGAAAGAACGCAGGAAGGTCATATGACAAAGAGGGACAGCAGTTATCTAAGTACATTAACTACCTTATTTCACATTGGATATCACATATTAGTTTCTTTAATGTTTGTTATACCAAAACTTCAGACAGCTTTTAGCAGCTACACTTACAAAATGCAGGCATGTTACCTTATTTACCTTTCCCGTACGCCGTGGGTCCCCATGGACCCACAGGGGTAATTTTTAATTGATAAAAAAAAAAAGTTTTAAAGCTGTCTTCACTAAATTTTATGACTTTGTCAATATAGCATAGCCCCACTTATGCACCAAAATGTCTTTGTTTTTGTCAAAAAACAAAAGAGTAAACAAACAACAAACGTCCCAGTACGTCGTGGGTCCGAGCGGACCCATACTTTCAAAGAACAAACCTTGAGCGCCGTACGTCGTGGGTCCGAGCGGACCCATGCTTTGAAACAGAACAAACCTTGAGCGCCGTACGTCGTGGGTCCGAGCGGACCCATGCTTTGAAACAGAACAAACCTTGAGCGCCGTACGTCGTGGGTCCGAGCGGACCCATGCTTTGAAACAGAACAAACCTTGAGCGCCGTACGTCGTGGGTCCAAGCGGACCCATGCCTTCTAAAGACACAGAAACTGAACCTCCCGTTCGCAATCCATTTCCCGCAAAGCGCTAGCCTCAGCAGAATGGCTGACATCACTGACATAAACACGCGACTGCTGCGCATGCGGCCAAATTTTGCTACAGTGGCGGGAATCGCTCTCTCCACGTGTCTCTGGGACTGCAAGTCCGACGTCAAATTCATCAGATCTGCTTTCTAAATAATAATAATGAATATTTATAAAACAGACTGCCCAGAAGACTGCTCTTTGTGCTTTACAAAAATGACAACACATGTATACATGACAACTAACGATTTTGAAAGCAGAGGTGCAGTGACCAATTCATCAGAGTACTGTGTTTTGGATTGTAGGCCCACACACTACTTGTAACGGTACTGTATGAGATACCGACGTCTCTTTTTTTTCTTACCAGCAGCAGGCCAGACCTGGTAACATGAACATCCTCCTGGTGCTCCAGCTTCTGTAGGCCAGTGTGAGTGGTATGTGCGCGCGCGTGCGCGTAATTGTGAGTGTGTCGGTGTGCATGCGGACGCAAACTTGCCTAATGTCACCATTATATTGTCTGCTACATACATGGAAATAAGTTATCAGCTTTATCCACCTAAAAATCGAATTTCCTTTCAGTTCAATTCAATCCTATGGCTGAAAGAATGAACATCTTTGAGGCTCTGAACATCGCAAATGGCGAAGATATTGGAGAGGGTACGAAAGTTATTATTTGACGACTGTGTTGATCATTTTCTTTTGTCTACACTACATTGACATCCCTCAAAATTTTCATATTTGTAATATACTGACTTCCATAAAAAACGCGAAAATTTGAAAGGCTATTTTTCGGGTGAAAAGGGGTGAATATACAATATTGAACCATTGTGGCAAGTTGTTTGGGTCCAAGACTCACGTGCAGTGAAAAAATTGTGTGAGCAACACATCATTCCCGGCATTGGAGGGTCAACAAAAATGGCAAACTGGTTGCTGCATGTAAGGCACGTGCACACCATGCAGAGCAAAGTTAACCAGCGACAAGTACGCAGGCATGCAGCCTTTATAAAGCCGCGCTACAAGGTTCAGGTAACGACTTGCCGTCTGAGCGCTACAGAGATGCCAAGAATACGAGCAGAGAAACGCAATCGTGCCCTAGGCCATCTGGAGGCTGGTGTGGATGCCAGGCAGGTCGCCAACATCTTTAACGTCCACATCTCAACCATCTATCGTCTGCAGCACCGCATGCGAGTCACTGGTACCACTGATGATCGTCCCCGGCCAGGCCGTCCTTGGGTCACCACACAAAGAGAGGATCGCCATCTTGTTCGAACCCATCTGCAGGACAGGCGGCAAACAGCCGCTAACACTGCTCGACAGGTGCCTGGGAATCTCCAGCAACGAATCAGTCTCAACACTGTGCGGCAGCATCTTCAGGAGAACGGGCTGGCATGTAGGCGTCCTCACAGAGGTCCGGTACTGACACCAAGACACCGGCAGGACAGGCTGCAGTGGGCACAAGCCCGAATCAACTGGCGCAGGCAGCAGTGGGGACGCTTACTGTTCTCAGATGAGAGCCGTTTTTGTATTGACATGGCTGACGGTCGTGTCAGAATATGGCGTCGACCTGGTGAACGCTATGCTGACTCCTGTGTGGTAGAGTGGAACCCCTGGGGAGGCCCGAACGTTATGATATGGGGTGCAATTGGCATTAACCACGCCATAGGACCAGTCATCTTTCAGAACACTGGTCCTGGTCGCGGACAAGGTGTCAATGCACAGCGCTACATCAACCAGGTGCTCAGACCCCATGTCGATCCTTTTTTGCGCAACACCCAAACTGGACATTCCAACAGGACAATGCAAGACCACACACCGCCAGGGCCACCCAGCAATTTCTTCAGCATAACAACGTCAATGTGCTGCCCTGGCCAGCCCTCAGTCCCGATTTAAACCCAATAGAACATTTTTGGGATGAACTTGGCAGACGGTTGGACCTCCTGTGTCCACGACCAGCAACAGCGGCTCAACTTCACCAGGCCATCGTCCATGTGTGGGCTGGTGTGCCAAGGGGACGCATCAACCACCTGGTCCACTCAATGAGCCGCAGGTGTCAACGCAAATGGTGGCCACACACGGTATTAGGACTTCAAGCTGGTTTGTCACGTGACCTTGGATTTTCCACACAAAAGACATATTGCTGATGACATTTTCACACATTACCGGTGTAATGAATCAAATCACGTTGAATTCTCGCTTCCACTTTGTACAATTGTGACCAATAAAATTTACCCCCAACCTTCAGCTTGTTTTGTTTTCGCGTTTTTTATGGAAGTCAGTATAGTTTGGACGAAAGTGTCCCACGGACACACTTCTAACGAAATGGGAACATCCCAGATTTTGATAGGTTCCTATGTTTAGGTTTTTCAATCTCTCTCTCTCTCTCTCTCTCTCTCTCTCTCTCTCTCTCTCTCTCTCTCTTGCTTAGAACAAACTGCTCCCTACCAATGTTTTTCTCACGACACAACGACCAAATGTGCCCCTTCCACGTACCACTGCTGTTAACAATCGCCTTTTACATAAAAACAAAGGCGACTAGATATGAGCGCAAGCATCTAACAGTACCTGTGGATCGCAAAGACATTTTTCCATGGATGTGTGTGTGTGTGTGTGTGTGTGTGTGTGTAAGTGCGTGTGTGTGTGGTGTGTGTGTGTGTGTGTGAGAGAGAGAGAGAGAGAGAGAGAGAGAGAGAGAGAGAGAGAGAGAGAGAGAGAATGTGAAAATGTGTGCGAGTGATTTCTCAGCCTACTGAACAAATTTAAGTCTCTTTACTAAACCTATAAACCATTGTTGACAGAAATGTACTTGTGTGTGTGTATGTTTTCCCCCGCTACAGAGTGAGTGGCCTTTACATTCTGTGTGTGAGACATATTGTTAGAGTGTTCCGTGTAAATTCTTCACTGGAGGCTCTCGTTATTGAAAATTAGGCTGAAACTATTTTTAGTATGCTAAAGAAGCATCAAGTCGGATACATGTAGGCCTACACGCGCTCCCTCTCTTCCGTGCCCATATTTTGTTAAGTCCACCACAAGCACACTTTCCTCTCATACATATATCCGTACATACTTGCACTCAAGATCTGCACTATCATACACAGACTGACGAACATACCTGCATGCACGCACGCACATACACATGCACTCGCATACACACAGCAACACACATACAAACTTGAAAACCACACACACACACACGCGCACGCACGCGCACGCGTGCGCGCGCACACACCACACACGCACACACACCACACACACACACACACACACACACACACACACACACACACACCAGCGCATTTTCATTTTGTGTGTCACAGCTGGTTCGATTACCACAACGTGTGAGTGGAGTGATGTTCAAAAGCCAGATGTGTGAATGTGTGCTGGCATGCGTGTACACATTGTCACCTCGATCGATGGTTTTTCACATTACCAAGCATTTGAAACGAACAATTAAGTTCATTCTCTTGCACGAAAACTCTGTTGCTGCTTATAAAAAGAATACTATTCCAATCCGTCTAAAACATATGACTTTCTTAAATTCTGTACACAAACACAACCTACGGCAAGGCTTTGTTCCTTCATGAAAAAAGCATGGGTCCATGCAGACCCACGACGTACGGCAAGGCTTTGTTCCTTCATAAAAAGCATGGGTCCATGCGGACCCACGACGTACGGCAAGGCTTTGTTCCTTCATAAAAAGCGTGGGTCCATGCGGACCCACGACGTACGGCAAGGCTTTGTTCCTTCATAAAAAAAAAGCATGGGTCTATGCGGACCCACGACATACGGCAAGGGTTTGTTCCTCCATAAAAAGCATGGGTCCATGCGGACCCACGATGTACGGCAAAGCCTCTTTCCTTCACTAAAAGCATGGGTCCATGCGGACCTACGATGTACGGCGCGCAAAATTTTTGGCGACGTACGGGAAAGGTTAAGTTATCAAATGCTGAATTCTGAACGCCGAATGTTGGTTAAGTGAAACGTCCTGAAACTCATCTGCAGCTGAGGCTGTAGTTGACTGGCAGTTTATCATTCATTGCAGACACGTTGTAGCCATATTCTTCACTAGATATCTTTTCCAGACGTCTGTGCTGTATGATAGCTGACACGACCTACTCTTTTTATTGGGAACTATTTGATTGATGAACTTGAAGTTTGTGTGTGCCAAGTGACATATATACAAATATGACTATATATATATATATATATATATATATATATATATATATAATATATATATATATATATATATATATATATATAATGCCGAACAATTAAGTAGTGGGGAAAACAAGTGCACACACACACACACACACACACACACACACAATTCTTCTTGGGAAGGTGAGGGAGGGCGGATTTCTAAAAAATGTCTGAAAATTCCTGGAAAATAACCGAATACTTGGGGGAAAAGAAATCGGTATCATCATCATCATCATCAGTCATTATGGAAAATATGAGTTGGCAACGAAAGTTATCTTTTGTGTTTATTACGACATTGATGTTACTGGAATTTGTTGCTGCGTTCTGAGGTTTGCATGGAGTAATGGTTTTCTTGATGGCATCGTCAGCATCACGCAGGAAAACTGTTCTAGCTATATGCCTACATAGTTTAACATGATGATACCCAGGACACTGTGTACTAAGCTCCCTACGATAGACAATAATTACTTAAGTCACGGAGCCAACGTTAGTGAGCCGCCTCCTTGGGGGTGCGCCACACACGTCCGTTCAGTGACAGTCCATAGGAACTTGCCCACACCGACGACCTCGACACAGTCTCAACAAGGGTATACACTTGAATAGGCCACCTAAATTGACGTTACTACGTGAGCAGGGCATAAGGGCAACAGACTTTTATACCTTTTCATTCTGCGAGTTGATGGTGGAAACAATGAAGATGATGCAGTGAAGTTTCATTCCAGACAAAGAGGAGACTTGACTGGGCTGTAACATACACATACTGTCATTATATATGTCAGCGTCAACCAGGCCTGAGAGACGCAGACACTTGCAGTGTTGGTGGGGAAATTTGAGCAACACTCTCAGAGTCTCTTCCACAAAGTCATCGAAGCTCGACTGTGTGGTTCCAGTCGTCCCATCCGTGCTCGCCACAACCTCGACTGTGCGTAGGATCTTGTCCTGATAAAAAAAAAAGTCCCACAACTAAATAACTCAGATGGGAAGCGAACCCATGCCTTTACAGTCCGCAGTCTGTTACAATAACCACATTGCTAAAGTGGCCTGTTGTGTTTCTGATTTCAATCGGGTGAATGACAGGTAAAATGATATGTAAACAATGCATACTTCATTGCATAGTAGAGAAGAACACCTCCAATCTGTTTGAACAGTTTCAACTACTGCACCAAATGCTGGCACTAGTCACCGTCTCGCTGTTGCTCTTGGGAGTCCGGATTTTGCCCTGTTCTGGTGAGTGTGTCTGTATTGATGGTTTTGTTTTTATATTGGAACAAGTCCAAATTTCACAGTTCATAGTCAGTGTGTGCTGGCATGTGTGTGTGCGCGAGTGTGTGTGTGTCTGTGTGTGTGTGTGTGTGTGTGTGTGTGTGTGATCATACAACACCTTTGCAGGTTTTCAGGTTTCATCATACAGCACCTTTGCAGGTTTTCAGGTTTTATCATACAACACCTTGGCTGGTTTTCAGGTTTTATCACACAGCACCTTTGTAGATCTTCGCGAGTGATCATTTTTTATCTGAGTATGTAGGCCGCCGAGCATCTTCGCAGATCCTCACATGTGACAGACTTAGGAAGCTTTTAAGTAGGACATTTGTTCAGATCTTCAGATGTAATAAGTTAGTACCTTTACCAATGAGCACTTCTGTATATTCTTCAGATTTCATCTTTAAATGTACATACCATAAAGCATCTGTGCATGGCTTTGGATTTAGCATCCGATTATACTCACCATCAACGTTTATGGAAGTAATCAGGGTTGGTGCTTAGATAATTTAACATTTGTACTCTGTTGACTTTATTGTAGTTGTAAAGTGCATCTGTACAGCTCTCCAAGGTCATAGTTCTTCAAAGGCATACTTTATATTCTTCTTCTTCTTCTTGATGATAACGATCCTGATGCTGATGGTGATCATGATGATGATGGTGATGATGATGACGATGACAGTAATGATTCTTCTAAGTCATACCTCATATTCATCTTCTTGATATTAACGATCCTGATGATGATGGTGATGACGATAATGATGATTATATATGATGATGATGATGATGATGATGATGATGATGATGAAGTTGTAATGATGATGATGATGATTCTTCTTCTTCTTCTTCTTCTTCTAAGTCAAAGTCTAAAGTAGTATTTCACCCACTGGAAGCTGACTACAACTCTACAAGTGCAACATTTACTTGTTGAACTTCAAGAGGGAAATAACTTCCTCCACTTCTGAACATCACATGAATTAATAAAAACAAAAGCAGGGTGGCGGTATTCCGGTAGCCATTTTGGTCTTGATACACAGTTCACTTTGTCACTTTTCCATCCAAACTGCAGTCAAATCATGTCATTCCACAGCATTTTCTAAACAACAAAAAAAGAAATGGAAAGAAACTAATACATATCTTGTTTTATGTATAAACAATTTAGAAGCTCCCCCAAACTGGTGAAATTTAACAATCACACACGCCACTCAGAGAAACACGTCTACGCTGACCGAAGTTGACTACTGTAGGACAAAAGAAACAAGTTATGGTACACAGTGATACACATTTTTACACACAACTCAGCTAGACTGCACACTGTCTTTATTCACCACTGTTCATGAACAATCTGCGCACAAGCTCAAAATTTAAGAATAATTACAGAAAAATGACCCACAAGTCTAAATCATGTTCTGCAATGCCAACACATTCACATGCATTAAGTGTAAACCTGAATCCCTGAGTTTGAAACTAAAAAAAAAGTGAGCAAAATAATGCACTTTTTTTTTTTTTTTACCAGAGTATTCAACCTTCAATATGAATGGCTAAAGACATATCCCATCATGTTTTCTCATAATGTTTCATTGACTATAACACTGCATGTGCAAACATATATACAAACTAATTTTTCTGTGTCTTTCTATGACTTTGAATGAAAGTTTGTACACTGGTAAACAAATAGACGATAAACAAACACACACTAACTCACTTTTCTTCCTTTTTCTATGTCACTGTATGTAAAACAAATGAAAACTGAAAAATAAATGGACACACTCATACCTACACATTTATTCTGTTTCCTCATGTTCTATCATTTAAGTAAAGAGCAAAACCTGAAAAACAAAGTAACACACAGAGACACATATTTCCCAGAATCCAAGCAAAAGCAAGTGCTTAGCATCCCTGTACAAACAGATGGACCAAAACGCAGATTAGGAATTACTAGTGTCAAATGCAAAAGGCAAACACTGGCAGATATAATGATAATTGTGTCAGATGTAAAGGACACTCATGGGCCATTACAATGATCACTGTGTTAGATATAATGAACACACATGGGCAGAAACATAGATACAACATTGTATCAACTGTAATAGACACATGCTGGCAGATACTAAACTGATTGTATTATATCTCATGGACACAGACGGGCAGACAGAACACTTATTGCATCAGATGTAATGGACACTCACGCAGATAACATGATAATTAAGTCATATGTAATGGACACACACAGGCAGATACAACATTAACTGTGTCAGATGCAATGGACACACACAGGCAGATACAACATTAACTGTGTCAGATGCAATGGACACACACAGGCAGATACAATACTGTCAGGTGTAATGGATACAGACAGGCAGACACAACATTAACTCTTTCATCCCTGCAACCCGGTTTTTCCGGTTTGCAGAAACCCTACCCTTCCTTCCTGCAGCCCGGAAAACGGGCAGCACAAAATCCCTCCTTTCCTTCCTGCAGCCCGGAAAATCGGTTCTCGCGGTTAGCGCTTTGAACTTCGCGCGAGTCGCGCCATCGGTACACGTCATGACCGGGTCGCTGGCGCGGCAGTGTTTATGAATGGAATGGATGCCAGATGGCCCCTACAGTGGGAAAGTGGTCGCCGCTCTATTCTGGCCGGTTTGCTACTGCACACGTGGCAGTTCTCACTTTACACTTCTTTTTCTTTTCTCTAAATCCAGGAATGAAGGGAATACTCGTATTATAAGTATCTAGGAACAAGAGGAAGTAATGGTTCATATAAAAGTAGGAATGAAAGAGTTAATTGTGTTAGGTATAATGGACACACACACACAGAGGCAGATACGACACTAATTGTGTCAGATGCAATGGAAACATATAGACAGATACAACACTAATTGTGTCAGATGAAATGGACACACATAGACAGATACAACACTAATTGTGTCAGATGAAATGGACACACATACACAGATACAACACTAATTGCGTCAGATGAAATGGACACACACATAGATACAACACTTAATTGTCAGACGTAATGGACACACATGGACAGATACAACACTAATTGTGTCAGATGAAATGGACACACATGGACAGATATAACACTAATTGTGTCAGATGAAATGAACACACACAGACAGATATAACACTAATTGTGTCAGATGAAATGGACACACACAGACAGATACAACACTAATTGTGTCAGATGAAATGGACACCCACAGACAGATACAACACTAATTGTGTCAGATGAAATGGACACACACAGACAGATATAACACTAATTGTGTCAGATGAAATGGACACACACACACACAGATACAACACTAATTGTGTCAGATGAAATGGACACACATGGACAGATACAACACTAATTGTGTCAGATGAAATGGACACACATAGACAGATATAACACTAATTGTGTCAGATGAAATGGACACACACAGACAGATACAACACTAATTGTCAGATCCAATGGACACCCACAGACAGATACAACACTAATTGTATCAGATGTAATGGACATGCATGCACACACATAGCCAGGTACAACACTAATTGTGTCAGATGTAATGGACACACATACACAGATACAACACTAATTGTGTCAGATGAAATGGACACACATAGACAGATACAACATTAATTGTGTCAGATGAAATGGACGCTCGTAGATACAACACTAATTGTGTCAGATGAAACGGACACACATAGATACAACACTAATTGTGTCGGATGAGAAATGGACACACATGGACAAATACAACACTGCGTCAGATGAAATGGACACACATGGCAGATAAAATGATAATTATGTCAGGTGGAATGGACAGGCAGATGCAACCCTGTCTATGTCAGATGTAAAGAGCACAGATAGGCAGACACAACACTGTGTCAGGTGTAATGGACACACACAAGCAGATACAACACTAACTGTGTCAGATGTAACAGACACATATGGGCAGATACAAAACTAATTATGTCAGGTATAAGGCATACACATGGGCAGATACAGCACTGTCAGATGTAATGATAGACATGAGCAGATGTGTCAGAAGTAATGGACACACAGACAGATACAATGATACATGTGTCAGATGTAATGGACACACAGACAGATACAATGATACATGTGTCAGATGTAATGGACACACAGACAGATACAATGATACATGTGTCAGATGTAACTGACACACAGGAGCCTATACATCACTGTGTCAGATGTAATGAACACATATGAGTAGAAACAATTATATGTGTCAGATTAACAGACACATATAAACAGATATAACACTGTATGAGATGTAATGAACACACATGAACAGACACTATGCTGTCTCAGATATGAGACACAATTACGATAACTGTGTCAAATATAACTGCAGATGCATTGATAATTGTGTCAGATGTAACGAAAAAACATGGGCAGACACAATCATGACTGCGTCAGTTGTAACATGGCCAGATACACTGATAATTGTGTCTGACACAATGGAAAAATGTAGGCAGATAAATTCATAACTGTGTTGGACACAGTGGTGAGACACTGGCAGATACAATGATAATTGTGTCAGATGTAACACACACACACACAGAGGCAGACACACTGATAATTGCATCAATTGGTACAAACACCTGGAGGCAGACACTTGTGCCAGATATGTACACTGCTGACCATGTCAGATTTAGGAGAACAATAACTGAATCAGATGCAGTCAACAAGCAAGGTGTGTTACAATGATTGTGTTGGATATAACTTGTCAAATGTGGGCAGATGCAGCTATGTTTTGTGTCAAAACATAATATATGAAAATGGAACAATACAACAATCATTGTGCCAAATATAGTGGACAGACATGGTCGAATATAACGATTTTGTCAGATACAATGCATGCACAGACACGGCAAGTTTCAATGAAAACTGTGTCACATGTCATGAACACACACTGAGGGATACAACAACAATTGTCTCAGAGGTAATGGACAAACATGAACAGATACAGGTAACACTTCAAAACATCATAAATGAACATGAATACTGATAGTCTGCAAGATCCTTGTCTGTGCTCAACACATCTTGTGATACTTTCTTTCTTTCTTTCGCATTCTCGGCCACGAAGATTCTCAATCCGGTTAGTAAGGCGAGGTCCACAGTCCACCGCATAGATCCCACTGGTCTCCACAGCTTCTCCTGGACCTCAACCAGACTGGGCCAGGTCTAGCTCTTTCTGTATCGCTTCTCCAGTCGCTGAGACTGGACCCCTTTGAGGGTGGAGGTCCGGTGCAGTCACAGCCTGGAGAAAAATAGGACGAACACTATACTGTTGAATGTCAGTCTGCATGGCCATAATGGGTGAGATGCATAGTATGTGGTCTTCTTGAGATGCATAGTGTCTCGTCGTGCTTGTGACTCTGCAGGAGGTGTGCCCGCTGGCCTCAGCCGACACATTCCCACGATATAATACAAAACTTTGCTGCAAAAATAAAATAAAATAAAATAAACATGCTAGCCGACTGTTGGACGATTCAGCTACCTCACAAACATTTTTTTAACAAGGTGTTCCTGAGTGTGATGGTTTGTGAGAAAGCCTTACTGAAATGCGAAGAAGTAACATCACAGAGTGGACAAACAGGATGAGACGACGACTACAAAATATTATGTGATAACTCACAACAGTCCAGTTCAGTCACCCCACAACAGATTTCCATTCAGCCCGAGAAATCCTTTGAGATTCAAAGATAAAAACTCCCTGAGAGACAAATTGTGGAAAATCATCACCTGGACATAGAAAGAAGGTAAAACATCTGATGATGTGTGACTCAGTTACCTACACATCAGTGAACACGGTCCACTGGGCGGAAGAAAGGGCTCGGGAGGGGCAACTCTATGTGAAGGTTGGTCCCACTTCACTCTTGCCATCCACAAAATAAACAAACGAACAAGCAAACAAACGGTCGCAAGCTGAGAGAAACAGGAGGAGGAAGGATGCGTGAAG
>CM031616.1:44085872-44165872 GCA_018398815.1 Conus ventricosus | reverse complement strand
ACGGCCTTATTTGAGAATATCTGTACTGTACATCAATAAATACATTGAGAAAAATTGGTGATTTTTGCTATCAAAATATTGTTCATTCAGCCATATAAATTGCTCTATGCTAGATCCTTCCCATATCAGAAGTTTTATAGCCTCTCAAAATGGGAATTGCTTGAATTTCACTTTCTTGTTTGGGGAAAGAGAGACTTCTGACCTGTCTCAAAAAGAACTTCATCAGACAGAGAGAAAGCTATTCCCTTTTCAAGTCTCTGGGAAAGAATTCTGTGTTGTTCAATGGCCAAAATAATGGCCAGTACAGTTTTCCTTCAACCAAAACTTGGCTGTGTACTACAAAAAAAAAAAAAAAATATTCCACTGAAGTTATTCATTACACCTGCATGTAAAACTGTGTGGACTGGGTGCTAATCCTAAACTTTGTGGCCAGGGTGCTAAATCCTAAATTTTGTGGCCAGGGCACTAAATCCTAAACTTTATGGCCAGGTGCTAAATCCTAAATTTTTGTGGCCAGGGCGCTAAATCCTAAGCTTTGTGGCCAAGGCACTAATTCCTAAAGTTTTGTGGCCAGAGTGCTAAATCCTAAATTTTTGTGGCTAGAGCTCTAAAGCCTAAACTTTGTGGCCAGGGTGCTAAATCCTAAACTTTGTGGCCAGGGCGCTAAAGCCTAAACTTTGTGGCCAGGGCGCTAAATCCTAAACTTTGTGGCCAGGGCGCTAAATCCTAAACTTTGCGGCCAGGGTGCTAAATCCTAAACTTTGTGGCCAGGGCGCTAAATCCTAAACTTTGCAGCCAGGGCGCTAAATCCTAAACTTTGTGGCCAGGGTGCTAAATCCTAAACTTTGTGGCCAGGGCGCTAAATCCTAAACTTTGTGGCCAGGGCGCTAAAGCCTAAACTTTGTGGCCAGGGCGTTAAATCCTAAACTTTGTGGCCAGGGCGCTAAATCCTAAACTTTGTGGCCAGGGCGCTAAATCCTAAACTTTGTGGCCAGGGCGCTAAATCCTAAACTTTGTGGCCAGGGCGCTAAATCCTAAGCTTTGTGGCCAAGGCACTAATTCCTAAAGTTTTGTGGCCAGAGTGCTAAATCCTAAATTTTTGTGGCTAGAGCTCTGAAGCCTAAACTTTGTGGTCATGGTGCTAAAGCCTAAACTTTGTGGCCAGGGCGCTAAATCCTAAACTTTGTGGCCAGGGAAATAAATCCTAAACTTTGTGGCCAGGGCGCTAAATCCTAAACTTTGCGGCCAGGTGCTAAATCCTAAACTTTGTGGCCAGGGCGCTAAATCCTAAACTTTGCAGCCAGGGCGCTAAATCCTAAACTTTGTGGCCAGGGTGCTAAATCCTAAACTTTGTGGCCAGAGCGCTAAATCCTAAACTTTGTGGCCAGGGCGCTAAAGCCTAAACTTTGTGGCCAGGGCGTTAAATCCTAAACTTTGTGGCCAGGGCGCTAAATCCTAAACTTTGTGGCCAGGGCGTTAAATCCTAAACTTTGTGGCCAGGGCGCTAAATCCTAAACTTTGTGGCCAGGGTGTTAAATCCTAAACTTTGTGGCCAGGGAACTAAATCCTAAACTTTGTGGCCAGGGCGCTAAATCCTAAACTTTGTGGCCAGGGCGCTAAATCCTAAACTTTGTGGCCAGGGTGTTAAATCCTAAACTTTGTGGCCAGGGCGCTAAATCCTAAACTTTGTGGTCAGGATGTTAAATCCTAAACTTTGTGGCCTGGGTTTTAAATCCTAAACTTTGTGGCCTGGGAACTAAATATGGGGAGTTTGTATTATACTCCCTGTTTGGCTAGTATACTTACCATGTCAGACAATAGCATTCACGGCAGTTAGTTAGCCCTACCAGGCCGAAGTTTTTGTGTGGCTAATGCAGTAATAAGACAGTCACGTGATGCCAACCCGCTTCCGCTGTAGGAAGAAGCAGTGTCAACCTCCCGTACCTCATTCATCGAGGCCTGCGCGCAAGGTAACCCCAGAACCTTGGCGCTAGTGGGGAAGGCAAGGCGGGCAGAGTCTGACATGGTAAGTATACTAGCCAAACAGGGAGTATAATACAAACTCCCATTTTGGCGTCATATACTGTACCATGTCAGACAATAGCAGAATTCATAGGAAAAGGAGGAGAGCGAGTGCCTAGTGGTTCCTGGGGTTACCCAATATGGATGCATTAGCCGCCACAAAGGATATCCCATTAGAACCATCAGCCCTGGTCATGCGGATGTCCCTTAAATAAAATTTTATGAAGGGATTTTCCGAACGCCAGAAGGCTGCCTCCAGGAGGTGGCGCATGGGAACAGAGTGCTGGAATGCTGCCGAAGCGGCCAGCGCTCTGACCTCATGAGCCCGGGGGGACAAGACGGGGAGGTCCTTGGAGGCCTGGGAATAGGCCGTTCTGACCGTCTTGGAGAGCCACCTAGAGACAGTCCCAGTGAGATGTTTTCGTGTTACTGGGGTTGATGGAAAAAGAAGACGTCATTGCGAAACGCACCTGGGGCGCGAGCGTTCCCAGTAGTGTGTTAGACATCGAGAGGGGCAAAGGGCTATGTCGAAGAGCTGTCTCCCCCTAGTGTATCCGCCAGCGGGCGGATGACGAGGTAAGGAGAGGCACTACTGGGTTCCTGGTTCTTAGCTAGGAATTCGGGAAGGAAGTTAAGAGAGACGGAGCCGTCTCTGTGGAAGGCAATGTCTCTGGGGTCCCCGCTAAGGGCATGGATCTCGCCTCGCCTTCTGGCGGAAGCGAGGGCGAGGAGAAAGGTAGTCTTCATAGACAGAAGGTCAAAAGGAATGGAGGACACAGGCTCAAAGGGGGGTTTATTGAGGACGTCAAGTACAGTGAAGAGGTCCAAAGGGGGACACGTCTAGGGGATTGGGCCTCACGAAGAGCAGCCCCTCTGGAGATCTCTCTGAGAAGGAAGTCATTCTCAAAGGAAGGTCCGCCCATTTGGCGGATGGTCGTGCAGATGGCCGACCTGTAGCCCCGGATGGAGCTAGCAGAGAGGTTAAGGTGGGACAGGAAATTTCCTATCTGGATATTGGAGGGGCGATTGTGAGGGACAGAATTGTCTTTGCACCATGAGACCCATTTCCTCCATCTGTAATCGTAAAGGGACTCTGTGCTAGCTCTGCGAGAGGACATGGCTAGGTCTCGGAGTTCCTGAGAGGCCCAGGCGATGGAGAGGATACTGAGGACGGACTGGGACCTGTCCGTTCGAGAGGTGGATTTAGATGCTCGCAACCGGGCTGGCACAGAAGCCAGGCGTGGAGGCGAAGCATCTGGGGATTGGAGTGAGGGCGAGCCGAACGGGATTGCCTGAGGATGTCCCACCTGGTGTTCAAGTGGAGAGGGGGTGCGTGAGTGAGGGACTTGAGGTCCGTGAACCAGGACTGAGTGGGCCACCATGGGGCTATGAGAATGAGCCTGGGTCTCTCAAGTCTCGCCTTCCTGATCACCTTGTGGAGGATCGGGAAGGGAGGGAAGGCGTAAGCTATGAGGCCGGACCAGGGAAGGGATAGGGCATCGATGGCTAAATCCTAAACTTTGTGGCCTGGGTGCTAAATCCTAAACCTTGCGGCCTGGACGCTAAATCCAAAACTTTGTGGCCAGGGCGCAAAATCCTAAACTTTGTGGCCAGGGCGCTAAATCCTAAACTTTGTGGCCAGGGTGCTAAATCCTAAACTTTGCGGCCAGGGCGCTAAATCCTAAACTTTGCGGCCAGGCGCTAAATCCAAAACTTTGTGGCCAGGGCGCTAAATCCTAAACTTTGTGGCCAGGGCGCTAAAGCCTAAACTTTGCGGCCTGGGCGCTAAAGCCTAAACTTTGTGACCAGGGTGTTAAATCCTAAACTTTGTGGCCAGGGTGTTAAAGCCTAAACTTTGTGGCAAGGGAACTAAATCCTAAACTTTGTGGCCAGGGTGTTAAATCCTAAACTTTGTGGCCAGGGAACTAAATCCTAAACTTTGTGGCCAGGGAACTAAAGCCTAAACTTTATGGCCAGGGTGTTAAATCCTAAACTTTGTGGCCTGGGTGTTAAATCCTAAACTTTGCGGCCTGGCGCTAAAGCCTAAACTTTGTGGCCAGGGCGTTAAATCCTAAACTTTGTGGCCAGGGCGCTAAATCCTAAACTTTGTGGCCAGGGCGTTAAATCCTAAACTTTGTGGCCAGGGCGCTATATCCTAAACTTTGTGGCCAGGATGTTAAATCCTAAACTTTGTGGCCAGGGCGTTAAATCCTAAACTTTGTGGCCAGGGTGTTAAATCCTAAACTTTGTGGCCAGGGCGTTAAATCCTAAACTTTGTGGCCAGGATGTTAAATCCTAAACTTTGTGGCCAGGGCGCTATATCCTAAACTTTGTGGCCAGGATGTTAAATCCTAAACTTTGTGGCCAGGGCGTTAAATCCTAAACTTTGTGGCCAGGGCGCTAAATCCTATACTTTGTGGCCAGGGCGCTGATCCTAAACTTTGTGGCCAGGATGTTAAATCCTAAACTTTGTGGCCAGGGCGTTAAATCCTAAACTTTGTGGCCAGGGCGCTAAATCCTAAGCTTTGTGGCCAGGATGTTAAATCCTAAACTTTGTGGCCTGGGTGTTAAATCCTAAACTTTGTGGCCAGGGAAATAAATCCTAAACTTTGTGGCCAGGATGTTAAATCCTAAACTTTGTGGCCAGCATGTTAAATCCTAAACTTTGTGGCCTGGGTGTTAAATCCTAAACTTTGTGGCCAGGGTGTTAAATCCTAAACTTTGTGGCCAGGATGTTAAATCCTAAACTTTGTGGCCAGGATGTTAAATCCTAAACTTTGTGGCCAGGATGTTAAATCCTAAACTTTGTGGCCTGGGTGTTAAATCCTAAACTTTGTGGCCAGGGAAATAAATCCTAAACTTTGTGGCCAGGATGTTAAATCCTAAACTTTGTGGCCAGGGTGTTAAATCCTAAACTTTGTGGCCAGGGAAATAAATCCTAAACTTTGTGGCCAGGATGTTAAATCCTAAACTTTGTGGCCAGGATGTTAAATCCTAAACTTTGTGGCCTGGGTGTTAAATCCTAAACTTTGTGGCCAGGGTGTTAAATCCTAAACTTTGTGGCCTGGGTGTTAAATCCTAAACTTTGTGGCCAGGGAACTAAATCCTAAACTTTGTGGCCAGGGTGCTATATCCTAAACTTTGTGGCCAGGGCACTAAATCCTAAACTTTGTGGCCAGGGAACTAAATCTTAAACTTTGTGGCCAGGGAACTAAATCCTAAACTTTGTGGCCAGGGTGCTAGATCTTAAACTTTGTGGCCAGGGCACTAAAGCCCAAGCTTTGTGGCAGGAGTGTTACATCTTAACTTTGTGGCCAGAGACCCTAAATCCTAAACTTTGTTTCTTAGTGAGGTGACTGTAGGTGGAAATTGAAACAAATATTGAAAAGATTGTTTGTAGTTCCGCAAACCAACATGGATACACAGGTTACAGGACAATACATGGCGCGTTTCAACCTCTTAGGTCTTCTTCAGGTAAAACAAACAACACTCAGGACAATGAAAACGAAAAACGAACAATCAGTTATCTTCTCATATTCAGCGTAAGATGGGTGTTGAATGGAAAGGAAGCTGTTGAGAAGGGGACCGTGGGAGTGAAAACAATAATGATGACAAAAACAGCAATGATAACAATAGTAAAAAAAAAACTGATGAAAGTGATGATGACGAAAATACTTACATAATAAAGGGAGGATTACTACCACTTTTGGTGATAATATGAGAATAGTTTTTATCATATTAATAGTGGCTAAACACAGAAGGGGGTAAAGGAGCCACCGCACCAACTGACGAGTTCACTCTTCTTCATTTCCTTCCCCTCGCTCCCTCACTCCAAACCAGCAGTGCCTATGGACTGTGGTCCAGTGCAGGAAAGGAATGTTATTACACCATCAATGAACATGTTTCTGATGCTATTCTGGGGTCTCCAGCTGCTCTCCACATTCAACATTGATTTAGTTAGTACACGATTCAGTCAGTTTCTCTCTCCCTCTTTGAAAAAACTGAAAGCAAAGAAAATAGTTAAGACTTTTTTTTTCCTCATAATCACCACATTATCAGAGTGAGAGTGCCAGCACACCACACATTAGAACATCAACAAACCCAGACACTTTGTATCAAATGCCAAAACTCTAAAATCAGCATGAATATGTCCATTTGTAAGGGAACATACAGACTATGCATGGTGTGTAAGTGACTGTTGGAAGGCAAAAAAAAAAAAAACGCTAGTAATGGAAATTGTGTTTGTTTTTTTCCGCTTTTTGGTGGTTTTTTTTTTTTTTGGCAGATGAAGAGGACAGTGTGAAGCACCAAAAAAATGAAGAGGTGGATTTTGGCCTTAGGGGAAAAATAAGAAAAAAAAAGGGGAAAAAAAAAGCCACCGCCTTAGGTGCTCCATTATTCTAACTGATGCCACAAAAAAAAAAAATAAATAAATGAAAGAAAAAGTGGCAGATGGTCAATTAGCAAGCTGGCCTAAGTTCAGGAATGCAAAAATGAAGTGACAGAAATTTTATCGATTTATACACGGCCAAAGCAGCTCTTTAGGTACCAGATGGTCCAAACATTCATAACAGTAACTGTGTTTCTGAACAGTTGTTGGATACGGACAGCATACCTCAATTTTCTGAACAAGTGATGTCGACATCTAAAGAGCAGAAGACGATGATCAGGCTGACCAAAAGCAAAGCAGACAAATCACAATTTGTACACTGCACCTCTTTTAAAATATGTTAAACAAAACGGTTGTCGATTTACCTTTCATATTCATCTCTGTATGAAAATAAAAACCTGAAGAACATTTCTCAAACACTGAATTAGTGTGCTGTGGTAAGACCCTAGCAGAGGACCCACGCAGAAGTCTTGATCCCCACACAGTCAACCAGTTACTCACACAACAAAAAAAACACCTCCATATTCACCTCCCAGAGCAGCCTTGGCTTCCCTGTGTTTGGCATAGGCCTCGGCCATCCTTTTGATGTTGACCTTGGATATGGTGTCGTGATCCACGATGGGGCGGGGGTAATCGCGACCTATCACACAGCCTGCTGCTTGCTGCATGGTTAGCGGGGCCTTCCATGGTTCATAGATGTATTGTGCAGGGAACTTGCGCAGGATAGGCAGGTACTTCCTAATAGAGAACCCGATACACTGAATGTTGGCAGGGTAAGGTATAAGGTAATGTTGCTTATAGCCCAGCCGACCGCAAAGGGCCATATTAGGGCTGTCACTGCGTTGAAGTCGACTCAAGTTATTATTTAAAGAAGAAAAAAACAAAACAAAACGTTATAAAAACCCTCATTTACACAACTCTTAAAACACACCTTCCAAAAAACACCAGAAATTTTGTTAAAAATCTTTCCTCCATAAAAAATTGTGAATTACACTCACACTGGATCAGTTGTGTATGATCACAATCCCACATTCAAGCAAAAAAAATAAAATGAATTTTTGGTAATCCCTCCTAAAGAGCTTCAGTGATTTCCATAACCTCTATCTGAAAGAAATATACCATACTTCATCCAAAAACAGCATGTTACTGCACAGCATAGAGTATCAAACAGCACACAAAATGTGTGTATGGCCTATACATTTGGGCACATGCCCTAAGTACCAAGCAGTAAGCCCCTTGACAACCAAAATGTTTTCTGCTCACGACATTATGCACTCTCTTAGTTGCAGGCTAAAAACTGTCTGTATTTCACAAATGTTGTGTTGTGGATTATGGATCTGTTTCTGTTTCGGCAGGTGAAAACGGCATGATTCACTCTGACATGTGACAATGTCAGCAGCAAAAAATGTTCCCACAATCACCAAGAGTAAAACCATTAAAAGGACTGGTAGACAGGAAAAAAAAAAATCTCAAAATTTTGTTTAATTTCTCATGTTCTATCACTAGGACCAACTGCACCTGAAACCAGTCCGTGGTATCAGGTCCCTCACCATGAATTCAGTCCACGTTTCTCACCACTTAGTGGTTTCTCTGTAACATGCATATTATGATCACAACGCATGAACTATCTTCTGGCGTTTCTTATTTTGTCATCAACCACTTTTGCAGATGATGACGAGTTTTTCGTTGGGAAAGAATTGGCGGGAGGCAGAGACATTAAAACCCACGCTTTGAATTAATGACAAGGTTTTATCTACCAATGATAAGTTATATCACCCAATGACAAGGTTTTATCTACCAATGATAAGTTATATCACCCAATGACAAGGTTTTATCTACCAATTCTTTCTTTTTCTTTTCTTTCTGCGTACGCAGGCTGATACTCCTGCGGACACTCCCTGTATAGCCAGGCAGTGGAGTTTTGTGTGTATGACCCTTTTCTATCCCGCCATTAAGGCAGCCACACTCCATCTTCGGGGAAGGTGCATGCTATGTGTCACGTATCATCCATACCAACGGCCAAACTGGCCTTCTCTTCCGAAAGTTGGTGATGGGATTTTACATGTGTGCAAGATGTTGTGCCTGCGTTCACACACGGAACCTCGGTTTATAGTCTCATTCGAAGGACTGTGTGGGGAATGGAGTCAGAACCAATGTTAACTCCGAGGGAAAAATCCCCCTATACCGAAATTCGAACCTGCAACCCCAGGATCACGAGTCCGGCGCTCTACCAACTGAGCTATTCCGGCCCCCTATCTACCAATGATAAGTTATATCAACCAATGATAAGGTTTCATCAAGAAATACAATGTTCTATCGAGAAGCAACATAATGTTATCAAGCAGTGCAAGGTTTTACCTGCCAATGATAAAGGTTTATCAAGCAATGAGGCTTCATCAAGCAGTGATAAGGTTTATCATCATTTGACAAGGTTTTATCAACCAATCAATGACAAGGTTTCATCAGCCAATGAAAAGGTTTTATGAATAAATGACAAGGATTTATCAACCAATGACAAAGTTTTATCAATCAATGACAAGGTTTTATCAATCAATGACAAGATGTTATCAACTCAAACCAAAAGATTTCATAAGCCGGTGGAAACACTTTCTCCACCAATAAGCGTTTATCAAACAATGGCAAGGTTATCTTTATCTTTTTTTTTTGATCAACCAGTGAATTGGCTTTATCAACCAATGACAAGATTTCATCAACCAATGACAAAGTTTCATCAACACAATGACAAGGTCTCATCATACAATTACAAGGTTTTATTATCCAATGACTGCAAAACCAATTCCTTAAGCTTTCAGACCACACAGGCAAGTTTAGGGCTTTCAGTTCACTTTGTCACAATCAATCCCAAGCTCTAAATCACTGTCGCCTGTTCTCCTGCCCTTCTTATCACCCCCCCCCCCCCTCCACCCCCAAATCCCCCTCCCGCTGAGCCACCCCTACACAATTGTCTGTGATTTCTCCCCTAAGCCCAGTCCACATTTCCTTCTTCCTGGCCTTGCCCATCTGCTCCCTTACTTGATGTAGTCTCCGTTCTTGTCCGTCTTCTTGCCAAAAGCCACAGGACTGTAGACCCTGAAGTACTGGTAGAAGAAAGCGCTGGCCGACAGCCACATCCAGTTGCCAGCATTCAGGCTCCAGTCTGCATCCAGCAAGAGCTCCTCAAACACCTGCGTCCACATTCACGCGCCGGAGACTGTGACAATGCAGCTGTATGCACCATGGTTGTCTCAGGGACGTCAAGTATCAGTCATACTGTGTACTAACCATTACATATCCACCATTCATGCATTGCCCACTCCTCGAACACCTGCGACCACACTCACGTGCCGGAGACTGTGACAATGCAGCTGTATGCACCATGCCTGTCTCAGGGACGTCAAGTATCAGTCATACTGCGTACTAACCATTACATATCCACCATTCACGCATTGCCCACTACAACCAGTATTCAGTCTGTCCTCTAACACATCACATTCTGTTCGGCACTTGAGACGGTAAAAGAGAAAAAGATACACCCAAAGGTGTGGGTAGGACCCAGAGAAGTACTGTCCTCAACCAACCGATCAAACCAGCTGGGAGCAATCCTGCACCAGCCTTGGACGCCTGCCCTGTGTTCACATAGGGTGCAGGCACGCACAGGGCATTCCAGCGTGTGGTTTGAATTTTCTTAGGCAAACCTCAGGTTTCTGGGTACCCCAGGCCTGGCTGACGACAGGATACATTTGAAAGGAGGGGGTAGATCACTGCTTGTTTGTTATAAAAAAAAAAAAAGAAGAAGAAAAAAGTCTCAAAACAAAAGAGAATGTGACGTGCATCATCCTCAGTAATATTCATAAAATAAGAGGATTGTCTTGAACTCTGTGTCCTTTACGTCTGCCTTCACGGTGGCTGGTTGGTTGGTGGTTTAATTTTACGTCTTTTCATCCGGCAGATGATATTAGACGGAACAAACAAACAAACAAACAAACAAAAACAAAAAAAAAAAAAAAACACCACTTAAGTCATTTCAACACATACATCTGCATACACTTATGAAAAAGAAAACAGCATATCAGTTAAGGACCCTCATAATAGTCTAGCTTACATCAGAACTGGCTAAAGTGGTGGCAAACTCAATTATGCATGAGTCAGACAGAACTTGACTCTCATTTTCATATTTGTCAAGATTGATACCTTTCGCCTTATACATTTTAGTTAAAATTGGACAATCTAATAGAAGGTGATGCACAGAGATGAATTTTCCACAGACACACACAACTTCAGGAGAAAATTTGGTCTTCCATGTGTTCAGCCTTAATTTTGTGATAATCTTAGCAAGATGGCGTGAGCAGCTAGGCAGTGTGTAGCTTTTTTCACAGAAAAAGGTTTTGTAAACGTAGTGTTCCAGGTTGAATAGTATTTCACACTTGGAAGGATGTAATGGCAAATTTAGCACACATTCTGAACAGTTTTGTGCACCAAGTTTAGCTAGATTATCTGCTATTTCATTCCCTCTGAGACCACAATGTGAAGGAATCTGGTTTCGTTATTCCAAGTCTGAATATAGGAAAACATTTTCACCTCGGAAAGGGATTTTCAATATTCACTGCAGAACTGTATGCTATACTGATGGCTTTATTTTGTGTGCATAGTACTCCAATATCCTTTTTTAGTGTGCTGTTTTGTGTTGATTCCAAGTCTGTTTTGCAAGCACTGCAAACTTGGGATTGTAAGGCCAGAAAAGATTTACTATATGAAATAAGGTACCTGATACACTGTATTATGTCTCAGGGTATAATTGTAGACTTCTGTTGGATTCCTTCACGGTGGCCTTGGCTTCAATGTTCCATTCATGCAGTTGTCTGGGATGAGTTAGTGGCAAAGTCACCAACTCTGACGGATGATGGGCACTGTTGCTTGAGGAGCTGGGAGCCATCTCCAAGTCCAGAGAAACAGTGATCTTGTGTGTGTGCGTGCGTGCGTATGTGTGTGCGAGTGCGCATGTGACCAAATGTGTTAGTGGACACATGAATGTGCAAATGTATATATTTGCACATTAGTCTATGTATATGATACTTGATAGTACAGAAGACATGTTCTTAAAATGTGATGCACAGCACAATTTGAGTTAGCAGATAATCAGTACCTTTACAAACATTACCTACGAGTATGTTAATGAGCATGGATTATGCATATGCAATATCTTTTAAGCAATATCATTATCCAAGGTTGGGAATTGATGAGTCTGTACACAAAAAAGAATGGAAAAGAGATATGCTCTTACCTACGGCAACAAAAAAAAAAATCCTGAATAGCTTGTTCAGGTGTATGGACAATATATACGTATATTTCATATGTAATTACATGATTGACTAAGTATACATTCACAAAAAATACCCTCCATTGTAGAATAAGTCATATGCACGGCTAGCTCATTGTCAGACTTGTGGACTTTTTAAAGCTCATCGTAATGGTGTAGATCATTTTCTACATCTGACAAAGAGACTTTGAGATATGCCTCAATGAGGTAATACGCCCTGGACATAAACATTTGAAACCTCACGTGACTAAACCATGTTATGTTTGTGTGAAAATCACTATAGTTAAATAGCTCATTTCAAACACCATTTTTCACAAACTGATGTTCAATTTTCCAAACTCCAGTCAATAGCTAAAAGATGAATGATTGTAGAATAGTTTTCCATAACAAAATCAACATCCACTCCTCCCCCCCCCCACCCCCACCCCCACACCCCCTCCTCCTCTTCCAGAAACTATTTTGGGCACTGAGAGAGAATCGCTAACAGAACGACACAGCTTCTTTTTGTGGTGGTCGGTCACTTTCGTTAAAAAAAAAAAAAGGGGGTTATGACAAAACACATATTTCAGTGTCTCTTTGAAGCCCCCAGTGACAAACCCACCTTCATTCCCTCCTCCCATGAGATCCAGAGGTCGCCACGAGTGAGGAAACAGGCCACCGCATGACGTCCCAGATGGTGGATCCACCCCTCCTGACGTAACTGGGTCATGATGGCGTCGATGAACGGGAAGCCCGTGCGCCCCTGTCAGCACGGCCACATGTTGTCATGATAACTGTGTGTGTAAGTGCCCCAAAATACATCCTGACCCAAACCAAAACGACAACGACTGTATTCAATGGTATTAACAACACATCTACTTTGGAAGTATTTGTGACACTGTCGATGCTGTTGGCATGATGTCAGATCATCTTGTTCAACAGAAATATTCTGAGGTCATGTTGTTTGAAGACCTGCTGGCCACAGCAGCCACATTAGGGACGATATTCTGAAAACAGCATGCAACGCTCACATTAGGTGAGTGAAAATGGCACTCAGCACTTACCTTAGGTGAGTAAAAATAGCATTCAGCACTTGCATTAGGTGAGTGAAAATGGTATTCAGCATTCACATTAGCTGAGTGAAAATAGCATTCAGCACTCACATCAGGTGAGTGAAAATGGCATTCAGCACTCACATTAGCTGAGTGAAAACAACATTCAGCACTCGCATTTGGGGAGTGAAAACAGTATTCAGCACTCGGATTAGGTGAGGGAAAATGGCAGTCAGCACTCGCATTAGCTGAGTGAAAATGACAGCACTCGCATTAGATGAGCACATAGTACTCACAATATGTGAGATGGTAATAACACTACAGCTATTTCTTCGTTTCCTTTGGAATATGCCTGTTCATAATTCACGCAGCAACATACGCTGTAACATTAATATCTCAAGCAAGAGTGAGCCGACTTCCAAATCCTGAAGTTCCCAGATGAGTACATGGGAGAGTACAAACCTCCGCCAACATCAAATGAATCCCGGATCCACCCTTTGATCCTGATCCATACCACAGATCAACATCAAAATCAAATCAGTTAATCTTTAGCCACCTTCTCTTTCTTTTTTTCTTTTTTTTTACATTTCTCTAAAATTGGTTAAATAGTTCCTGTGCAATCGGTATATAGATATATTGTTATATTAAAAGCAAGTTAAAATTAAGCTGCTAAAAACATCTACAAATTTGTTTCACGCTGTGCGGTTGTCACACACACACACACACACACACACACACACACACACAAACTGAAGCACACACAATTTCTGGTCATGTGAAATACGACTTCTAACAGGTGGAGTCTTTTCTTATTTGTTTTTTTTTGCTTGTTTTTTTCTAGTGGTGAACAAAAACACCTAAAGATATCAAAGGACATGTCTTAAGTTCCTGATATTTGGTTTCAACAAACATTTAATCACAACTCCATAGCATACATGCACAATATAATAAGAGCAGCAATGAGCTTAAAGCTTAGAGCATGCTCTACAACATAGCATTGCACAACTGATCCACTTGAAGGCTGCAGTAACAAACAAGTGCTTTGTATCTTATACCATAACATGACAATTATGCCTTAAAGCTTACATGAACTTGCATTTTACATCTCTCATCAGAAAATACTGAAGCAACCAACACAAAGTAAACGGCCCTCTCTCATCACCATTCTAGCATTGTCCATATATAAGGGAAATGACTCTCTCCTCATCACGACAGCTCTACCTAGAGGGAATTTCTTCATCCTGTTGTATTTCTCTCCAAAAACAAAGAATATTTCTCCCTCCTCAGCTTTGTACAGAAGAAAGTCCTCCCTCTTCAGCACTCCATCTCTGTCCAAAGGAAATCCCTCCCTCCTCACCACTCCATCTCTGTCCAAAGGAAATCCCTCCCTCCTCACCACTCCATCTCTGTCCAAAGGCAAACCTTCCTACTCACCACTCCATCTCTGTCCAAAGGAAATCCCTCCCTCCTCACCACTCTACCTCTGTCCAAAGGAAATCCCTCCCTCCTCACCACTCTACCTCTGTCCAAAGGAAATCCCTCCCTCCTCATCACACCATCTCTGTCCAAAGGAAATCCCTCCCTCCTCACCACTCCATATCTGTCCAAAGAAAATCCCTCCCTCCTCACCACTCTATCTCTGTCCAAGGAAATCCCTCCTCCTCACCACTCTACCTCTGTCCAAGGAAATCCCTCCCTCCTCACAACTCTACCTCTGTCCAAAGGAAATCCTCCTCCCTCCCTCCTCACCACTCTATCTCTGTCCAAAGGACCCCCTCTCCTCACCATTCCATCTCTGTCCAAAGTAAATTCCTCCCTTCTCAACACTCCATCTCTGTCCAAGGAAATCCCTCCCTCCTCACCACTCCATCTCTGTCCAAAGGAAATCCCTCCCTCCTCACCACTCCATCTCTGTCCGAAGGAAATCCCTCCCTCCTCAACACTCCATCTCTGTCCAAAGGAAATCCCTCCCTCCCCACCACTCTATCTCTGTCCAAAGAAAATCCCTCCATCCTCACCACTCCATCTCAGTCAAAAGGAAATCCCTCCCTCCCCAACACTCTATCTCTGTCCAAGGAAATCCCTCCCTCCTCACCACTCCATATCTGTCCAAAGGAAATCCCTTCCTCCTCACCACTCTACCTCTGTCCAAAGAAAATCCCGCCCTCTTCACCACTCAATCCCTGTCCAAAGGAAATCCCTCCTTCCTCACCACTCTACCTCTGTCCAAAGGAAATCCCTCCCTGCTCACCACTCCATCTCTGTCCAAAGGAAATCCCTCCCTCCTCATCACTCCATCTCTGTCCAAAGGAAATCCCTCCCTCTTCACCGCTCTACCTCTGTCCAAAGGAAATCCCTCCCTCCTCACCACTCTACCTCTGTCCAAAGGAAATTCCTCCCTCCTCATCACTCTATCTCTGTCCACAGGAAATCCCTCCCTCCTCACCACTCTACCTCTGTCCCAAGGAAATCCCTCCCTCCTCACCACTCCATCTCTGTCCAAAGGAAATCCCTCCCTCCTCACCACTCCATATCTGTCCAAAGGAAATTCCTCCCTCCTCACCACTCTACCTCTGTCCAAGGAAATCCCTCCCTCCTCACCACTCTACCTCTGTCCAAGGAAATCCCTCCATCCTCACCAATCTACCTCTGTCCAAAGGAAATCCCTCCTCCCTCCCTCCTCACCACTCTACCTCTGTCCAAAGGACCCCCTCTCCTCACCATTCCATCTCTGTCCAAAGGAAATCCCTCCCTCCTCAATACTCTATCTCTGTCCAAGGAAATCCCTCCCTCCTCACCACTCCATCTCAGTCCAAAGGAAATTCCTCCCTCCTCACCACTCTATCTCTGTCCAAAGGAAATCCCTCCCTCCTCAACACTCTATCTCTGTCCAAGGTAATCCCTCCCTCCTCACCACTCCATCTCTGTCCAAAGGAAATCCCTCCCTCCTCAACACTCCATCTCTGTCCAAAGGAAATCCCACCCTGCCCACCACTCTATCTCTGTCCAAAGAAAATCCCTCCATCCTCACCACTCCATCTCGGTCAAAAGGAAATCCCTCCTTCCCCAACACTCTATCTCTGTCCAAGGAAATCCCTCCCTCCTCACCACTCCATATCTGTCCAAAGGAAATCCCTCCCTCCTCACCACTCTACCTCTGTCCAAAGGAAATCCCTCCCTCTTCACCACTCAATCCCTGTCCAAAGGAAATCCCTCCTCCCTCCCTCCTCACCACTCTATCTCTGTCCAAAGGACCCCCTCTTCTCACCATTCCATCTCTGTCCAAAGGAAATCCCTCCCTCCTCAACACTCTATCTCTGTCTAAGGAAACCCTCCCTCCTCACCACTCCATCTCAGTCCAAAGGAAATCCCTCCCTCCTCAACACTCTATCTCTGTCCAAGGAAATCCCTCCCTCCTCACCACTCTATCTCTGTCCAAAGAAAATCCCTCCCTCCTCAACACTCCATCTCTGTCCAAAGGAAATCCCTCCCTGCCCACCACTCTATCTCTGTCCAAAGAAAATCCCTCCATCCTCACCACTCCATCTCGGTCAAAAGGAAATCCCTCCCTCCCCAACACTCTATCTCTGTCCAAGGAAATCCCTCCCTCCTCACCACTCCATATCTGTCCAAAGGAAATCCCAACCTCCTCACCACTCTACCTCTGTCCAAAGGAAATTCCTCCTCTTCACCACTCAATCCCTGTCCAAAGGAAATCCCTCCTTCCTCACCACTCTACCTCTGTCCAAAGGAAATCCCTCCCTGCTCACCACTCCATATCTGTCCAAAGGAAATCCCTCCCTCCTCACCACTCCATCTCTGTCCAAAGGAAATCCCTCCCTCCTCACCACTCCATCTCTGTCCAAAGGAAATCCCTCCTTCCTCACCTCTCTACCTCTGTCCAAAGGAAATCCCTCCATCCTCACCACTCTACCTCTGTCCAAAGGAAATCCCTCCTTCCTCACCACTCCATCTCTGTCCAAAGGAAATCCCTCCCTCCTCACCACTCTACCTCTGTCCAAAGGAAATCCCTCCCTCTTCACCATTCAATCCCTGTCTAAAGGAAATCCCTCCTTCCTCACCACTCTACCTCTGTCCAAAGGAAATCCCTCCCTCCTCACCACTCCATCTCTGTCCAAAGGAAATCCCTCCCTCCTCACCACTCCATCTCTGTCCAAAGGAAATCCCTCCCTCCTCACAACTCCATCTCTGTCCAAAGGAAATCCCTCCTTCCTCACCACTCTACCTCTGTCCAAAGGAAATCCCTCCATCCTCACCACTCCATCTCTGTCCAAAGGAAATCCATCCTTCCTCACCACTCCACCTCTGTCCAAAGGAAATCCCTCCCTCCTCACCACTCTACCTCTGTCCAAAGGAAATCCCTCCCTCCTCACCACTCTACCTCTGTCCAAAGGAAATCCCTCCATCCTCACCACTCCATCTCTGTCCAATGGAAATCCCTCCCTCCTCACCACTCCATCTCTGTCCAAAGGAAATCCCTCCCTCCTCACCACCCCATCTCTGTCCAAAGGAAATCCCTCCTCCTCACATCCATCTTGGTCAAAAGGAAATCCCTCCCTCCTCACCACTCCATCTCTGTCCAAAGGAAATCCCTCCCTGCTCACCACTCTACCTCTGTCCTAAGGAAATCCTTCCCTCCTCACCACTCTACCTCTGTCCAAAGGAAATCCCTCCCCCCTCACCACTCTATCTCTGTCCAAAGGAAACCCCCCCCCCTCCTCACCACTCCATCTCTGTCCAATGGAAATCCCTCCCTCCTCACCACTCTATCTCTGTCCAAAGGAAATCCCCCCCCCCCTCCTCACCACTCCATCTCTGCCCAAAGAAAATCCCAAAAACCCCTCTCTTTCCAGGAGAAATCCCAACAACATCCTCCACTCTACCTCTGTTCAGAGACTGGAAATCTCGGTTCCTCTTCACCACACCATAAATTTCCAGATATAGTGGAGATTCCTACCTTCTCACCATTACACTCCAGTCTATGGGGAATTCTCATCTCATTTTCATAACTTCAGTCCAGAGGGTAGAAATGTCTCCCTCCTCACCATTCTACCCCTGTCCATTGTGAGGAGCTTCCTCCCTCTTCATTACTCTACCTCTGTCCCAAGTGAAGGCATCTCTCTCCCTCTCTCTTTCTCTCTCTCTTTCTCTCTCTCTCTCTCTCTCTTTTCTTTCCACTAGACCTTTGTCCAGACAATGGAAATCCCTCTGTTCATCAACGTACCCCTGTCCATAAATAGACATTTCTCCTTCCTCACTACTCTTTTTCTGTCCAGAGAAAGGAAATGCCTCTCTTCTGGCCATTCTTCCTCTGTCGAGAAAAAAGAAAATCTCTCCTTCCTGTCCCCTTTTCATCTGTCCAGAAAAAGGGAACCCTTCCCTCTGCTCCACTCTTACTCTGTTCAGAAAAAAAAGGAAACCCTCCCTCCTCACCACTCTTCCTCCTTTGTAAAGGAGATCCATCCCATAGCACTGCTCTTCCTCTATTCAGAGAAAAAAAAATCCTTCACTCTTCACCACTTTTCCTCTATCCAGGGAAAGTAGATCCCTCCCTCCTCAAGAAATCCCTCCCTTCTCCATATTCTACCTCTGTTGTAAAGGAAACCTGTCTCTCTTCACAATACTTCTGTCTCTCTAAAGAAAGGAAATTAACCCCTCTTCACAACTCTGCCACTGTCTTACAAAAAGAAATCCTGCTCTCTTCACCAACCTACCTCTGTCCAGAGACGCCCCCACCCTCCTCACCACTCTTTCTCTGCCTTACAAAAAAAGAAATCCTGCAATCCTCACCACTCTTATCTCTGTCCAGAGAAAATAAATCCTCCCTTCACAACTCTCTTCCTCTGTCTTACAAAAAGAAATCCACTGTCCTCTCCACACTATCTCTGTCCAGAGAATGACAGTCCTTCCCTCTTCACCACTCTTCCTCTGAGGTAAAAGAAATCCCCCCCCCCCTCCTCACCACTCTACCTTGTCCACAGAAAGGAAATCCATCCCTCCTCATCGCTTTTTCTCTGTCCAGAAAAAAGGAAAACCTTCCCTCCTCACCCCTTTTGCTCTGTCCGGAGCAAATAAATCCCTGCCTCCTTACCACTCTTCCTTTGTCCACATCGAATAAATCCCTGCCTCCTCACCACTCTTCCTCTGTCCAGAAAAAGGAAATCTCTCCATACTCATCATTCTTTCTCTGTCCAAACAAAGGAAATCTCTCCATACTCATCGTTCTTTCTCTGTCCAGACAAAGGAAATCTCTCCATACTCATCGTTCTTTCTCTGTCCAAACAAAGGAAATCTCTCCATACTCATCGTTCTTTCTCTGTCCAAACAAAGAACGTCTTTCCCTAAGCCACTCTACCTCAGTCTAGAGAAAGAAAATCCCTCTCTCTTCACCATTTTCCCTCTGTTGTAAAGGAAATCCCTCCCTCCTCGCCATTTATCCTCTGCTTAGAGAAAGGAAATCTTTCCCTCTTCACCACTTAAACCCCTCCCTCCTCACCACTCTACCTCCATCCTGAAGAATACAATCTCTCTCTTCTCACGATCCTACCTCTGCCGTAAATGAAACTTACCATTCTACCTCTGTTCAGAAAAAGAAAATCCCCCCCCCCCCCCCCCCCCCCCCAATCAATCTACGTAAACCATTCTATCTCTGTTCAGAGAAAGAAGATATCTCCCTCCTCATCAATCTACCTATGCCATTCTACCTCTGTTCAGAGAAAGAAAATCCCTCCCTCCTCATCGATCTACCTATACCATTCTTATTTCTACCTCTGTTCAGAGAGAAAGAAGATATCTCCCTCCTCATCAATCTACCTATGCCATTCTACCTCTGTTCAGAGAAAGAAAATCCCTCCCTCCTCATCGATCTACCTATACCATTCTTATTTCTACCTCTGTTCAGAGAGAAAGAAGATATCTCCCTCCTCATCAATCTACCTATGCCATTCTACCTCTGTTCAGAGAAAGAAAATCCCTCCCTCCTCATCGATCTACCTATACCATTCTACCTCTGTTCAGAGAAAGAAAACCCCTCCCTCCTCATCGATCTACCTATACCATTCTACCTCTATTCAGAGAAAGAAAAACCCTCCCTCCTCATTGATCTACCTATACCATTCTACATCTGTTCAGAGAAAGAAGCTATCTCCCTCCTCATCAATCTACCTATACCATTCTACATTTGTTCAGAGAAAGAAAATCCCTCCCTCCTCATCGATCTACCTCTGTTCAGAGAAAAAAATCCCTCCCTCCTCATCGATCTACCTCTGTTCAGAGAAAGAAAATCCCTCCCTCCTCATCGATCTACCTCTGTTCAGAGAAAGAAAATCCCTCCCTCCTCATCGATCTATCTGTGTCCAGAGAGAGGAAATCCCTCCCACATCGCCTCTCTTGCTGTGCCTGACATAAAATCCTTCATCCCTTCATCTTCAGCACTGTTACTCTGTCTTTGAGGGAATCCATTTGTCATCACCACCCTACCTCTCTCCAGGCAGTCAGGTACTGGGGATTGGTGTCCCAGGGAATCTGGATGCACACAGAGTTGCCCTGCATGCGGTCAAAGTTGGGGGTCCCCGCAGCCACAGTGTAGAAGAACTCACGCCACAGCAGCTGGCCGTGGAGGGACACAGGGGGCTGGGTGTGAGTCTGACATCACACAGAAACCTGCGTCCATCATCGCAAATCTGCAGGTCCGCTAGGGTCCATTCATACAGACTGACTGGTACAGAGTTCGATGACTATTTTTTTAAATGGCTCTTCCATGCCATTTTGAGAAATGCTCGTGACCCAAAAGGATACCAAAAATGTCTTCCTGCTGTTACCAAAATCTCTGTTTCAGTGACGCCTTGAACATTTTTTTCAAAAAGGTTAAAATTCCCATAACCTGTTGGCTGTAAGGACAGGGAACTGACATAGATTCACCAATGTCTACGGCATGGTATGCCTGTATTTCTGCTGCCTTCCTAAAGAAAATCATGTATCCGTTAACGACTGGGTGGACAGAGAGAGCTTTCAAGCCAAGAAATCCAACCCCTCGAGTGGTTTAAACTAGCAAATGCTCTAACCTCTTGAGCATAGGCCCCTCTAAGTGATGCCTGTAAAAGGCTACATGTTCACTTGGTTTTTGTACTCTGACACACATGAGCCCACACCCAGCGTTTTATTTTTTGTAGGTTTCAATTTCAATTCCATGACTTTTCCACCACTACAACCGTAATTCTACAACTTTCCAGCCCTGAAAAGTTACTGCAAAAAAAAGTCCATGATTTTCAATGACTTTCCTTAAATTTCTGTAAAGAATCTATACATCTTCAATGTTTCATCCTTAATCCCATGGCTCTTCCAACACTTGCACAAAATGCATGCATGAAATTCCAATCCTGAAGAATTACTTTTAGATTTCCGAAGACATTCCGTGACATTCCATAATTTCCATGACCTGTAATGCATATGTAGGTTTCACTTTAACCTGCATAACTTTTCCATTACTTGGACCATAATTCCACTAACTTTCAGTCCTGTAAAATTACTTTTTTTTACATTCCATGACATTTAATGACTTTCCCACATTTCCATGATTTATCAAGAACGTGATATAGACTACATGAAAACAAAAACAAGGACTTTTCAAGGGCCTGATGTGGACTGCATGAAAATAAAACCAGGGACTTTTCAAAGACCTGATGTGAACTTCACGAAAACAAAACAGTGAACTTGTCGAGAACACAATATGGGCTTCATGAAAACAGAATTAACGACTTCTTTAGGACATTGTATGAACTTTATGAAAAAAAAACCAAAGACTTTTCTAGGAACTGATAAGGAACTTAACACAAGCAAGGACCTGTCAAGGACCTCACAAAGATGTAATGACACCCACTGCTTTTTCAAGGGTCTCATAACAGCTTTACAAGCAAAACAGATATCTGTCTGAAACAAAACCAGTATTAACTACCATAGCACTTTTTCACAGAGAGAGAAAATTTACATGTCTGATCCTCTACACTACAACCCCATCAACAATCTTTTCATTTAAGCAAGTATTATGGCTCAAATGCTTCTTCTCTTCACCACATAAGCATTTGCAGTGCTAGACCAGAATGATTTTTCTGTTTTCAATACAACACCTTTTATTCTAATGAAGAGCCTTCCAGAACAAAGCCTCACACACTTTCCAATCAAATCTCGACCTAATTCCCATGGCGCTCATCTCCCCCCTCTCTTCTCCTCCCTTCTCCACCTGCCTTTCCCGCCTCCCCTCCCCCTCCATACACAAACCCCCATCCAAAATTTGTCTATTGCCATTCCAGAACATAAAAAGTAGCCGCATACTGCTAACATCTTGTCAACATTGGGCACATTAAAAGAGGAGACACTGTACTGCTGTTGAACTACTTTGGTAGTTTTGGGTTTTTTTAAAAAGTATTTATAATAGCTTCGCCGAACAATGTGGACAAATGAATCACAAGACAAAACACGACAACTTTCTACCTCTTTGGTCTTCTTCACACAACATAACATTCAGGACAACCAAAAATTAAGAACGAGCAGTCAGTTATCTTTGTCAAATTCGGCGCAAGATGGGCACTGAATGAAAATCAGCTATTTCAAAGTTTGCTTAGATTTCCACCTGCCAAACGCCTCACTTTGCGACCTGTTTTGGCAGTGTTCATATACACACACCCTGTTAATCCACAGCCCCCATCAACACACAGCTTGAAGCCTGTTGCTGACCTTGTTCAGACGGTAGACCTCCAGCAGCCTGTAGTAGAAGGTGCGGGCGGACAGACAGCCGAACTTGAGGTAGGGGCTGAGGACAGTGGTGCTGGGCTCCAGACTGTTAGGGATGTCTGGGGCTTCTCGAACTTACAGATCCAGTTCTGACCAACACACCCCACCCATGTGCGGATGAATGAAGCTACACAGTGAGAGGAAAAAAACAAATAAAGCACATTTCCATCATGAGAACTGTTGTGTACTACATCTAACATAATGTCTTGGGGGCCAGAATAGCTTACTTGGTTGAGCGCCACTCATAATCTTGGTGATCCCGGAGTTGTGGGTTCGAATCTCCACTGGGCCATTTCCGAAACAGGGGGATGTTTTCCTTGGGAGTTCTGACTCCATTTCCCAAACAGTCCTTCGAATGAGACTATAAACCGAGGTTCCATGTGTGTGTCACGTGCGAGTGCACCTGACAGGGGGGGTTCTTAAACAGGTAATGTGCAGTGGCAGAAACGGAGCGATCACTCAATCCCTCACACCACCAGACCACAAGAGAAAGAGGTTTCAACAATACTTTTACTTCACGTTACAATCATTCACTCACACTAGCACTACAGATGGGGTATGGGTCATAACAAAGAAGAAAAAAAAACAGCCGAGCAAGGAAAAGAAAGAAAGAAAAAAAACAATGGGGCATAGAAGAGAAAAGCACTTTTCAGAACTAACTGACTTAGGGGACAAAGTAAATTGAATAAACCCCAAAAACCCCCAATATCCTGGGATCCCGCTACTATCCCAACCTAACCCGCTAAACCGCTACAAAGGCATTAACATAATAACAGAAGAAAGACAGTACTAGAAACAATAATACATCAAACAGGACCTAGTCAGGGTTAAACAAAACAATAAGAAAAAAAAACGAATCAGTGACCGGCTTCAGGCCCACACACACGCACGCCAAACCCACACCCACACCACACACGACTGAAGACTCATCTTATCCCGTGCCCGAGGAGGTTCACCGTGGGAGGTGGATCCTAAGAAGGGCGAAGCCCGCAGTGGGCTAGTCTTCCAATCCGAGGCGAAGGTGTCCCAGTGAAGGGTGAGGCACACCTTCAACAGTCCTCAGCGCAGCGACTGGTACCTGGATACCGGATGGCGTCTGCCAGGTCCCGGGATGCTGGTCCTTCAGCCAGTCCAAGACCGGAGCTGCCGGAAACAAATGGCGAAATTTTTCCCGCCCTACGGCGGAGATCAGTCTCCAGATGAGAAGTCATTTATCTACGTCCTTGTCAGTGTGCGCAACTTAGTGGGTCGGCAGTGCGTCAGTGTGAAGGGTCACAGTGCCGTAAAAAGGTCAACAATGTCTTTGTCACTTAAAAGGTAAATAAACTATAATAACTTCTTTCACTTTTTCCTTTGCTTTTAACCTGTACTCATGGCATTCCTTGCACCTGTATCCATGACATGCCTGTACTAAGGATAACTTCCTTAGTCAAAATCTCAATAAATAAAACCAACTAAAATCCATCCATACGTCTGTCACACAAACATATAGGACAAGGACACAACGAGAACGGAACCACATGCGGGCGACACGGCCGGAATTCCACACTCCGTGGTCTAAGTGTCAACCGTTCAAACGCTCATGCATTCCACGATCCGTCTCGTATCTACGAAACAAGGAAAATGAAACTAACACTTACGATATCCTTCCGGCCCACATCACATATTAAGCAATACAAGCATTGACTCGACCTGTGTACTCAGAAAACACAATACAGCTTCTATTGACTGAAATGGTAGTTAGAGACTTTCAACTTAGTACCAACGTAACCGAATACCTAACCGCTAAGGACCGAAACGCAATTAAAGATAATGCGTTCCTACAATTCCCACCACAAAATGCATATCTCGATACCACTTCCAAACAGGCACGCCCTCTTTGGAGCAGTTACACACAAAAAAGGTGTGTCCAGCCAACAGCATATTAAGCAGAAAAAAAACCGCAATCACTGAGAGGTTAGAAAACCCAAATAAACAAGACACTGTCCAAGACAGACAATATAGTTACCAAAATGGCGGGTGGGCGAGGTAAGAAAACGTCCGCTCCCCCAGTCCAATGAAGGATGGCAGCCGAAAACCGTGACGGTCCCCAATGAAGTGGACTCCAGGTCAGGGATGACCAAAGGTGCTTCCTCCAGCTGGCCGGGATAGGGATCCCAGAGGTGGCAAGTGGAATTCTTTCCTTCCCACCGAAGGGTGAAAGACAGTTCCACGCAATCCCACGTCGAAGTGGATTCAAGCAGGAAGGCTCCAGCTGGCAAGAAGAGATCTCTATGACTCCAAGGTTCGTAAGCGAGTGCCACAACCCCTCGCCTAACCAAGATGGCAACCAGTAACAAAACAGCTCACCTGTGTCACCTGACATCAGCTGATGAACCACGTGGAAAACGATAAAAGAACAGAAAAAGAAAGCTTTAAAAAAAAAAAAAAAAATGAAGAGAAATATTGGAGGATGGGAGCGAAATGCACGGACGCAGCGTACCAAGGATGACACAATAACACACTGGTCAACACCCGGCCAATGTAGTGAAGATGTCACTGGCAACACTCCCACTTTATATCAGGTTTGGGAAGAAATGAATTATCCTCCAAACCAAAAGTATTTACGTCCGTGACAGTGTGAATGCAAGCATAATGTCTTGCATACACATAAACTCCCATCACCAACTTTCGGAAGAGAAGGCCAGTTTGGCGGTTGTATGGAAGATATGTTACACATAGCATGTATCCTGTGTGAGAAATTGAAAGAATGAAACGAAGTAAGGAAATTGAGTGAATTATATTGACTGGATGACACAGGAAACAACTGAATGAAGTGCCAGCAGGCAGCTCTTCAGTCGGCACTACCCAAGCAGGCAACCCATTGTGTATAAGGAGAGTGTGGATTGTCAGCGCCTTGAAGCTTTGGCAACTCCTTTATAAATGCTATGTTTTTATTATATTATTATCATCATTATTACTGTTATTATGATTATTGTAAATAAATTCTTTTGTTTGACTTAATGGCCAGCACTGCGCGTATTTACTTAGCCACATATTTGGAATAGTGCGGGTTGCACTTCAACCATTCTGTTTTGAATGCAGGAAGAAAAAAAAGTTTCAAAAATTCAATGCAAGTTCCTATGATTATCTGGACAATCATTTGGTAGTTCTACGGGGCAAAATTCCTCTGCTGAGATCATCACAGAGCAAATAGAAACTCATGTGCTGAGGTCTTCACAGAACAAAGGAAAACGGCTGACAATAACTGTGTTTACCATCGCCCAGTTCCATCATAACCCTCTTGACAAGCGAGAACCCGCTAGCGCCCACCGGAAATCACACAGCCAAAACGCTGATCACCTGTCAGCGCCCAGTAAAACACGTGGCAACAATGGGCGCCGCCATATTTCTCATAGAAAAGGAAGTCTCGCAAGAACGTGACTTCCTTCTTCCTGTGGCCATTTACTTCCGTTTGCAAAAAACCGCGAGTCGATACGTGCTGTAGTTCTCGAGTTACAAATTTTTTAAGTTTTGTGGTCGAAATGTTGTTTTTCGCCATTGCTAACATTGATTTCTGCCGTTCTATAATGAGATTTAGTGATGAAGATAATGTGATTTGTAGGATTTACAGCATAAGACTTAGTGAAAGTGCTGGGTGACCTAGATTTCGACTGGCATGAGGTTCCAGGTATGATTCGGAAGAAAGTTCTGAAGAAGATTTTTTTTTTCCCCCGAGTAAATGGCTCATGTGATATTCTTCAAACTTATGATATAGCAACATATATATTCGTAGGACGTTTTAAAACTATTTTCATTTGACTATTTCCTTTCCTCTCTTTTAAATCAATTTTTAAATTGGGTAACCATGTTCAAATTACGGAGTTACTTACCTTGCCGATGGTTTTCGGCGTAACTAAGCTCAGGTAAGTGCATACTAAAGAGGGTTAAGGCAAAGCATGTGCAAAAGTAACAACCTTGCATAAAGCCTCCTGTGCTTTTGTGAATCCCAACACTTACAGTCTTTTTAAGATGTCTCTCCATCCTTTCAAGGGCCTCCGTCTCTCCTCCAGGATACAGCCGAGGTCCGCACTCTGCCTCGTCCTTGCCCAGGTCAGCAAGGGAAGGAACTCTGTACTTGTCCTCATGGTCCTCGCCCACGGGACTGCGACAATCTGAAATAAGATGATACAACCCTGACACTTTCATCAGTCTGATTTTTTTTTTGGTTTTGTTTTGTTTTGTTTTTGATGCAGAGCTAACCTCAGCACAATAACACCTGAAAGTTAACAAATGAATGAATCACGCATTATTTATAATGCCAGAAATGTCATGTAAAAATCCCATTTATCAGCCTGTTTGATTTTTTTTTTCTTTAGATGCAGAGCTGAAAAAAAGTACTTGGCAGAAACATACATACTTGTTACTCACCTATAAAAAATATCATCAGATACAAAAGATAATAAGATACTCTGTTATACAAAAAAGCCGATGAGTCACATGATGATTACTGTCTTTGTATAATAATATTGTCAAAAAATGTGATGCTTGTCACTTTTGCGTACAAAAAAATCAGAATCACATTACAACTGAGAAATAGAGAAGAAAATTGTCAGAAACACATCATAGATGTCAACCTGTTATACAAAAACACAATATCAACTGAAACATTATTCCTGTCACTCCAGTAAACAATGATAATACCAGAGACATATCATACTTGTTATTCTGTTAAACAAACATATCCTCAGTGAGACAACCTACATGTTTTCATGTCATTCAAAAATATCACAGACATCAGTGAGACAACCTACATGTTTTCATGTCATTCAAAAATATCACAGACATATCATACAAGTCTATATGTTCTATAAAAAAAAATATCATCAGTGACACATCATACATATCTTCGTGTTACAAATTCTGTCAAAGAAACATCATAATAGACACTCTATAATGCAAAACTTGGTCTTCTGAAGAAATCGACCGTCACACTTCAGTCCCTCTCTGGGCTATATTCATCAGATCCCACACTGACGTTGCATCTACTAGCACTGCTGACCTCAGTTTGACGACAAAACAATTTCCAGTTTCCTCTTACCTTTCACATGTGCCTTGCATAATGAACTTGCTGGTTTGGGTGGCGACCCCATGGAAGACAGAAGCTTCTGTAGGCTTTGATATGTCAAAGGTGGGGATCCTTTATTCTTGGCTAGAGTCCTTACAGACAGAGACAAGAACTTTTATATGCATCATCACATACCATCCACCCTTTCCTAGTTTTCAGCCAATGTAATTTCCTCAAATCCAGCCAGTGTAATTTCCTCAAATCCAGCCAATGTAATTTCCTCAAATCTTTGCCAAGTCATTATTATAACGATGGAAGAATTGTCAACCTGCATTTGTTTTCCCCCACTACTTATTTGTTCAGCATTATAATGCAATTTCCTGCACACTTAATCCTTGCACACAGTCTTACATTAAACCATGCACACTCACACATCCTAGCACCCTCAGGGCTCCCAATGACATGCAGCATGCATTCATTTACAGTCTGAAGCGTCACTTCATTCTCGAGAATGATTCTCCAAGCATGTTTGCTTTATCCTCTAAAATTCAGATCTTATGATGAATTCACTCTCAAGGATTCAGACATGTGGATCAGCTTCTAGGTCCCTAAACATTCATACGAGTCAAGAATACCCAAAATCATCCATACTAAAGGCTGCCTTAATGGCGGGATAAAAAAGGGTCATACACAGAAAACTCCACTGCCTGGCTATACAGGGAGTGTCCGCAGGAGTATCAGCCTGCGTACGCAGAAAGAAAGAAAGAAAGAATCCATACTATAAATAGCCTTGTTTTATCACTCTGGGTCTATGAGCAATTTTATCTCTGAAAACTGTGGCCACAAATGGTAAATGTTGCCAAATGAAGTAAATAATGATTTGGCTTCTTTCAAGGTCAAGCAAACATTAGCAATGGATATAGAAAACTAGCATTTTGAAAAACATGCCAATCACCTCATTTAAAGCCAATCTAGGGAATAACACTGGTTAAGAGCTGGTACATTTTTTTTCTTTTATCTCTCTCTCTCTCTCTCTCTCTCTCTCTCTCTCTCTCTCTCTCTCTCTCTCTCTCTCTCTCACTCACTTTAAATAATTGTAGTCTCTCTCAGTAGTTTAAAATTGGTTTTTCTATGTTAATCAACTTTCTTTCTCACCAGCTTATTTTCCTGGATCCCTAGATATCAATGCCACTTTTGTATTTTGCTCAACTTTCTTTTTTTCCACTCAAAATTCTTGTACATAGAATGATCACTTGATACCCAAAGTGGAATATGATCCTGCCAATTGTTGATTTCATCGAGTGGCTAAATAAAATGGTGTCTTCACCTGAAGCTTTATTTATGTCTTTTATTTCTTTGTAATATTATTGTTCTATTTGACAACTATTATTGCACCTGAAGAACAAAATCAGTTAGTCTCTACGATTTGGAAGTATGGGTGAAAATATCCTTTAACTTAACAGACATGGAGTGTAACCACCATCTGCCCCAACCCTAAAAGACCTGAATGTATGCATTTTCAGCCTCGGTTTACACGCACGCACACACACACACACACACACACACACACACACACACACACACACACACACACACACACACACACACGCACACACATACAGAGATAAACACACACACACACACACACACACACACACACACACACACACACACACAGATCACACGCACACACACACACACACACACACACACACACACACACACACACACACACACACACACACACACACACACGCATGCATGCACACACACACACACACACACACACACACACACACACACACACACACACACGCACGCACGCACGCACACACACACACACACACACACACGCACACACACACGCACACCACCACCACCACCATCACACACTTTAGTTAGTCAATGTTCCATTTCAATGTCAGGTTAAAGAGTTAATTTAATTGTGAGCCAAAAAAGGTGTCCATAATTTAATTGTGAGCCAAAAAAGGTGTCCATGTAGCCGAGTGTAATTACACAGGGTAGAAACGATCATCAGTATTCATAAACATGCTGTGATTGCACGTGTTCTCAAACATCTGTCTGTGAATTTTGCATCTTTGCTATTCTGTCTTCACCTTTGACTGTCCACAGATGTCTCCTGTACATCCAAGTTCTGTATCCTCTGGTGCCCTAGAGCGTGTCCCCCACATCACAGTTTCACCACATGACTTCTCAACAAACTAAAGGAGGGGATGATGCTTCAGTCAGGCAGCTGATTCAAATGCATCAGTTATACACAGTCAGTAGAGCCACAGTGCTGCAAAATGGAATTCTGTTAGCGTTTTTGAGTCCCCCATCCCCCTTGTCAGTCACGGCCTAATGAAAGTTTTAGTCAGTGGCTGTTTGATCACGGTCTCATAACCGTCACACGCTCAAGGTAGGCATGTTTTAGTAATCTTTCTTGAGGATTTAAGTTTGTCGATAGTTCACTGACAAGTTCAGGTACATATATGTTGAATAAGTGAGTAATGGAGATGGCTTGAAGGCTGGTTCTCCTCTTTGGTGCAATTAAAGCATTTTTGTTATTTCACTGGCTACCTTGCGGTAAAAAGAATATAAGTGCATCGGATTTTGCCTCAGTTCTATATGAGAAAAAACATGTGGATTAGGTTTTTTTTTCATTGTCTCTGTGCTATTCTTACAGCAAAGGGGTTGAATGAAAATTCTGCATCTGCACTGGCAACTGTGAGAGCAGAAGGACACTAACTCTCAGACAGTGAACAGGTTCAGTATTTTTTTCTTCATTTCGTTCTTTTTTTCTTTTAAATGCCAAATACAGAATACTTTCTTATCTCTGAGGAAAAGAAAGAAAGAAAACAGCATGTGGGTTTATCTCATGGCAGACATTTACGGAAGATATAAACTGAATGCGTGCAGTCAGTCTAGTAATTACATCTAAGAAAGAAAGTTATATACTGCCAATAATCACTTGACATATATACTATATTTTTAAAGAATTAACAAGTCAACATGGAACCAGATAAGATAAGATAAGATAATGTTGCTTATAGCCCAGCCGACCGCAAAGGGCCATATCAGGGCTGTCACCATGTTAAAATCAACTCACCAGTCATTAAAAAAAAAAAAAAAAAAACCACTTTCATACATCTCATTAAATGACATCGTCTACAAACGCACCAGAAACTTTGTTAAAAATCTTTCTTCCGTAAAATCTTAAATCAGATGAAAAATATTAATCTCTCTCAAAAACTCAAGGATCACATCAGGTGGGACATCCCTGAACAGGATCTTCATGGACTCCGCTGTAAAATGTTTGTGTCTCACATCGTGCAAGTCCCAACCTCTAAAAGAACATGTTTCATTGTGAGTGGCGCATGACATGGAATGCACCACGGAGCTTCTTCACTCTTTAAAAGGTAAGCATGGGTAAAATACGAATGGCCGGTGTGCAGCCGGCACAGAACCGTTTCCTCTTTACGACCTCCCGACGTGGATGGGAGGAAGTCCTTAAGGTTTGGACGGATCTGAAAGAGTTTGTTACTCGTCTGTGTGTTCCAATCCTCCTGCCAGAGGTCTCTCACATAATCGTTAACTTTGGGTTTCACATCTGAACAGGGGATATAAATGTTGGACAGTTTCTCTCTTGTGGCGTTCTTGGCTAAACGATCAACCATTTCGTTCCCGCCGATGCCAACATGACCAGGAACCCAAGCAAGAGTAATGTTGTAACCGTCCGCTTTCAACTTGCTAAAAAGTTCAAAGAAATGCAAAAGTTCTGGATGCTGAAGGTTGCGGCCAGCTATGGCTTCCAAAGCTGACAGCGAATCCGACAGAACCAGAAAGTCCCTCTTTGAAGAATGTGAGATTATCTTCAAAGCCAGTACCAGAGCAGTAAGTTCAGCAGAATAGACAGAAGCATCGGAATGGATATGTTCCAACAGTATCTGAGAAGGAGCCCCAGGGCAGTAGGCTGCACAGGCCACTCCATCCTCAGACTTGGAACCGTCAGTGAAAACTTTTTGATAGGATGGGAATTTCGAACAGAGGTCAGCATACAATGCCTTGTACGCCAGAGAGCTGGTAGACTCTTTGCGAAAAGCTGCAAGATCGAAACGAATCTCTGGTGTGAAAAAGGTCCACGGAGGTTGATCCGGAAACTTGGAAAAATCGGAAACTACTCCCAGGTTTAGACCTGCATTCCGCACGTGAGGCTGCATACGAAGACCAAACGGCGGAATACATTTCGGGTTGTTTTCAAACTTACTTTGGAATGGAGGGTCAAAGACACAGTCATAGGCAGGATTCTGCGGTTCTGAGAACAGTCGGATATAATAATTTAAAGACAGTTTCAGCCTGCGGTTGGACAATGAAGGTTCGCCCGCCTCTGCGTACAGGCTGTACACAGGGGTGGTGCGGAACGCTCCAAGACAGAGACGAAGCCCTTGATGGTGGATAGGGTCCAAGAGTTTGAGGTAAGAGGGTCTTGCGGAGCCGTAGACAGCACAACCGTAGTCCAGTTTGGAACGGACCAAGGCTCTGTAGAGGTGCAGCAAAGTTTTCTTATCAGCGCCCCAGTCGGTGTGCGCTACGACCCGCAGAATATTCAGAGCTTTCTGGCAAGAGGTTTTGAGGTTTTTGATGTGGCTGAGAAAGTTCAGTTTCTGGTCAAAAATGACTCCCAGAAATTTGGCCTCTTTAACAGCTGGAATGGGAGATTTCCCTACTTGAAGTTCAGGATCTGGGAAAAACTGACGAAAATTATGGAAGTGAATACACTGCGTCTTTGTTGGAGAAAAGGTGAAACCGTTTTTCATCCGCCCATCGATGGATTTTATCTACGCAAAGCTGGAGCCTGCGCTGGACACTCGGGTACAGGCTTCCAGTTGCGTAGACAGCGAAATCATCCACAAACAATGAGCAGTCTGAACCCTGCTGAACTGATTGAACAATGTTGTTGATTTTAATACTAAAGAGGGCAGGAGACAGTATGCTCCCCTGGGGAACACCCAACTCCTGCTCGTGGACATCAGAGAGAGTGGTGCCAACCTGGACCTGAAACTGTCGTTCTGCCAAAAAATTTTGAATAAAAAGCGGAAGATGACCTCGAAAACCCAGATCGTGGAGATCATGAAGTATCCCCGACTTCCAGGTGGTATCGTTGGCCTTCTCCAAGTCGAAGAAAATTGCCACTGTATGCTGTCTGTTCAAAAAGGAGTTCCGAAGGGCAGATTCCAGACGAATCAAATGGTCAACTGTACTCCGATGTTTGCGGAAACCACACTGTTCTTTCGCCAAAAGGCCATCGGTTTCAAGTTTCCACATGAGCCTAGCATTGACCACTTTTTCCATCAATTTACAAACACAGCTGGTCAAAGCTATGGGACGGTAATTTGAAGGATTAGAAAGATCTTTTCCAGGTTTGGGAATTGGAATAATGAGAGCTTTTCGCCAAGAGGGTGGAAAAAAACCTGTAGTCCACACATGGTTGTAGACCTGTAGCAGTATGTTCAGACCTTCTAGCGGAAGATGTTTCAACAGCTGATAATGGATTTCATCTATACCTGGAGAGGAATCGCTGCAAGAAAGTAAGGCAGATTTCAGTTCATTTAAAGTGAAAGGAAGATTGTAGTCTGCCATGTTGTCGGACGAAAAGTTGCAGGGTGATTTTTCTTTAAGGGTTTTATTTTTGACAAAAGTGGTTGATTTGTTAGAAGAGGAGGAATTCTTTTCTATGGTTGAAGCCAGCAAATTAGCAACTGCTTTTTTCTCTGTTATTAAAGAGTCAGCAAACTTGAGATGGTTCACAGTGGGACAGGTGTTCTTCCCTTTGATTTTTTTAATGATGTTCCACACTTTTTTCTTGGAAGTTTTTGATGTCAGCCTGGAGCAGAAGCTTCTCCAGGACCGACGTTTACTGATTTTAAAAGTGTGTCTTGATTTAGCACGGAGTTTCTGATGGGCTCGAGCGTTGGGACCCGAAGGTCGTTGGTATACCTGACGCTGAGCCCGTTTTCTAACTTTGGAAATTTGTTGGCATTCTGAATCGAACCAGGGTGTTTTTGGCATTTGAAGTTTATCGGGAGACACTGGAATACAGGCCTTAGCACATTTGATCATAGTGTTAGTCAGTGATTCAGCTGGGTCCGGACTCTGAAAAAAATCAGTGTCCTGGAACTCCTTAGAAACAGTGGCTGCAAATAGATCCCAGTTTGCTTTCTTATAATTTAGATGCTGAGAGACAGAGACGTGTTCAGTTATTACAGGTTGTAGAAGGACAGGGAAATGGTCACTTCCGTGCAGATCGTCATGGACAGACCACTCATAGTCCAGGACCAGCGAGGGGTCACAAACCGACAAATCTAAACACGAAAGTGAACCTGTGGAAGAATGGAGGTAAGTTGCAGATCCGTCGTTCAGACAACACAAATCCAAATCCGAAAGGACATCCTTAATCAGCAGACCTCTGGATGACGAACCGGTACTACCCCAAAGAGGGTTGTGACCGTTAAAGTCACCCAACAGCAAAAAAGGTCGAGGAAGTTCCCCTAACAGACTGACAAGGTCCTGACGACAAACCGGGACAGATGGAGGTAGATAAAGAGAACAGATTGTTACAGTCTTGTGGAGAGTGACTCTCGCAGCTACAGCCTGAAGGGAGGTAGACAGAGCGACAGGACTATACAACAAAGTTTTGTGAAGGAGAAGGGCAACACCGCCCGACAGTCCCAACGTGGATGGTTGTGCAGGTTTTGAAAGAATATTAAAGCCAGAAAGAGTAAAGGTCTTCTGGCTTTGAATTTGGGTTTCTTGAAGAGCCACGATGGAAGGTTTTATAGAATGACACAGAAGCTGCAGCTCCTCAAAGTTGGAATTTAGACCACGGATATTCCAATGGAATATTGTATTATCCATGGTGCAGAGGGCGAAAAGGAGAGAGATCAGGTCATCTCCTCCTCAACGTCTGCGTCCAATGGAGAGAATTTATTATTTAGTTTAACTGGACTGTGTTGGTCTTTGGACCTGCTGGCAGACTTGCCCGCAGGTGACAAAGGCCTGGAGTTTGGAGATGGTGGAGGTCTGGATTTGGGAGATGGTGGAGGTTTCTTCTTCATCTCCACCATCTCCACGCTGGGTGGAACTCCCTTGCCCGCACGGGCACTGGATAGGGGAGTTTGAGGCGGGAGTGCTGGTTTTTTTAGTCTGCCCAGCAGCAGATGTTGTAGACTGCTGGGCAGTCTGAGGGGTGGCGGATTTTCTGCCTCCACCAGGGGCAGTCAGTTTGGGTTGGAAGGTGGTGGACTTGCTACCACCAGAATTGACAGATCTTACTTGCAATGTCTTTGAAAACGTAAAGTCATCAGTCTGGCAGCAGACTGATCGAGTGGACACTTTCTTTACGGCCGAAGCATAGGATGAAGCTGTCGGCGTCTGACTGCCCACAACCTGTTTGCGGGCTTCAAAAATGAGATCTTCTTTTCCGTTTTGACTCATTGTATAGCAGATTCTTGAATCCAAAAAGGACAATTTCGGGAAGAGGAGGGATGGTCGCCACCGCAGTTAGCACAATGTGCCGGATCTTGACACAGCCCATCATGGGTTGCCTTGCAGCAAATACCACACACCTCCTGCCCAGAACAGCGGTCCCTGACATGGCCAAACTTCTGGCACCTGAAGCACCTCAACGGGGACGGAACATATAACTGAACCCGGACATTCAGATAGCCGACTTTGATGACCGGAGGCAGCACAGGGTTGCAGAATGTCAGAAAGAGGGTGTTGGTGGCCACTCTTTCTGCACCCTTCTTTACTGTCACCCTGCGCACCTCGGTCACACCCTGGGACGCCAGCTCCGATTTAATTTCTGCCTCCGAGACACCAGATAAATCCCTGCAGCGAATCACGCCTTTTGATGAATTTAATTGTTTGTGGGAGTTACCCTGATCTCCCTGTCCACTAATTTTGTTGCCTTCAGCAGCTGTTCAGACTGTTTCTGTGATTTACACTCAATAAGGAACGAGCCATTCCGCAACCTCTTGATGGACCGAGGGTCACCTGCCAAACCTTGAAAGCCCTTTTGTATGGCAAAAGGGCTCAGAGCTGAAAGGGGTCTTTCCTGCTCTGTCCCTTCCATTACTAGCCAGGAAGCCCAGAAACCTGTCCTCTGTCGCACTTCAGTATCTGAATCACTATCAGAATCGAAATCCCCTGAAATAGGGGATGCTGCCTTCCTCTTCTTTTTTGGGGGGATTGATTTTGAAAGAGCCATATTGAGTTTATTGTAATTCATCCCTCCCTTACCCACCCACCTTGGAGTCCAACTAAGGGGCCAGGGCCAAGAATCACTGACTTGACCCCTTCCAGGCTTCGGGAGAGACATACGACAAACAGAACACTACTACCCCTATCCCCCCTGATCATGCTCAACTCCCGGGAACAGAGAGCTGAGCACTGCAGGGGTTCACATGGCCAGCAGGGGAACTGCCTGTCTTGACCCACCCCCAAGAAGGGGAGCCGATTAGTACACCCGGGCCAAAGTGTACTTCCTGTCTAGGAGAGGTCCGAGCCAAAGTGATGTGTTGAGAGCGCTGGCCCTCTCAATCACCAGGATCTCATTCCCCTCCGACACAGGTCGCACCGCACGGCAAACACGGCGGATCTTAAGGAGACCACAGAGAGAAAAGGAGTGTGGAAAAGAAGACTTGAAGGGGAGACGAAGATAGAAAAGGGCCAAATAAAGGCAGAAAACAAGAAAAGGAGAAAGGCGGGTTACTCTTAGTCAGGATCCTCACCCTTAGCCTATCTGACATGGGAAGCCCTACCAGGGGCATCAACTCCTTACCACGTTATGCTTAGGCCAGGCAGCATCTCAACTTCACAGGCCTAGAAGCAGTTGGAAAAAAACCAGCCTATCTTAAAGTATTGATGCCCCCGTCAGCATAGCCTAAAGGATCACTGGACCACGCAAACCCTCCGACCACGACAAGGTCGCAACCCCCCGGAGGGAACATGGAACCAGACAGTTTAAGTAAAGCAATATACTTAAAAGATCATTCATGGATACTGAACTATACAGAATTCTTTTACGAAAAGCAAGACACAGCAATAGACAGCAACACTATTACATGTACAGAGCACACAATTATACAGACACACAGACGACAGCAAGTCTAAAGAGAACATGTAGATATTATATACAGTGATAGTATTGATATCAACATATGCCTCAGTTAGACAGTTGTCTAATTCTGCGACACGATAGAGGAACAACATGACCTTCGTGTATTACTCACTTGTCCACATCAAACAATGTGTGAGAGACACACATCACCACCTCCACATTCTGGGCTCTGGCAAGGTCTCGCACTTCCTGGTCCCTCTGCCTGGCATAGGGCTCTGTGTCCACTTCGAACGTCAGATGTGTGATCTTCCATTCCTTGAACAGCCTGGGCAGAGCATCCTGGGCTCGACCCCTCACCACAAACAATCTGCAACAAACCCAAGTGCCTTCTCCGACAGTCATTCCTTTTACACCAAGGTCTGTGTCACACTCACCTGTTTAGTGAGGGCAGGATGAAAAAAAAGCTGTAAAGCTTATTCTTTAACCCTATATAAAGATGATTTTGACTTTGACCTGACTTGAATTGACTTGTCTTAAAGTTTAAGCGTTTAAGCGTCTCCTTCTGCGTAAAAAATCATCAGCATAAACAATCATCAGTAAACTAAAAAGCCTTCTTTTCCAACCGTCTTACCCTGTCTTTAAACTGTCCTAATAACCACATCCATCAACAAACCAAAAGCTTGTCTTCAAATTTTGTGACACAAAAAAGGGGGGAAAACAACAACATCAACAAACCAAAAGCTTGTCTTCAAATTGCTGTATTCAGCATAGTCACAAAAAAAAGGGGGAAAAACAACAACAACATCAACAAACCAAAAGCTTGTCTTCAAATTGCTGTATTCAGCATAGTCACACAAAAAAAAGGGGGGGGGGGGGGGGGAACAAAAACAACAAGAACAAGAACAACAGTCTTGTCTTCAAGCTGCCTCTCTAAGTTCAAACATCAAAACAAACCCCAAGCTGCCCCTTCAGATCATTCATCAACAAATCCAACAGTTTGTTTTCAAATTGCCCTATTCAACAGTAATCAACAAACCAAACAGTCTGGTCTTCAAATTGCCCTGTTAAGTTCAGCCATCCACTTTGTTAGCTGTTGGTCATCAAATTGCCCTGTCCAGCACAGTCAGTCACATATCCAACTGTTTGCACTAAACTGCCCCTTTAGTTCAATCATCGACAACTCAAACGTTTTGTCTTTAAGCTGCCTGTTCAGCACAGTCATAAACAAGACCAACTTTTTGTCTTAAAGCCACCCTATTCTGCAAAGTTACAACAAAACCAACTTGTGTCGAAGGTGCCCTTCTGAGCGCAGTCATCAACAAGACCAACTTTTTGTCTTAAAGCCACCCTATTCAGCAAAGTCACCAACAAAACCAACTTGTCTTGAAGGTGCCCGCCTGAGCACAGTTATCAACAAAACCAATTTTCTTTCTAAAGTGTTGCCCCTCCAGAACAAAGAGTCTGCAAACAGTTTAAACTGTCTCATGTCCAAGTTGCCCCTTCATTTCAATCATCGACTCGACAAAACCTTCAGTTCAGACATCAACAACCCAAATGCCTCATCTTCTAGTTGACCTTCGGTTCAATCATCACAAAAACAAACAAACAAACAAACCCAAAACTCTAGTCTTCAAGTCGCCCCTTCAGTTCAGTCATCAAGATACCTAACAGTTTTACCTTCAGTTGTCCTTCACTGAGGTCATTAACAAACACAACTGTCTTTAAACGTAAGCCCAATTATCTGTCTTAAAGATGCCACTTCAATTCAGTCATCCACAAACCCATTGTTTTTTTTTCTTTTTTGGAAATGAAATGAGGCAGGGAACAGTAAACAATAAACAAGTGGGGTAACGTTTGCTCCCATAAGAAAGCCTAACACAGAGTAAATTTTATTCAAGACTGGCACAGCCTTTTAAACTCGAATAAAGTCAGACAAATACATAGACGAACAATCTAATAGTGGGGGAAAAAAAACAAGCGCAGGCCAACAACTGAACTGTCTTCATAGTAATGACTTGGCAAAGATTTGGACTTGGGGGGGGGGGGGGGGGGGGGGGGGGGGGGGGGGGGGAGTTTGAAGATGGAGAAAACTGTGAACATAAATTTAAGAAAATAATTACAGATATGAAAACTCTTCACTAGCTGCATAAGGGAACCATCGCAATCCCTTTTGAAGGCAGATATATTTGTATTGCCTGCTCCGAGGCCTTTCATCCGCTGGGTCGGAACTCATCAGGGAGACACGGCTGGTTGTGTCTGCGCTCCTGGCGTCAAATAGAGACACACCACAGTCCTTAATACTGTGGTGTTCTCACCACCAAGGGTGCAAAAAAGAATCCAATAGCACCCCCAAAGCAGCCAGTGAAGGGTAGTAAATGAAACCAAACGAAAGTGTGGGAGGAAGAAAGTTGCTGAAAAACTAAAGACATTATGCAAATAGTATAAAATGTAGGGGACAATCTTTGAGCCTACGCTTGAGGATCCACCCAAAGATGCAAGGGAGATCAAAAGACAAACACACAAACGGACAGAAGATTAGATTGTTCATCTATGTATTTGTCTGACTTTATTCAAGTTTAAAAGGCTGTGCCAATCTTGAATAAAAGTTACTCTGTGTTAGGTTTTCTTATGGGAGCAAACGTTACCCCACTTGTTAATTTTTTATTTATTTTTTTTTTTTTGCTGTCCCATCATCCACAGCCTGCCCAGCCTGCCGCAGCCCCAGCACCAGCAATCCACAGGGAGCAGTCAATGTCAAGTAGGTGGGAGGTAACCCATCGGAGGAGACACTGCACCACTGCCCAGTCACTTCGGTGGTGTTCAGTGGCGCCTGTTCTGATCCAACTTATGCAAAACACCATCTACTAAGCCCCCTATTGACAACAATAATTGCTTACTCGCAGAACCGGCATGAGTGAGCTCTCCCACCAAAGGGCACCACCACATCCGTCCAGCAAGAGCCCCATGGACTCGCTTGCCAATACTGGTGACCCCAACCGAATCAAACCAAGGCCACAGACCTGGAGAGGACATCAAAACTGAGGTCACCATGAGAGCAGGGCACAAATGGCCCCAGAATTTGAGACTTTTTTTTTTATTTGCTGAACGATGAGAATGAGAATGATGAAGATGATTGTACAAATTTCCATTCTGGTCTGAGACTGCATGACAGGGCTGTACTCTACGCTTATTTTCATAATATATTCCGGCATCAACCAGGCCCAAGAAATCTAGACACCTGCAGTGTTGGTCTGGAAATTTGAGCAACATTCTCAGAGACACATCCATTAAGTGGATGAAACTTCACTGTGTCATCCCAGTCTTCCTAACCGAGCCTGTAGTAAACTCAACTCTGGGTAGGAGCCTGTCGGGGCAGAAAAATCCCACATGACTCTGATAGGAATCGAACCCACGACTCCCAGCTGGGAGTCTGTGATGCTAACCACCTTCATCATGGCTGCTGGAAACCAAACGTTATTGGTTTAAGGCTGTCCCTCCAGCTCAGTCTGAAAAAAAAAATTCTGCTGCCTTGTTTTGGAAGTGTCCCCTCCTCACAAACAGTCTATAAAAAGTGTGCTGAAGGCCTGAGCAGGAACCTTGATGTCACTCTGCACAGTCATCGCTAAACATCACCTGGACGACAAACAGAACTTAATGGCAATTCGATCTTCCTTAATCCACATTTGTTTTTCGTGCCTAAATCATTACATTCCTTATTAGGCTGGAGACTATTTCCCCCTTTTTTTTTTTCACAGTCACCACAAGCGCTGAAATATCTTGTCTTGCTCACAACATATCACAACACTACCAAAGCATTTCTGCTGGCATGACGGAACTGCAGAGCAGAAATAATGAAAAGGAAAGATGGTCTTTATAACGCCGAAATAAGATATTTTGACCAGTCTGAACAGGTATCGTTATCTGTTGTGGGAAGTCAATCAGCTCTCCATTGTTTACACCAAGGAAATCCTAACAAAAAGTGTGAAAAATGCGTCCTCAGAAGGATCATATTGAAAGCAGTTTGCCACCTATCTGTGACTCCACTAAAAGGCGATTTCACTGGCCTGATTTCTGGCCTGAGTCTATCACTCAAAAAGCAACCCAAGAGCTGGAAAAAGCCAGAGGGAAGATTTTCCTAGACCTGAAGTAAACAACACAAAATCTTACTGGGCCTGAAAGGCAATTTTCAGATCTTTTAATGGGGCAGATGCCCACCTTGAGCCTGAACAGTGGCGCCACCTTGACCACAAACAAGAGAAAATAGTGATACATTCAAGAATAGCAGCATCAGTAATCATGTCATGAGGTGAGGGACACCAGGTAGGTATGGTGGGGAAGAAGACTTTCCATATCTACATCAGACTCCAGATTACTCAAAAGAATGTAGGTCTTTTTCTACACGAACAACTTTTACTATGCTGGCCCTTCTACTAGACGCATTATTGCAGTTATCATTGTAAGAAAAACACAAACAAAATCAAACAAACCAAAAAGCACCTAAGTCTGCAAAACTTTCTTCCACTGTTCAACTTTCTTCTGCTTTTGACAATATTAATTACAACTTTTACGACAATCACAACTCAATACTTCAACATCGATGCAGACCTAAAATAAAGATTACAACAACAAAGTTAAATCACACTATCTACAGCCCGGCACGCCCTATCAGTTCCTATAAAAAGGTTTAACAAATACACTGAGCACACCAACGCTTTCGCAATCACAGAGTCACAACGACACTCCACTCCAAATTTGTCTGCATCTAATTCCTTTTTAAGTTAACTGCACTAGAACTGCAAGAAGAATGTTTTGTGGTTAATACCAATTAATTCCATCGTTAGTGAAAACCAAACCACCGTTAGCAGATGTTGCATCATAAGCAAGGGGTGATTTCAATGTATCTGTATTTCAACAAACTTCCGATCACAGGGAACTGCGCCCACTTGCAAAATCGATGTTGTCTGCTTAATGAGCATGATATTCATTCTGATGATGGGAGAAAAAATGGCTTTTGATTTTCTTAAAATGTCCGAGTCATAAGGGTGCCAGAAGACTGGGATTCCAGAGCATAAATGATACACATAGTGCCCTGACACTGGTAGATTTTTACCTCATTTTTTTTTCAGCTTATTTAAAATTTGATGTTTTTCTTTTTTCTTTCTTTATTTTTTTTATTTTTATTTTTTTTTCCTAATTACCTTTTCCTTCAATCTAAACACAAGTACATTATATCACTGACAACAAACCTCAGGTTCAGTTTTTGTAAACTCGTGTTGAGGTCTTGCAGAGTTTCCAGTAGAAAGCGCCACCTGTTCACTCCCACCCGGTAGTTGTTTCCCTTCACAAAGTAGGGATCAAGGAAGAAAACTGGGTAGACATGGGAGGCGTTTTCACAAGCTGCTAGCAAAGCGGGGTTGTCATGGAGACGCAGCCCTTTGCGAAACCAGTGAATTGTTCTCTGGGTCATGATTTGATCTGGAAGACAGACAATGAACAGCAAGAGACTTCAATATATGAAATGGAAAAGTAAATCTCAACACCATGAAACATGAGTGGCTGGCAGAAAGAGAAATCTATACAGTAAGAGTTTCTTTGAATAAATCATACGTGACTGAGTACATGTTATGTCTTACTTGGGGTCAAAGCAGTAGATCTGTCTCTTTTCTCTGACTGAAGAAGAGTTTGGTGTTGATTTGTATATTTTCAAATCTAGATGCATTTCTGTTATTGCAACCATGTACCATATTTATCTTTCCCTGTGCTGCCTTGCTGAACATCATACATGCATTTCAACATCCATGAATTCAAAATACTTATTTTTTTACACTCTGTTGTTTGATATATTGATTTTTTTTCAATCCGCTCCATCTCCTACCTGACTCTTTCATCCTGACTAAACACTCGTTTATATTCAAATGCTTTTCTTCTTCACTTCATTGACACGGTTCCAGCACTTTTATGTCAAACCGCATGTTCTCCTGCCACATTGTGAGATTGCCCATGATGTGCCGATGTAGTGTGTGTGTGTGTGGTGTGTGTGTGGGGTGTGTGTGTGTCTGTGTGTGTGTGTGTGTGGGGTGTGTGTGTGTGTGTGTGTGTGTGTGGGTCTGTGTGTGTGTGTGTGTGTGTGTGTGTGTGTGTCTGTGTGTGTGTGTGTGTGTGTGTGTGTGTGTGAGTGTGTGTGTGTGTGTGTGTGTGTGTGTGTGTGTGTGTGTGTGTGTGTTGTGGTTGTGTGTGTGTGTGTGTGTGTGTGTGTGTGTGTGTGTGTGTGTGTGTGTCTGTCTGTCTGTCTGTCTGTCTGTCTGTGTGTGTGTGTGTGTGTGTGTGTGTGTGTGTGTGTGTGTGTGTGTGTGTGTCTGACTGTGTGTGTGTGTGTGTGTGTGTGTGTGTGTGTGTGTGTGGTGTGTGTGTGTGTGTCTGTTGTGTGTGTGTGTGTGGTGTGGTGTGTGTGTGTGTGTGTGTGTGTGTGTGTGTGTGTGCGTGTGTGTGAGTGTGTGTGTCTGTGTGTGTGTGTGTGTGTGTGTGTGGTGTGTGGTGTGTCTGTCTGTCTGTCTGTCTCTGTGTGTGTGTGTGTGTGTGTGTGTGTGTGTGTGTGTGGTCTGTCTGTCTGTCTGTCTGTGTATATATATATTTATATATATATATATAATATAATATATATATATATATATATATATATATATATATATATATATATATATATATATATATATATATATATACATATATATATATATATATATATCTACCTGGAATTCCCTTTTTTTCTGTGCCACTTCAGTGGCATCACCTCACACTGTTCATTTCATAGAAAGAACTCTGCCTTGGATCCAGTTCGGGCAGAAAACTCCCACACGTAAATGACTCTGTTAGGAATTAACCCACAACATCCCAGCCAGGAATCAGCAAAGCTAAAAATTACGCTAGAGAGCTAGTTTGCGAGTCAGTTTTGTATAGGTTGACTAGCTCAAAGTGAGGGCAGCAGAAGTGGTATCTTGAGCAGGGTGACCACTATGAACCCTCTACACTCAGCCTGTAAGGACATCCAAGAGTTTAATTCTCATGCACTTATTTTGACAGGTTAGATTCCCTGATGGCAGGCTGGAAGAAACCCTACAGCTGATACTGAATGTAGGCAGCTCTGTTGAACAGTCAATTACTGATGGAGGCCTCTCTGCCTTGTTGCTGAGGGCTAGACAGCTCGCTCACCAAGTCATTACAGATATAATGCTGTTCTACAGCATGGTGAGCCTAGTGACCTTCTTTGAAATAATGAGCTTCGGAAAGCTTGTTCAGCATGTCTGTCACTCTGGAAATCCTATGGCATGGGTTTGAGGCAAATCATGCAACTTTCTTCTGAACTGACCTAAGCCAAACAATGATCCCTTACACGAGATCCTAGAGCTCACATTATACCAAGGGGCCTTGCAAAGGCTGTTTTTCCCCAAGCTCAGTGAAGGCCGTCTTAAAGTTGCATTTTAGGCAGTTGAAGTGTCCATCTGGCTTTGGCTGTAGCGTATTAGTGTTCACATGATCCTCCTGGCCGAGATACTGCCTGCAAGGGGACACAACGTTCTTGACTGTTTGCACATTGTAACTGGCTATTGTTCTGCACCTGGTAAGGATGAAGAGTAAGGACTAGTGACTTTCTGGGCAATATCCACATTTACCTCCACATACTTTGCATGAAGTACGGAAAAGCAACTTTCTCAAAGTTGCATATTCGAGGGCATATGCAAATATGAGAAAGTTGTTTCTCTGTACTTTGTGAAGAAGACTACAGGGGAGGAATGTGGATATGGCCGCTTTCTGCTTTTTGTGGCTAGCAGCATGCGAGTCTTCTTCCACTGACTCCAGGCACTGGACTTGGAGTTAATCTTTTTGCACACACACACACACACACACACGCACACACACACAAAACTCTTCATCCCCTCTGCCATCCCCCCCCCCCCCCCCCCTCCTTTCGCGAACACACACACACACACACACACACACACACACACACACACACACACACACATGGTACACACGCACTCGCTCACGCACTACGGTTGTGACTAACGCCACAACCCGCAAATACTCATGTAAAACATAATCTGTCACGCGGACATCATGGTCATACATAACAGGCAAAACATAGGCAAAATCGAATTCGGAAGCATCCTGCCCTCCACCCCATCCGCTTCGGTGTTGATGTCGCTGACTGACGGTCTCCGGCTCAAGCCCTAATCCTGACCCTGCAAGGCGAATCAACAAGATCGACACAAACTGACAACATACATTGGCAGCGTTGGTACACGTGCACCCCTCGTGTTACACAACATGCTTGTTTTTAATTTTCCCATATATATACTCAAGAAATATGAACTTCGCCCGTGTACATCGTTCTTAGCAGAATTAATCATCTACATTATGCGTTACCTGTCGATCTCTTGGTTGATCACAGAGAGTGCACAAACACGTAAGCTGTTCCTCTTAAATTTTGAGGAAAAAAACAGCAGACGATATTGTGGACTGCTAGCACAATTTTCTTTTTCGTGAGAACCGTAAGTCATTTGGAGTTGTCGTTCCTCTCTCTCTCCCTCTCTCTCTCTCTCTCTCTCTCTCTCCAAGCGGCCACACGCCACAATTCAGAAGTTTTCAAAAGTTGGATCGGGGTTAGGGAGACGAACAACTTTGAATTGCGTATGACTAAGGTATTAATAAGATTAGGAACCAGGGTGATGTCTCTGCGTTTGAGCATACATGACCGCGCTGTCGTGCTACTCACAAAAAAACCTGTCTGGATTTTCCTATCAAAACTTTGACACAGATCATGGAGTGCTACAACTAAGACTTACTTGCATCACACTGAGTAGCCTGGACGAAAACCATGATTGAAGTTGTTGATAATGCTGAGATTGTTTCCAATCAAACCACCCAGGATCATATTTTCAGAGTCCTTACTCGATTCTTCTGAAGGCACGCTTGCGCTCCTTCTGGAAGAGGCCATACTTTGTACGTATCCTGATTCGTTTAGCTTGTTGGTAAGCTTTCTTTTTCTTCCATATGAGTCTTTTCACTCTGTTGTTCAGCCACAGAAGTCGATGTCTGTGTGAACGTAAGGCAGATGGGATATGTTTGTTAATGGCCTGGAAAGCTGCTCTTTACATTACTGCCGTGTTCCGCCCGTAAAGAGGGGGCAGACTTTTGTGGGGGACCTTGGAGGCAGCTGTCATTATTCCTATCCATCTTCCCTTCCTGAATAAACAGATCTTCTTCACAATTCCTTTGGTTAGGTATGGTCGTGTATAGAAATCTGTCACACCTAGATCATGATCTGATATTCAGGGTGCATTAACTGTTGCTTCAAGAAGAACGAGATTTGTTGTGAGAACCAGACCAAGAGGGTTGGTGCCTCCGGTAGGTTGCCCGTGAATCTCACTAAATAACCTTCATGCTAACCAACAGGTAAACAGTGTTCACACTAGCCGAGACTAGCACGTAATACTGCAGAAATAGTTAATTTATACCCTGAAACGTTCACTCATTCTAAAGCATCGTTGGACATCAACACAGAAAAGCAGCGACCTGGCAAACAAGGGCAGGTCATTCAACAACGGTGTAAAATCACATGTCCCAATTTCCATTTCTGTCCATAATGCCTTATTTTACTACAAGCTTTACTGTACTCCAAAAGAGACTATAACTTTCATAGTTTTGTGTCCGCTCGCGCGCGCGCGCGCGCGCACGCGTGTGTGTGTGTGTGTGTGTGTGTGTGTGTGTGTGTGTGTGTGTGTGTGTGTGTGTGTGTGTGTGCGTGCGTGCATGTGTGTCCGCGCGCGCGCGCGCGCGCGCGCGCGCGTGTGTGTGTGTGTGTGTGTGTGTGTGTGTGTGTGTGTGTGTGTGTGTGTGTGTGTGTGTGCATGCGTGTATGCGTGAGTGTGTGTGTGTATTTCTTCTTGAAGTTCTTCCCCTTTAATGGCCAACGTCATTCAACTAACGAAAGACGTCACTTTAAAAAAAAAAAATAAGGATGGTATCAAACCTGGAAAAATTGAAGTTAAAAAAAAAAGCCTGCTGCAGTCCATGTGAGCATTTGTAGGCATGTGTAAAGCAAATCGAAATACCTTTCATGCCTACTCTCATGATGACCTCAGTTTTGATTTCCTCTCCCTGTTTGTGCCCTTTAATTGATGAGTTCATGTTGAGGTCGTCGCTATTGGCAAGTTCAAAGGGACCTTGAGCCGTGAACGGTGAGATTTACGTCCCATTGGCCAGACGCCCTTAAAGAAAAGGTTTCCAAGAATCAAAAAAAAATCTAAAGTGATCTTGATTTTGGGCCCCAAAGCTCTCTTGTCCGTTCCGATTTGAATTTGAAGAATGTATACAAAAAATTTGGGTGCGTAGCGCCATCCTTACGTATCTAAACATCCATTTTTAGCCCTACGACCAATAGATTACGTGTCGTAAACCAACAAACCCTTAAATTGCGGTCAATACCTACAATTGACCTGACGAAAAAGCTATTTTTAAAACACTGTCTAACCCTATCCCTTTTGCTCTACAACAAAAGAAAGAAAAATAGTATAAGGCCCTTTGAGGGGAGGGGTTAGGCAGTCACAAACTGGTAATGTCAGTAGGTCCCCCGGGGGAGGCGCTAATGTTCCCCCATGTCTATGTTCCCCCATGTCTGGATCCCCCATGTCTTTTTTCCCCCACCCCCATTTCCCCAAGGCGGGTTTTTCCCCCACCCCTATTCCCCCGGGTCTTTTTTTCCCCCCCCCTCCATTTCCCCCCCAGGCTAGTTCCCCCATTTCCCAATTCCCCCGGGTCATGTTCCCCCACCTCAATTCCCCCGGTCTGTTTTCCCCCCACCTCCATTTTCCCCCCGGGTCATGTTCCCCCACCTCCTTTTCCCCATCTATGTTCCCCCACCCCAAATTTTTCCCCCATTTATGTTCCCCCACCCCATTTTCCCCCCAGTTATTTCCCCCACCTCCATATTCCCCCATGTCTATGTTCCCCCACCCCTTTTCCCCCCAGCTATGTTCCCCCACCCCCATATTCCCCATGTCTATTTTCCCCCCCACCCCCCCTTTTCCCCCCATTCTTTTCCCCCACCTCCTATTCCCCCCAGGTTATTTCCCCCCCTCCATATTTCCCCAGGTCTATTTTCCCCCCCACCTCCATATTTCCCCAGGTCGTTTTCCCCCCCACCTCCAATTTCCCCAGGTCTGTTTTTCCCCCCCCTCCATTTTTTCCCCGGGCCCGGGTTTTCCCCCACCTCCTTTTCCCCCCAGGTCTATTTTCCCCCCACCTCCATATTCCCCCAGGTCTTTTTTTCCCCCCACCTCCATTTTTCCCCCAGGCTGTGTTCCCCCACCTCCATATTTCCCCAGGTCTATTTCCCCCCCACCTCCATATTCCCCCGGGTCTTTTTCCCCCACCTCCATATTTCCCCGGGTTTATTTTCCCCCCCACCTCCATATTCCCCCAGGTCTTTTCCCCACCTCCTATTCCCCCAGGCTATGTTCCCCCATTTCCCTTTTCCCCCGGGTCTATGTTCCCCCCCTTCCTTTTCCCCCCCCAGGTCTTGTTCCCCACCTCCATATTCCCCGGGTCTATTTTTTTCCCCCACCTCCATTTCCCCCAGGTCTTTTTCCCCCCCCCTCCATTTTCCCCCCGGGTCTGTTTTCCCCCCCACCCCATTTTTCCCCCAGGTCTGTGTTCCCCCCCCCTCCATATTCCCCCCGGTCTTGGTTCCCCCACCCCCAAATTTCCCCCCAGGTCTGTGTCCCCCACCTCCAATTCCCAGGTCTTTTCCCCCCCCACCTCCATATTCCCCCAGGCTATTTTCCCCCCCACCTCCATATTCCCCCAGGTCTTGTCCCCCCCCCTATTCCCCAGTCTATTTCCACCACCTACCTCCCGTGCCGTACGTTTACCTCGTGCCGTACGGTCCCGGCCGTACGGTCTCGTATCGTACGTGACCGGGAGTATACTTTTTACAGAACAAGTTGTATCCTACTGATATGTTGCAATGTCATTTATTATGTTTTAAACCGAGAGAAGAGCCGGAATACATTTAGCCCAAAAATTTGTTTTGATCCTTTTTTTGCTTTGCTTTTTTTTCTCGTATTTGGTGACAGGAGCTTGTTATCATTAATTTGTTGTTTTTTACAGTTTTTAGTTAATGGTTATACACGCGGTTTTCCAAGCTAAAGGTTGGTGACCTTACGTTTAAAATTCCGAGTCCCCCGAGTAAAGCGGATGGTTTAGTGCGTCAAAATATTTTTTTGTAAATTATTTCTTTCCTACTTCATCCCCCCTCCCCTTAGGCCCAAAAACCCCTGGCCCGGGCCAAAAATAAAATTTTTAAAAAAAAATTTTAGTTTTCCCGGTTTATTTAATTTTAAAAAGAAATTTTAAAAAACCAAAACGAAGAAGAGAGAGAGAGAGAGAGAGAGAAGAGAGAGAGAGAGGAGAGAGAGAGAGAGAAGAGCGAGAAGAAGCGAGAGAGCGAAGAGAGAGAGAATTTAGAGAGAGACAAAGACGAGGACAGCGAATATAGAGAGAGAGGAAAGGGGAGAGAGAGAGAGAGAGAGGAGAGGGGGAGAGAGAGAGAAGAAGAGAGAGAGAGAGAGAGCGGGAAGAGAGATGCGGAACAGAGATTACAGGAGACGAAAAAGATAACTAAGAAATCTCTCTCTCCCTATTCCCCTCTCTCTCTCTCTCTTCCCCCCTCTCTCTTCTCCTTCCCTCTCTCTCTCTCTCTCTCTCTCTCTCTCAACAAGGGGGCAGAAACATTGTGCCAAAACTTTTCGGTATTTAACTGTTAATAGACCGAGTTTGCCCCCTACAAAAATCTGCGCTGCAGTACAGCATTCTACTTTTCATCATGAGAGTTTTTGCCACTAGTGCAAAAAAGAAAAAAAAAACAAAACACCGAAAGTATGAACTACGCACGATGCAAAAGGGCATAGCCAATAAGACGCAATACCTTCGACTTCTTTCTCCTTCTTTCCATCTAATAGAGCAAACAAAAATCCCTTAGTGACAGAGGGCATCGCTTTTTGTATTTTCGTACTCTCGTAGTGCCAAAAAAAGGTAGAGGTTTGAAATACGTAGTGCTAGCTAAGACTAAGCGAAAACTCTCTCTTCTTCTCCCCCCTCTCTCTCTCCCTCTCTCCTCCCCCTCTCTCTTCATTAGATTTTATTCATGGGATATTCTCAAAATTTATATGGAGCAACAAACAAAACAAAAAAAATTTTTTCCCGTTATTTATTATCCCGGGGGCCCGGGAAATTTCCCCGGCTAATTGCACCTGGATTGGGTTAACGGGTTTGTTGGTAAAAATTTTCACATAAAATCGATTTTTTGTACTATGAAAATCGATTTTCGTGAAATGCAACAATTCACTTTCCGGCCGAAAATCAATTTTTATAGTTTAAAATCAATTTATAAGCAAAATTACTTACCAATAGGCCCAATAATCATCCCGGGCAAAAAACGCCCATAACGATTACGGGGCCGGTTATTGATTTTACACCAACATTGATTTTGGTAAATAATTGCACATAAAAATTTATTTCGGCCCATTATTGTTGTTGGGGGCCTGTTAAAGAACCGGCTAATTTTCCCCCGGTTTTTTGTTATTGGCCATTGGTAAGTAATTTGCACAGAAAACGATTTTTATACTAAAAAATTGATTTTCGGCCGGAAAATGAATTTGTGAATTTTTCATTCACAGAGAGGAGAGAGGGGAGGGAGAAGAGAGAAGAGAGGAAGGGGAAAAGGAAAGAGAGAGGGGGAGGAGGAGGGGAGAGAGAGAGAGAGAGTTTAAAATTTGTTTATCGCATCCTTAAAAAAGATCCAAAATAGCAAAAAAAAAAATTAAAAGGGGGGAAGGGGGGAGAGAGAGAGAGGAAGAGAGAGAGGTTTTAAAAAAAGTAAAGTCAAATTTTTTGGTTGGTCCGCGGAAAAACAAAGGGGTGACGAGAAGAATGGTCGAAAGAAAATGTTCTGTCATGCCTTTAAAAAAACATACCAACAATAGCAAAAAGAAATTAAAAGGAGAGAGCGAGCGAGCGAGAGAGAGAAGAGAGAGAGAGGAGGAGAGAGAGAGAGAGAGAGAGAGAGAGAGAGAGAGAGAGCGAGCGAGAGATGAACTAATATTTTTACCAGTATTACGTATACTATATGGTGACAGGAAGAGAAAAGAAAGAGAGAGAGAGAGAGAAAGAAAGAGAAATTGCAGACATTGCGCGCACGCACACACCACACACACACCACACACACCACACACACCACACACGTTCTTTCCTAATTTGTTTCTTTTTTTTATAATCGTAGTGATTATAGAGTGAGTGAAGAGACGTAGCGATAAAGACGGTGTCTGGAAATCGTAGTGGTAATCATAAATAGTTGTATAGGTACAAGTTATGAAGGGAAATCGTCTTGCGAATGACACTGTAGTGATATCGGGTAATAGTCGTTTGGATATGTAGATTAGTGTTCCGTAGAGCTTTAGCCCGTTAGTGATATTGACACGTAGTGATATTACGGGATGTCCCCGAAATTCTGTGCCCATGTGATCAGCAACTAAAATGCGCATTGGATGTGCATGCATATCCCTACTTGTGAAATGAAATAAATTATTTGCACCCACATGTGGGGCAGGACAGGTCAAAGTGAGCAGGTGAGGGTTCTTCAGTTTTCTGCATCGAGCAGAACCGAAAACACCCGAAAAAGTGCGTGCAAATAGCCCCCAGAATTTCGTATACTATTCTTCAAGATTTTAGCCCCAGAATTTCGTATACTATTCTTCAAGATTACCTCACCCTCCCTCTATCATCATCCATTGATCTCATCGATTTCTCTTTATGCTCATTATGTTGGTGTGACATTCTGTCAAATTCTTTCTTTTTTTCCCCCGCGTTTCTAGCCTAATGTTGACCCCGGATCTGCTTTCCTGACTGACATAACTTGTGTTGTATAACCCGGCTGCCCCCAAAATGTCGGTGTCCCCGCATCGGCGTGGCAGGTCAGAATACACCCGGTATATAAGTGGCCCAGGCTAAAATATACTCTGGTACGAAATGGCCTAGATTGCTTTTTACCCTGGAATACCACGTGGCCGGGGACCTTATACAACCGCCGAGCCGTCCTCCAGCCCCCTTCCTCCGGGGAGAATGTACCAAAGCGTTTTGAAGAGATACTTGGCATCTGCCAGGAGCGGCAGTGCACACATCTCATATCCCCACTTTTTTCTAGGTTTTTTGTTGTCGTTTGTTTTTGCCCAATGTCAAATTTGCGCTGTGGTCCCCACCTCCCCCGTTCCCTTTACAGTCATGTCTAGTAAAATCTGTGCCGTGGTAACCCCCTTCCCCTCCACCCACCCACACTCTATCTCTCCCCGTCTCTCTCAAAATACGTTTGTGTGCATTCATTTATAAATATGCACTTACTTATGAAAACTTGAATATAAAGTGTAATACCAGAGAAAGGTTGTTTGATTCCCCCTTTTTATGGCAATATACACTCCAATGGCAGCAGTGTTTTTCTTTTCTTTTGTTTGTTTTTTTTGTTTTATGCATTCACACATTCTTGGCATACATCTGTTTTCTATCTCGACTAATTATATGGAAGTTATTTTACCTCTTGGACGCGCATGGTTGTAACAATGTTGATTGTCAGGATGCTCGGGAGAGCACAAACATCCGTCAACAATTATGTCATTTATGTAAAGAGGAAATGAATTAGTAGGAAGATTTTGATGTTTTTGTAAGGTTGTTATCAGGAAGTACTTCGTTTTCTGTGGATGTGGACACAAATGATTTAGTTCAGACCAGTCAACTAACTGGTTAATAGTCTCCTGAAGAGCTGTTGAGAACCCAACAACACTGCTGCTATTACCGTGTACGTGTTAAAGCCATGTCATCTGCAAATAACTCGCACACAGCAGTAAGAAACAAAGGCAAGTCATTAATGTAAATTGAAAATTATAAGGGTCCTAGGACAGAACCGTGTGGAACACCATATTCAGTAGGCAGTAGATTGTATTTTTTCACTGAACGATACTGATTGTTTTCTATCTGACAGGAAAGATGACATGAGTTTGAATGAGTTGGTTGACAAAGCATAGATCTTGAATTTTGTTTTAGGAGGAGTGTGTAGTCAAGTACATCAAAGGCTTTAGTGAAATAAACAAAAACAACACCAGTAATTTCGTTATAATTGATATTAATTAACCAGTTTGTCTTCTAAGAGAGAGAGAGAGAGAGATCTCAAATGCAACTTGCAAGATGTCACAAAACTTCATGCATTTTGTTGAATGTAAATAGAAAGACAGAAAGAATGCAAAACTGACTGTTTTTGCATGTGCGTAAATTCTTTGTTGTAATTTGTTCTGTTTTGTGTGTGTGTGTAATGTATGTGTGCGTTTCTATCTGGTACAATTTTCCCTCTCTTTTCTTTTTGTCTGTTTTCATATAGTTTTTGTTTTATTTTATTGTTGTTGTTTCATTTTCAGCACCTTCTCAAGTTGACTGAACATCCATGACAGGAAGTCACCATCACCTCCATCTTCATGAACTTGCCAACACTGAAGACTTCAACATGGGCATGAGTGTGAAGGGAGATAATGTTGCTTGTTTAGCTCATGGCAAAGGGACATATCAGGAATATGAGGAGGAAACCAAAACAGAGGTCACCATGACAGCCAATGTGTGAGAGGCTATAGAATTTGAAGCTTTTCCTTTTCGAATGATGAATGCGACAGAAGATGATGCAGCGGAGCTCCATCTTGGAATCATGTGGACACAGCTGCAGTCATTATATGCTTCCTTTCTTAATAATATTATCTCAGCATGAACCATTCTATTCTGGAAAAAGAATGAAAGAAACTGAGAATGTTAAAAACATAATGATTTCATTGTTTTATTCTTGGTCTTTGTAAATAAAACCGATACACTTGAACGGAGACTAAAATAAAAACTCACAAGAACATGATGAAAGAAACAGGAATGGATCTGGAGAACAAAGTATATGCGTCACTTGCGTCCTGCTTGTTGATACTTTGGGGTCTTTTTTAGTCTTTTTTAAGGTGTCTTTTTTTTATCCTCCTTTGTGGATAATTACTACCCTGTAGACACATAACATACAGCGATAACTGGACAATATGTACCTGCATGATGTACTTCAAATGAATACCTAAAATGTTGAATGCATGAACTGAGAGAGACGGACATGACGTGTGAGGAAATTGGATGCAGTGACTAAACTTCTTTGTCCACAAGAAATATTCATTGGCCTGGAGATCTTCTTTTTCCTCCTGTCTGGGCCTGTTTAATATTTCTGCTCCACCTCCATCAACAAAGCTCTTTCCTATGGCAATACACAAGAGGACATTGGCCAATGTGAAAAAGCATGTCCGAGGCTGCAATGCTGATGGACAGTTACAATGCTTGATGACTACTTCTATTGCTTGTAGTGCGCCTAAATACCAGTGACCTTCATGCAATGTACCACTCGTTTTGCTTTACTGTCCTGACAGACTTAGGGAATTAACAGGTGTGTGATTTTCAAAGGCATCAAACCATTAGCGTTCCTTTACAGCTCAGCTCAATAACCAATAACTTTCTACTATGCTCTTTAACCTGGTGAAAGCTTGATAAGTCTGCCTACTGATTCTGGTGTGAAAATCAATCGGTAGCATCTACTGATCTATTCATTGTCAATTCCTCTGGAAGCATAAAAAAAAAGAAGAAGAAATTGTCCATGTGGTCAAGTCATGGGGCTCCATATGCATGTTCTCCATCATTACTTGCCCCTTAGCCACTGTGGTACAGTGGTTCAAGTCACAGACGTGTAGGCTGGGAAGTCGTGGGTTCACTTCTCATCACAGGCATTATCTATGGGATTTTTCAGACCCAGTCAGCTCTTATCTTGTTGATTAGAATGTGCTACGGGCTCAAACTTCACTGCTCAGTCCTATCCACCTACTGGATGCATCTCTAAAAGCGTTGTTTAAATTACCTGTTTGCAGGTGACTGTATATCTCAGGCCTGGTTAACATTCAGGTACGTTTTGAAAGGAAGCATAGAGTACGGTCCTAACTTGTAATCTCTGAACAGAGTGAATTCCACAGGATCCTCATTCTCACTGATTAGCACTGAACAAAAAGACCAAATTCTCTGCCCTTCGTCATGGCCTGCTCATGTAATGCCCTCATTCTTAATTTCCTCTCCACTTCAAAACCTTTGACGACTTTAAAGTTATCTTAAAAAAAAATTAAGTACTGTATTCATCAATGATTCAACGCCCATCTTGCGCCGAATTCAATGCGATAAGTGATTGCTTGTTCTTCCTTTTCATTATCCTGAGTGTTGTTTATCTTGCCTGAAGAAGACCTAAGAGGTCGAAACGCATCGTGTTTTGTCTTGTGATCTGTGTGTTCATGTTTGGTGGATGCGGTACTTAATTCTTTTTTTAAAGATTTGTTGAGATTGCCGCCTGCAGTCGCCTCATTCTGCAACTAGACATATGTTCAAAGTTGTTGGAATCGGCAAATTCATGTCATTCGATGGACATGATGGTGCTCTCCACAGAGGGACGCTCCCACACCTGCTCCACAACAAAACAATTACCACTGCAAGTGGGCGACGACTTGCATTACTGGATCAGAACACGCATCATCTTACGCCACCAGTGTGGCTCTGCAGCAGTGCAGTGTGTTCTCTGGTAAACTGCTTCTTGACGACTTGATACCGATTGCTGCTCATGGATTCCCAGATACCGGGGCTGCGTCGGCACAAACCTGGATATGGCTGGGTATGTGAGGAGCCGGAATGAGCGGTGTGGAAGTAATGCCACTACGGGGTGCAGAGAGAAATCATGGTCTGTTCTGTGTGTTTACGGCCCCATGATACCAGTAGCATGACCAACGTGATGCTGATATAATGTTGGCAACCCTTCTTTTCTCCTAGACATGTTCAATCTGCACTTGATGTCTGGCAACGAGTTCAGACAGACAGAGAGCAAACATTCATGCACAGCTGATGTGCGAGGCTGAGGGGTCAAAGATGAAAATTAGCATGTGGCACTGGCACATAACACAGCCCTGGATCTATCCACAAAAACCTGTGTGTGAGTGTGTGCACGCGCGCGCCTTTGTGCGCGCGCGCATTCTGACACGGGCAGAGAGAGAGAGAGAAAGAGAGAGATGATACCACGCCCAGCAACAAGATCCAAAGAAAACAATGAAAAAGACATGTCAAATGACAATGACAGAATTTACAATTACCAACACCCTGGTCCCTCAAAAAAAAAGCAAACATAAAATTGATCTACACACACACAAACACACACATGCAGTTGAGGCATGAAACACTGATTCCATATATTCTTGTGAGAATTTTTTTTACAAACACTCAGACATGATCATCAGAAGAATTATTCCCAATGTATATATAATAACCAAGCATTTTCTGCCATTCTCGCTCGATCTCTCGATCTTCAAATAAAAGAATCATCAATGCACACATCTTAATGGGCTACTTCAAATAAACATAGCTAAAAATGATTCAAGCGTTTTTTTCTTTTCCTTTTTTTTCCCTTTAATTCGGATGGAGATGAGCTCTGATTGTTTTTATTTTTGCTGTCTCATCTTCTGAGCCACTTCAGTGGCATTACACACACGCCTTTCATTCCAGCTTCAGCTCCACAACCACACCCAAGCTTGTCCTGCTGCAGTCTGGCACCAGCTGTCCACTAGGAGCAGTCAGTATCAGTCATCAAGAGGCAACCCACCGTAAGAGACGCTGCACTGCAGCTGAATCACTTTGGTCTTGTTCTGTTCAGTGGTGTCTGTTCTGATTCAACATCCACAGAGCACCACCTACTAAACCCCCTCTTGAAGACAATAATTGCTTCGTAGCGGAACCAGAGTTACTGAGCATCCACTTGTTGAAGGTGCAAACTCTGCCCTCTCAGAGGCCTTTCTCACGCATCGCCCTTTCTGGATTTCACCACCACAACAAAATCCATACTTGTCTTGGGCCATTAACAGCAGCTCACATGGAACTGTCAGTGTCTGGTCACCATGAGCCATCTCTCTTTTCTTTAATTCTTTCCCAAGAAACTTCTTGCGTCATTTGAGGGTTTCTACACATAACTAAGTACATGTGTGCACACAACAGACAAGAAAGCATATGTTCCATCCAGTCACTTCACGCATCTTTCAGTCTGAACAGATATTCTGTATCTTTCCTCCTTTAATCTCAGGTTGCTTTGTTCATGACATCCATTGTGCTACGAGTAGGATGTGAAGGACACTCCGCAGCTGGTGGCTTGTTTGAAGATGAGTCTGGCCTAACTGTCCCGACCATGACTTCAAGAAGGCTTGCTTGGCTCTGAGTCCATCATTTGTGAGGTCTTTTTCTGCCTTCACAGACCTTCCTCAGGGCCACCTTTCTCCTGGACTTGGTCAGAGAAAACTGCTGTCCACTTGTTGGTGTTCAAGGAGGATTTCCATTCACACTGTGGGAAACCCTAGAAGTGTGCACATTGAGGTTTGCATCGCCTGTGCCTTGGAGTTGATCACATCTGTATGTCTATCTGTGTGTATGTACCTTTTTGTGCATATATCTATGACTGAACGCAAGTGTAAGATGGATAAAGAGAGAAAATATGAGCTTGCGGATGCAGGATAAGAGACGGAAACAACAGAGAGGTGTGTGTGTGTGTGTGTGTGTGTGTGTGTGTGTGTGTGTGGTTCCTAAATCAATCTTGTTTTATCAAGCAGTTGTATATTGCACAAGCTGAAGATGACAAGATATGATCAAACTGACACAAAACATCAGACAAAGTATCAAATAATCAGACAGAAGAGGATTAACAAGACAATTACAAAGGTAACCTACAAGTCCCTCCACAAACAACACAAAGAAGATGGAATACTAAACAAGCACAGCCTCTTTCAGAAACAAGAAAACCCACAGAAGATGGCAAACTTAACTAGTATTATCACCGACAGCCACAAGACGGAGAAAAAAAAAAGAACACAAAAACAGTACTGGTCTCTCTGAGACTACAGACAACATAAACAAAATGCAACACTTGAAATTTACACTAATTTTCAGGCAAAAGAGAATACGAGAACATGACCAGCATAATCATTTTCAGACACGCCAAAAAGAACATGGAATACTTAACCTGTACAGCGATTCCCAGACACAATTTACAACATAAAGAAAATGAAATACTATACAAAAGCAATTTTTATCAGACACAAAGGCAACACAAAGAACATAGAACATGAAACCAGTATGATCATTTTCTGACACATGACAACACAAAGGTCATGGAACACTACACCTGTACAGACATTTTCAGACAGCACTCACAGCACGGCATAAACCAGTGCAATCATTTTCAGACACACAAAGAACAGGGCACACTAAAACTAGTGCGGTTGGTTTCAGACTGCACAACGAACATGGCATAATACACTTTTACAGTCATTATCAGCCACGTGGGACTGTAAAAAAAAAAAAAAAGCATGGAATACTAGACCATCACAGTCACTTTCAGTTGCTCTTTCAGAAAAAAAAACCCACAATAAAACTGAAAAGCTAAAACAGTACAGTCCTTTCAGACACAACATGGTATGGAATGCTAAACCAGTGCATCATACGAAACCAGGACAGTCACAAGTGCTGTCAAATATTAAACTAGCGCAGTCACTAGCATACCCCAGACAAAAACAAAAAACACGAAAGAGTAAACCAGTACAAACACACTAGACCAATACAGTTACTGCAAACCAATGCTGTCAATATTCCCCCAGAATATTATTTATGAGTCTGTCCACTTAATTCACCTGTATGTAAGTTGAAGTTATTTTCACATTTGAAATGACTGCTGAAGTAAGAATCAACAACAACCTAGCATCTTTTCAACAGTACTTGTTACGGGCAGGCTAAAGCAAAATATAAATCAATGTCATCAGCAGATTCATTGAGACAATACTGGAGAAGCAAATCGTACATTCTATAAAGAAGAAATGCAGAAAAAGGACGATGAGAGAAAAAAAAGGGATCATTCGTGAACATGCAACATTCCAACTTTGAAAGTTTTAAGTTTCTATTCAATGAAATTTAATTCCCCCCTTGTACGCAGATTTAAATCAGAAGCACTACCATTCTACAACACACAGTGGTTGACACATGATACCCAACACAATAAAAACAGACTTCAGAAACAGAACCTGCCGACATCCTCACAACATCGAAAATGTGCTCAATAAACACAATAGGATGATATTGCCAGATGATTCATATGACCATGGATATGCTATTCCCCTGTACATGTGTAAACAGCAAAATGATTCACTGAGTGAACAGTAAAACTAAAACTAAAAAAAAACCAAAACACATGAAATGGGAAGAGTGAAGGACAGAAGATGTTAAAAGGAATTCAGCCATTCAATATGCCTAACTCAAAAGCCTACCTGCCGCTTCACATGCAAACAATATCTCACTTTCGCTCAAGCTAATCCACATGCACGCACAATTAAAAAAAAAAAAAAGCTTTAATGTATATGATTATCCCAGTGTATTCCAGTCCTTACAGAAAGCCTCAGTCAAACCCACACACAGCACACACACACACACACCCTAATAACATGTACACTTTGGTTCTTACTGAAAGCCTCAATCAATTTCATACCGCCCTTTGCGGCAGATAAAGGCAGCGCGGATGTTGTAGAGGGAACCGCCAGCCACAAAGAAGGCCATGACTCCAGAGACGAGGAGCACCAGGTAACCCGGAATGATGGATGCCAGGTACAGAGGGTCAGGGCGAGACTCTGTGCGTTTGTTCAGCAGAGTCTGCAACACGTAAATGTCAACTTCACGTCTCGGTCTCCCACAGAGAACACCCTCCACAGATCCTTCATATCCATCCGTGTTTGGAATAGGAGAGTGTCTCACTTTGAAGTGAAACTCTTAACAAGACAATTCTATTCATTCGTATTTATCATTATTGCCAAGACTACCATGCAGAGCTGGTCTTTTTTTTTTTTCTTTTTTTTTTTTTTTGAACTGTCATTGGTCAGGAAAAAGATGCCCTGTCCTTAAAAATAATATAAGAAAAGAAAAAAGGAAACCCTCACAATTCACATAATTTATAAATTAAATTCATGCTGAGATGCCATATAATACACAATGACATACTATATAAATAATATTCATGATATGATGCCATATAATAAACAGCTTTTTACATAGTATATACATAATATTCATGATACGATGTCAAGCTCTAAACTATTTACATAGTATATAGATTATATACATGGTATGATGCCATACTATGAGGAAGTATTTACTTACATTTGATTCATGGTATGATAAAATACATCAAACATCTTTTTACATAGTATGTACATCAAAAATAACCATTTACATATTATGCACATCAAAAATTCATGATCTGATATCCTACATGTAGACAACCTTTTACACACTATATACATTTAAGCCATAATATAGACTTGTCTGTTCACATCCACGATGTTGATAAAACTAGACTGTACTGAAGGTGTCATGCATTATTACCCTTGATTTATCTTTTCTTCAGATGTGACAAATTTATACTTAACATATCAGTGCCACAGTAATACATAAAAAAGACCTTTTAAAGAGTGGTATGGACAGACATGCAGAATTCACAGCAAGAGTCCAACCTGGACAGTGAGCACAGGTCCATTTTTTTCTGTTCATCAGTTAACTATAATGAAAGTTGGCACGTTATCAACTCTACAACTGTACAAGAGACAAATGAATGAAAATGTTCTGGAGCACAGGCAAAATAACCATTCCAAAACCAAAAAAAAAAGAAAACAGGAAAAAGAAAAACCACACACAACCACCACACACACACATACAAATTCCTGGGTCAAAACAGACTGATAGATCATAGAGAGAAACTTGCAAATCATATTTTTTTTTTCAAAAGGAAAATTACAATGAGAGCTTTTAGTGGGAGATTTCACTGAGAAACACACACACACACACACACACACACACCACATGCTAAGCACAATGAGTATGCCATAAGTTTGCGTTTCCCATGTTCAAGCAACGTCAAAGAATAAAGACTCTTCTTCTCCCACCACATACTTGCCCCTTTCTGAACCCCCTTCCCCTCCTCCACACACAAACGCACCTTGCTGAACCAAATTTTTGATAGTATATATACTGAATACACACATTTTACAGGGAAATATGCAGATGTACATACACTGAATGTATCTAAATAAAAAATCTACAACAGCAACACGAACAGAGTACACAGATCAGCATCTGGACAGGAAAACAGTATGGACAAATGCTGAGCGTTTTAATGTCACATACACACACACACATGCACAAACCTGCACCACACAGACACAAACCCACACACACTCTAATAACTATACACTCAAGCACTGGCTAAGTTCGATTCATTCTCTCTGTATGCCCCTAAACCATGTACACCTATTTCATACCCTCTCCTACTTAAGGCAAAGTCATTCTGTCCATTGTGCCCACACAAACTAAAATACTGTTTGCTGTACACCTGATAGGTGCCAGTAGGTGCTGACAATGTGAGAACAGCAGCATGGCCTTACCAGACAGGAGATCAGCATGTGAGTGAGGACCACATAGACCACCATCCAGTACCGCTTCTTGTCCAGTCCGTTGAAGAACAGCACCCCCCAAAACGTGTGCAGTAGGATGAAACACAAGGTCAGAAAAGCTGCAATAGATGTCACCCCATTTTGTTCAGCTCTCAGCAACAACAAGGATAAGAACAACAACAACATGTGAAATTACAACAGCAATAAAACTTGGTAACTCGTGAATATCACTGGACAAAACCCTAGCAGCATGATAAAATATCAAGTTCAATGCACAGACATGATACGCCATAACACACCATGCCTTCTTACCTGAGGCAATGAAGAAGTACTGGGAATCTCCAAAGATGCCGATGGTTCCAGGTCCAGCCATGTCAGCCAGTACGTTCACAATGGAGAAGGCACCACTCAGAATGCCAAAACCCAGGCCCGACACTGTGAGAAACAGATAAAACCAGCCTTGTCTCAGCCTTCTGTTTGTTTATATAATAGTCACGTGGCAGTTTGTCCTCTAGGAGGCCAGACACTACTGTGTTAAACAACTGTCTTTTCTTTATCTGTGCGGCAGCCTGGCATTTTCTTGACAACTGTTTCCCTGGGCCGTTAACCATCTTGATATTTTTACAGAAAGACAGCACAATGACACAATCTGTCTTTAACCGTTTTGAAACAATGTCTGGTAAATGTATCAATATTATAACAGCAATGCAAACTGCAGACCTGTTCACCCTAAAACTGCTATTTGTGTTCTTTTAAACTAAAATGAGTGTATTTTCTACACAAAGTATAACATGAATTGCAAATTCTTCCAAAAGCTGGAGGGGATGTGGGTAAAGGGAGGGCAGTCTTCCAAATTTTGTAAAAAGCAAGGGTGGGAAGGGGGTGGGTGGGGTGTAATTTGTTTTCACCTGGTACTACTAACACAGCATGCTGCAGAGGGATACCTCATCTTCCAGGAACAAGAGCTGAACTTGAAATAGTTTCTCTCAATACAAATAAGTTTCAGTACTAATTCATCTGCCTGCTTTGGCACAAATTCATGACTCTTCTGGTTTTTTTTCTTTCTTTCTTTTTTTCCATTTTTTTCAGGGCCTGTAGTCCCCGCTATTGTTCCAGCATCGGCATGTTGCTGAACAAACTACAGCCAGACACAATTCCATGCAAGAAAGGTAGTGAGTGCAGTCACTCTTTGGTCAGAGCAGACCACAAAAACACGATGGTTACATTCTGCAAACGCAATTACCACGCAAGAACTTTGTCTCTGGGTTCTTTTTTTCTCTCGATATATTTATTTCTAGTTTGTCTTAAACATTGCATTTTTGTCAAACATGTGTATAAAATATGGCAAAATCATATGGGTAAATGGGTCTGAAATTGCTTTATCTTCTTAGCTGGTGTCTTACAGATGTTAGCAGGTTTTCACCTTTTCATGGGGTAGATTTTTATATGTACAGGTTTGATATGAGAACAGAAATACAGCAACAACCGTGTGCACCTGGCAACCTTGTGTGTATTTCAGTTATGGTGGCAACAAAGGTAACATTTCCATGATGACGGCAATTATGGTGATATTTCTGTAACACTAACAGTGTCATTGTCCATGTCAGTATCTCAATGATGGTGGCAACCGTTGGTAGAATTTCCACGACGGTAGTAAACATGGTAATATTTCAGTGATGGTGGCAGCCATAGAAGTATTTCTATAATGGTGTCAATAATAACATTTGAATGATAATAGCAATCCTAGTAGTACTTCTGAGATGATAATGGCGCCACAACAATATTTGAATGATGATGGCAACAATGGCTATAGGTAACCATGGTCATATTTCTATGACAGTGGCAGACAACCAAAGTATCATTTCCATAACTGAAACTATGGTAATACCATATCAATGATGGCAACAATTGTAAAATTTTATGACGAAGGCATCCATGGTAGCATATGAATGACGGTGGGAATCACAATAACGCCTCAGTATACAGGAAGATACCAAACCAAGAGTGGGCCTTGGTAAAAATTTACTATTCATACTCGCCTACCCCACAATCTTTCCATCAGGAACAGATGATGTAAAAGTCACGAACATCCTTTGGGTAAACATAGCTACCATTCATCGCATTATTTCCCAGAGGTCTAGCAATATGGTTTCTTTCTATTTAAGAGGCAGGATTCACTATCCTAACTTCATCAGTCTTACACATTCTGATTCACTTGCCACAGTAAGCTACCTGTTCAGCCCTTTCTCTTAACTTTCACTCAACTCCCTCTTGTCCAAAGCCAGCAGGCAGTGATAATTCTTACGCACAAATGGGCGTTTCTCACGCATAAAAATATTGTCTGACGCACTGGAATTCAGTCCAGTGTGTCACTAAAATGTACCAAAATTCACTGTGACGCAATGATTTTCTCCTGTATGTATTGTAACTCCAAGCAGTGTGTCATGTAAAAGCACTTTCATCCCATACCCCTCGATTGAAGTCGATAAAAATGTAACTTTCCTCGACGTTTTAGAATGTTCTAAATCAATGAACAACTTCCGCTTTAGAACTCTTCTCTGCTGAAAACCAACAAGAGAAATCACATTAGACAACCCAAGTCTACGACTGGACCACAAGATCAGGTGATTCGGCCAAGTAGGAACAGCATGGACTGTATGTAATTCGGCTTTTCAGAGACAAAATCTACAGTTCATCCGTGGCTTGCGGGTGATCATCAGTGGAACAATTGTCAAGCAATCTATGCAACACAACCGGTTCGGATAATGGAAATGGCTCCGTCATGGATGTAGGAATGTGTAGCGCACTGTGCAAGAGAGGCCAACCTACATAGTTTTGTGAAACGTTCCATTAATATTCACCACTTGAATCTTGTTTGTCACCGGGCTTATGATCATTGCAAGGCAACTGGAATATGGTCAAATAATAAAATGTTTGAGTACTGACAGAACTGGTTCATGTTGTGTAAATTTTGCAATGATAATCGCAGAAGACATCTACATATGAAGTTTCACTGTTAAAATAGTGATACTGTAGGTGTTCACACTTATTCACTTTAGTTAACACTTTATTAACATTGGAACACGAACCTAAAATAATGTTTAGCATAATCTGGAATGATTTTTAACATTGGAACACGAACCTAAAATAATGTTTAGCATAATCTGGAATGATTTTATCAAGTTTGTTGACAGCACCTCTTATACATTTCTATCTAATTCTTTCTCTGTGTTTTTACGTGTGTTGACCCAGTCAGAACGTGTCATGTGTGTGACTATGTGTGTGGGTTTCAGTACATTTACAGGCAGTTATAAGTGTGACCCCCTAAATATATTTGTGACCTCCTGAAAATTTGGATACAAGTTTTCCGCACTGACCCCTTAATTTTTTGGAAATAATTATCACTGAAAGGCAGTTATGGACTAATGTGCATGCTCACAACTTTTGACTTACTACTTGCTGTTTGCCAACAGTTTGTTCACCTGTGAAAAATCAGGTTCTGTTAGTGATCTTTTTTCATTTAATTTTCTTAAAGTAACATGTGATCCGGAATTTCAATATCCCAAATGGCCATTGATTTTTACTTTTTTTCTTTTTCTTTTTCACAACACATGCACTACTCTGGGACAGTAGGTATCCCCACATATTTAACCAGCCAAAATCTCCATCTAACATTTAAAAAGGCGTTGCAAACTTTAGTGTGCTGAAAAAGATTAAAAAGTTCTAAATGCCGCTGCAAGACATGTCTGTGACGACAGTGCCACCATTAAAGTCCTCTACTGTGTGCAGATGAATGCCTTTCTCATGCCTGCTTTCTGTTGTACTTTACAAAGTGCCTGTAACAAAAACTCTTGACATTCTGTTACATGCACTGCCACACTATCTGCACATTCTATAGGAAATACGCCTCTCACACATTGCACGGGTAATGCAGAGGCTCTCCACATACTGTAAAAAAAATTATCTGCATACAACATTCTCTCTGTAATCATATGAAAACAAAAACAAAACAAAGACAAAAACGAAAAAAACAATGTGAATGCCACACACACACACACACACACACACACACACAACTACACTGACACATTCAAAACACACACACACACACACACACACACACACACACACTCACAAAACTATGCAAACACGTTCAAAATAGGAGCGTTGCATGACATACACACAATGTGACATACAAAGGCACTGACCATAAGCCATGATGTGTTTGTTGGAAATGTCCTTGGGCGTGACATGTTCCGCCTCTGTGACTTGGCTCACTTTCTGCAAACCATCATCAGCTTTCCTGTGGACATAACACAATCATCATAATAATAAAAATATACATTCATGTGGCGCAGTCTTCAGATAATCTGCACTAAGCACTTTACAAGTAAAACCAGAAAAAACAACTCTCAAATGAACCCGCTCAGGCCCCCTTCCTCTCCTTCCCTCCCTCTCTGTGTACTTGCATGTATACATGCACAGGCCTATGCACATTCACCCTACCCTGCACATTCTCATAGGCTGAAAGACATGGAAATCTACGGTCATGAAGGACAGATGGGAATTTGCTGAAACCTGTCTAACATAGATGGGCCACTGGCAATAAAGACTACGGAGACTGACCAAATAAATTCAACATCAGACCTGTTCACCTTAACACTGCTTTTGGTGTGCTTTTCAATGAAAATGAGCATATTTTCAACACAGAGTGTGAACAAAATTCCAAATTTCTGTAAAAGCAGGAGGGAAAGGGAAAGGTCCTTCATTTTGTTTTACTTGCCATCACACTGCAGACGCTTCTTGCCACTATTAATCACATGATCTTGCACTGACTCAGCCCTGATATGGCCCTTTGTGGTCGGCTGGGCTATAAGCAACATTACCTTACTGACTACAGTAAAACAGGTCATTTCTAATACAAACTATTTTCAAACCTAATTCATCAGCAAATTTTGGCATATCCTCATGCTCTCTTGCTGATTTTTCAACGTTACTGGGCATATTGTCTAAGAAACGAGCACTGCAAAACGTGATTTCGCTTGCAGAAGTTAGCAAGAGTTATCGCACTTTGGTCAAAGCCTCAGTTACCTTCCGTAAGTTCAATTACCCTCAAGAACTTCACCTCCAGAGGTTTTTTGTTCGATGCATTTCTTTTTAATTCATTGTATCTGTTGTATTCTTGCCAACATGTGCACAAAATACAGCAAAATTGTATGGGTAAACAGGTCTGCAACATCTGTGACTGGGATGAAAGGAGAATGGGTAGGACTGGGGAGAGGAGAAGGCGATGTGGTGGCTAGGGGGGGGGGGGGGGGGGGGGGGTAGGGGGAGAGGAGAAAGGGAAGGTGAGAAGGCAGGAGAGGAAGGTGAGAAGGGGGAAGGGGAAGTAAGAGCAAAAGGGACAGGAGTCAGAAAGACAGGACGAGAGTTTAAGGACAGAGTGAAGAAGTGGGGTACAGTAAGAAGAGATATGTGTGGGGAGGAAAAGGGTGGTGTGGGGTGAGGGGCAGAATGGGGCAGGAGTAGAGCTCAAGTGGGAACAGAGAGGAGTTTGTCCAATTGTGTGACACAGGCTGTATGTATCACATACACCTCAGTGTGTGATCATTTAGATGCAAAGGCAAAAGAAACTGTCAACCCTCACATTTTTTTCTCTCATGAATTTCTCTGTCACTTATCAAATCCCCAATTTAGCGAAGAAATCCAGAATTTCAAAATGTAGTTTAAGAATGTGGGATTTGGAGGAGGAGGTGGTATCATTTTGGGATGACACTGATAAATACTGCAGGAAAAAACGAAAATGATTTTGCTGTGAGTGTTGGCAAATACGTATTGCCTTTTCCTTCTAACCCCCATTATCAGGTCAGCTGAGGCACATCTTAAATATTAACAGAATTAAACATGCTCCCCCATCACCTCCACCCCTCCCTCTTGTTTCTTTGACCCAACCCAGTCCCTTCATCTTTTGACTCTAAATTATTTGACTCTCCGGAAAACAGGCAGCCAAGAAAGAAATGTTTGATTTTCAATGTTTTATCTTGCTGAACAACTTGTCATGCTGGTTTAATTTAAACCTGTAAGGATGATCAAAGTACTGATTTGAGGATGACTTGCTGCAGAACTCATTCAGTGTTCATCATCGACTTCAAGTACAATGGACTGATCTTCCTTTAACCCAGATACAGGCACATCTTCCCACACATTGTTCCACTGAAAATACGTCTAAACCAGCAAACCATAACAATCTATCTAACTCGTCAGGAAATACAAGAGAAAGCGCATAGCACAGGCCTGTCATGTGATCTCAGACCACGAAGACACTCCATTACACAATCTCCATCATCCTCATAGACCACACTCCACCCCCCATCCACAAAAAAAGTCTCCAACTCTGTTGCCCTTCATGCTATGCTATCAAGATGACTTCAGTTTCGATTTCCCCTCCACATCCATATCTATGGTGAAGTCACGTCAAAAGTGTTGATAATGTAATGTTCATGAGAACTGTCAGACTGACAACTGGTGGTGTTCTCACATGGCAGACAATCACATCAGGTCCATGATGTAAGCAGTTATTGCAGTCAGTTGGGGGGCTTAGCTACTTGTTCTGCACATGCTATATCAGAACAGTAGACCTGTTTACCTGAAAACTGCTTTTGGTGTACTTGTCAACGAAAACAAGCGTATTTTCTACAAAGAATGCGTACAAAATTCCAAATTTCTGTAAAATCAGGAAGGAGAAGGGAGGGTCCTTCATTTTGTTTTCACCTGCCTCACATTGCAGACGCTTCTTGCCAGTCTCAACCACCTGATCTTGCACTGACTACAGTAAAACAGGTTCCTTCTGATACAAATTACTTTCAAACCTGATTCGTAAGCACACTTTGGTGCATGCTCATGCTCTCTCACAAGTTTTTCGATGTTAAAAGGCGTATTGTCTAAGAAACAAAGACTGCAAATCATGATTTTGCATGCAGAAGTTAGCAGAGTTGTCGCTCTTTGGTCACAGCACCTCCGCTGCAGTTATTGTCCACTAGTTCAACTAACGCTGTCGCCAGAATTTCTTTTTGACATATTTCTTTTTAATTCATCATATTTATCATATTTTTGCCAAACATGTGTACAAAATACCGCGGAATCAAATGGATAAATAGGTCTGGAACAGGCAACAATGAACATCACTAAAGTGACTTGGCAACAGTTGAGGGGAGACAGAATAATGCCACTCAGGTGGGGGGGGGGGGGGGGGGGGGGGGGGGGGGCTGTCAGAAGATGACACAGAACACAAAATCCATAGAACACAAAATCCACTCACCTGAGGAGTTTATAGAAGAGGAATCGGAAACCCTCCTGAAAGACGACGGAGAACACCATACCAAAGGCAAGCTGGTCTCGCAACGGAACCACAGCAAACCACAGCAGCGAGGACAACAGTAATGATAACAGCCAGAAAAAACCGCTGTAATCATACATGACACTTGAATGTATTTGGTTACATCATTATGTTGAGTGAGACAGAGTGGGAGAGAGAGAGAGAGGGGGGGGGGGGGGGGGGGGAGGGAGAATGGGAGGGAAACAAGGGAAGGACAGAGGAAGGAAGCTGCATGGAAGTGCATGTGTGCACGTGTGCGTGTATGTGTGTGTGTGAAAGAGAGAGAGAGTCAGAGAGAAAGAGAGAGAGAGATTCCCATAGCAACAAATCCTACCAGTGATCAATTAACAACTTGCTTAATTCAAGAGCTGCCATCATGTCTTTTCAGGATCATGCACAAAACTGAAAACTTTCTCATATCACTTGAGGTCTGGTACGACTTTCCCACTTGAGAATTTTTCTGAACAGGCAGAATTAGTTCTTTTCTCTTTTTTATTTTTTTTTAATATTTTTTTTTTAAATTTTATTTTATAGATTAAACCTAATTCTGCACAATCCAGTGTTTGCAACAATGCAAGTCTTCAAGAAGAAGTGGCTTAAGCAGAAGAGTGACCAAGGGCTAGATGTAGCCCACTCATTCCAGCCTTGCTGGTCAGCAATGGACATTAAGAAAGAAAGGATAAACCATGAAACTGCTTCTTCAGCACTAAATGGAACCAATGAGAAAGAATTTATACCTAACTGCAGTGAGAATCTTATGCTCGAGATACATGAAACACTGGACTGAACAACAAGGAGCTGACAGCTTAAGTTACATTCTTCAATGGCAAAATAAAATAAAGCATGTGCTAACAGTCACTTCTGACTTCTGCTTTACTAAAGTTTAAACCTTGGATATAAAAAATAATTTAATGTGCAAAATCATGAGTTATCTTGAATGAACACTGAAAGCTTTTAAAACAATGGAATTTTCAGATACGAGAGGTTAAAAAGCAAACTATCTCAATTAATTTATACAATCAAAGAATGATGCCAGGAAACACACACACACACACACACACACACCACACACACACACACACACACACACACACCACACACACAGAATCTTCAAAGTGAACAGTATCTATGAAAATAAATGATTATTGACAACATCTGGGCAGCCAGGTACATAAAGGAAAACAGATTTTCTCGGATTCAATTATAAATATACGGCTCTCTCTTTCTCCCCTCTCTCATGATATACAGCCCTCTCTCTCTCTCTCTCTCTCTGTTGTATACATATCATGGGTTTTTTTTGTCATGTACAGTGAAAGAAAAAGACATTGCTGTGGTTGCCTTGTCAATGAAATCGAGTTGCATTTTGTCATTGTACATCGCACTAATTTGATAAATGGGCTCAACAGCTCATTAGCATTAAACTTCATTCATTCATTTGTTCTCTGCATATATATATATATATATATATATATATATTATATATTATATATATATATAAGATAAGATAATGTTGCTTATAGCCCAGCCGACCGCAAAGGGCCACATCAGGGCTGTATTATTATATATATATATATATATATATATATATATATATATATATATATATATAAATAAATAAAAGGAGTTATTCCTTTATGAAAAGGGAAACTTGCCTACACACACAAATTTGGCAGGAACACTGGATCAAATTAAAAAAGATTGTTAATGATAAGAAACTAAAGAAACATAGCTGAAATGCTTCCAATTTAAATTATGTCACCGGATTTTAAGTACAAGCATCCCCTTAAATTAAAAAGAATGAGAGTAATTAATGATGAAATTGCACCTTTACCTTTAAAATAAAACAAAACAAAAAGCCAAACAAAACCCACAACATTAACTGTGTTACTGTTCATTTCAAAGACATGTTGGTGAATACTTATATATGATAAAAAAACGACTTAAAGACAAATGGAACAACTGTAAAAAGATCATCTTTCAACATTAAATTGGTCTTGTTTGCCACAAACAATAAAACAATGATTGATAATACTTTTTATCTGATGATTTCAAGTCATTAAGGCCAGAGGTGTTTTTGTTGTTCTTGTTATTCATTGCTATTGTTGTTGTTTTTTAGCAAAGTGTAAGATTAGTCACACTGGTCTAAAACTGCAATGAGGTTTATTTTTTTTACAACTAAATCATTAAAAATTCAGGAAATGTTGCATTTCATTTGCTGTTCAGGCAAAACACATTAAAAACCATATACAGTTACAAAATAGACACTTTAAAAGCCCCACATAGTCATCCAAACCCATTATCAGCTGCAACCATGCTTACAAAAACAAACAAAAAGAACAGAACAAAATATATATATTATTTATATAAAAATAAAATCAGAGTTAAAAAGCCACTCAGGACGTAAAAAGTGCTCAACCATGTAGGGAGCGACATACCAGTTTAAAATAGGATTTTAAAATGAAGAGATTAAAACCTACAAGCTTGTTTCAAGCTAAAAGCGCTCTCCTCAGGGTATACAATACAATTTGGGCACGCCACCGGTGTTATATATTGTGGTGTGTGGGCGTGTGAGTTCTGTGCGTGTGGCACGTGGCCTGCTGGTTTTTCTTTTTGGGGCGCGTTCAGGGGGGACGTGCCACGGAATGGTGCATTGACAAAGATTTCCATTTTATGCCTGTAATTGTTTATCATTTCTACTTTAGAGTTCAGGGATGCTAGGTGGGGTTTACATAATATCAGCCACTTTTCTGTAGTACATAAGTTGCATTTTTTAGAAATGTTGTTGTATGGTGTTGCTCTTTTTATAATTTTCCATGATATGTTGTAATCTATTTTATTTTTCAGCTTCCAAATATAATTACTTAATTCTGTTTGGTTTTTATATTTTTCATTTTTGAAAGACTGTTTATGGTTTGCATATCTGGTTTTAAAGTGGTTAGCCGTGATTCCTATGTATGTTTTTTTAACACTGTCTGTTGTTACCGTAGCTTGGTACACAATATTGTTGTAGAGACATTTATTATTCAAAGGGCACTGGTCTTTTTTAGTGCAATTACAAGATATCCTTTCATCACCCTCTTTGGTTGTGTCGTTTTTGGTTTTATTGGAAGAATCAATTATATTTTTAAGGTTGGGCATACACGAGTATGATAGCTTGATGGTATTTTTGTTGAATATTTTAGATAGTACATGTTCTTTTGGGAATGATGTTTTAAGGATTCTGAGGAATTCTTTTCCTACGTTAGTTTTTGTTCTTCCATCATATGGAGGGTTGTACCATATAATTTTTCTTTTCTGTTTTTCCTGTTGCTGTTCATGTTGTTATCTGGGTTGTATTGTAATTTGTAGTTGTAGCCACTTTTTTTCAGCGCCTCTTGATATTCAGCTGCTGCACTGTTAAATTTAACACTGAAAGAATTTAACAGTGCAGCAGCTGAATATCAAGAGGCGCCGAAAAAAAGTGGCTACAACTACAAATTACAATACAACCCAGATAACAACATGAACAGCAACAGGAAAAACAGGAAAAGAAAAATTATATGGTACAACCCTCCATATGATGGAAGAACAAAAACTAACGTAGGAAAAGAATTCCTCAGAATCCTTAAAACATCATTCCAAAAGAACATGTACTATCTAAAATATTCAACAAAAATACCGTCAAGCTATCATACTCGTGTATGCCCAACCTTAAAAATATAATTGATTCTTCCAATAAAACCAAAAACAACACAACCAAAGAGGGTGATGAAAGGATATCTTGTAATTGCACTAAAAAAGACCAGTGCCCTTTGAATAATAAATGTCTCTACAACAATATTGTGTACCAAGCTACGGTAACAACAGACAGTGTTAAAGAAACATACATAGGAATCACGGCTAACCACTTTAAAACCAGATATGCAAACCATAAACAGTCTTTCAAAAATGAAAAATATAAAAACCAAACAGAATTAAGTAAATATATTTGGAAGCTGAAAAATAAGAAAATAGATTACAACATATCATGGAAAATTATAAAAAGAGCAACACCATACAACAACATTTCTAAAAAATGCAACTTATGTACTACAGAAAAGTGGCTGATATTATGTAAACCCCACCTAGCATCCTGAACTCTAAAGTAGAAATGATAAACAATTGCAGGCATAATGGAAATCTTTGTCAATGCACCATTCCGTGGCACGTCCCCCCTGAACGCGCCCCAAAAAAGAAAAACCGGCAGGCCACGTGCCACACGCACAGAACTCACACACCCACACACCACAATATATAACACCGGTGGCGTGCCCAAATTGTATACCCTGAGGAGAGCGCTTTTAGCTTGAAACAAGCTTGTATATATATATATATCTTAGTTATGGACAGGGCAAAAATTTACCGACCTTGCGATCAGCACAATCACCCGGAGAGGATCGCGGCAATCGTAAAGAGGAACATGGCAAATGGAGGCCCAAATGCAACAAGGTGCAGCCGAAAAAACTCCATGATGGTCATGATGGCTGGTTTGCTTGTGCTTTGACAGGAGGTTCTGAATCTGTGTCAACAGATGGTAGATCTGTCTAGATCTGAAGACTGAAAGGTCACAGCATGTACGTCTGTTAACGAATAGCTTACAAATATATCTGCATTGTCATAACATCAAATGGACATGTCATTCTGCAACTTGTAAAGTGTAAGACAAGAATGTTAAAAATCACTAAAATTACATCAAAAAAAATGCAGTATCATATAGTCTGCACTGGGATGCCTACAGCCCCTTCTGTCCAATCGACCAGTCTTCTCGAAGTTTTGCGTTAGCATGTCCATCTTTTCTGCCATTCTCTTCGTCTCTATTACATTTTCTTTCTTTTCAAATTTGTCTTTTTTTTCACTGCTGTCTACTGTTTTTTCTGCCTTTGTGGCCAACTCCGTTTTCGTTTTGAAAGCTGTAACGCATCTGGTCCAGTATCATACACAAACTTTACACTTATTTAATGTTTAGCAAATCATGAACAGGACAGACCCAAGCAACTGGAAAACAGCAAATTACTGCAGGTCTATAGAAATTACAGACCAGTCAGTCTCACCTCTGCATTCTGTAATAAGAAAAACAACTTTCAGGGATGTTACTGCAGAAGTTACTAGAGGGTGAGAGTCATTTGGCAATGCCCAAAGGCTGTTGGGGCAGTGAATTGTCAAAGGCTGTCCATGTTTCGGGCATGGCATGATGTAAGGTGGTGCTTATGCCCCATCCCTCGTTTTTCATTGCTTTAAACCTGACCTGATTAAGGTATACATCTATTTACGAGCACTACATCGATAGACAGGGTCTTCTTCATGCCTCTCAATCTGAACTGCTAAGTGGTTTGAACTCCTGGATTCCACAAACACAGGTCATGTGTCACTTGGCTTCTTCTGTTAATACAGAAATTGACACAATGGTGAACAATGCCAATGGATATAATATGGACATCCTCAGTCTTCAGACTGTGTACCTCATGAATGGCCAAAAGAAATCATCACATGGTATTTAAGATGTAAAACACAAAAATGCATAAGGGCTTTTGTTTAAGTTAACTGACAGCAGAGAATGAAAGTACTCCTACTCCAGATATACACTAGAACTTTATAAAAGTTTTAGTGATCTTCCTCAAGAAAATGAATCAGGACTGACACTTTTCAATGAATTTCATAAATTACTTGCAAGAATGTGTTTTCAGTACAAGCAGAATTTTTGCAGATCACAGTACAATATATATAATACATGTTCATGTCAAACAAGGATGATGACAAACAAAATGGGGGCCATAATAGTCACTGGACTGCCACATGAATGGAACAAAACGAAAGGGAAAAAAATGTTACTAGACTACAAAACAAAAGGAACAGTTTCAAATCTGACACATTGTAACGATTGTTAGATTGTGTTTTGACCTATTGATCTTCTTCACGTTGGGCAAAAAACATTAAAAATAAAAAGATGAACACAGAGTCAATTATTTTTTTCAGTCTCAGACTAGTCAGACTCAGAGAGTCTAAATGTCTTCAGTGAAATAAATTGTGAAATAGAACCGAAGAGAAGGGAGAGGTTGGAGGGGATAAGATACAAGTTAAAATAAAGGTAATAATAATGATTTAGTAACAATAATAACACACTAGGAAAGATAAGATAAAATCTAAGAAAAAATGAAATTCAGAAAATATGAAAAGGATCAAGTTAATAATAAAAATATTAATATTAATGATGACGACGACGACGACGACGACGACAACGATGATGATGATGACGACGACGATGATGGAGGTTGATCATTACAATCAACATCATTGTCATCATCATCATTATCATAATTTAGTGAGAGGATGAAAGTAAACAGGTGAACTTACAAAACCTGATCAGTATGAAAAAGCAAATAAGTTAAAGACAGAATGGAAAAAAAAACTGAAGTAAAATAAAAAGATATATAAGTAGTACAAAGAAAATTTGAGGAGAGAGGGTTGACAAATCGGTTAGATAATAATAAAAGGATGGAAAATATGCATAGTAAAGGAAGGAGGAGAGAACGAAATTACAACTGAGTAAAGAGTAAGGATGACTCAGTGACTAGTACAGGATGAGACAAAAGAGAAATAACTGAGTATGCAGTAAGGATGACTCAGTGACTAGTAGTGGTTTGTCCTTCGAGAGACTGGCACTAGTGTGAGGATGGATAGGTATTTATTTAATTTCAGATGTTGATGCCAAGTTGTCAAGAGTCTCCAGTCTCGCACAATGCAGGAACTCCCATCTTACTGCCAGACTGGGAGCCTTAGCCACTTTTTTTTTTACATGCCTTTTTAGGTTGTGACTTTGAAGAAATCATCTCTGTTCACTGATGCTGAAAACAAAACCTCTGAGTGTAGACAACATGGATGAAAAGTGTCTACCTGTTCCAAGGTCCAACTGACTACATATATATGAGAGCAAACTGTAGACAGTGACCACTAGATGGTGACCATGAATAAAATCAACGATTTCATTTAGGTCTCTTAATGTTCATTCATGCCTGTCTTTACACACTTTTTTTGTTTTAAGTGTTGTATAACTAAGTCTAGTGGACATTAACATCCTGAGTGCCAGGATCAGCTAGTCTTTTCAACTGAAAAGCAAAAAGACGTCGCTTGATGATAAAACCCACAGTGTGTATGCTGAATAGTTGACTGAAATCGTGCTCAGTCACTGTCCCAATCTAAGGTCTTTAGTTTAAATTCCTTCCTGTCAATGTCATAATTTTTCCTCCTTCATTTTCTTTACACGCAACCCATGAAGCGGCAGAGTAATCAGTATGTTGACTGTGGCTGTTAAATGGATGAGAATAACGATGACATAAGTGTGACTTGAAATGACTGCTGAACAGCTGTGGATCAGGTTTAGAGACACCCTTTCCAATGCAGTAAAATCCTTCGTTCCCCATAAAGTAGCGCGGCAAAGGGATAGCAAGCCATGGATCACCTCTGAGATACGTAAACTGGTGAATAGGCGCTATCGTATCTATAGGAAGATGAAAAAGCAGGGATCAGAAGAACTGAAGATGGAGTGTAGGCGCCTACGTAGGTTGATACAGCGCATGATTAGCCGGGCCTATTGGGACTATGTCAACAAGACTATCATCAGCGACCCAGAGACAGCTGAAGGTCCCTACTCTCTGAAACGCTTCTGGACATTCATCAAACACCAGCGCTCCTCCAAATCCGGTGTCTCCCCTCTGAAGGTGAATGGACGACTCGTGACAGAACCCAAGGCGCAAGCAGAAGTCCTTAACAGTCAGTTCCAGTCCGTCTTCAGTGAAGGAAATGAATACACAGTTGACGAGTTCCGCGCCAAGTGTCAGATGAGTGAAGTCCATTTGTCTGCGGTGCTTAGTGATCTCGCTATCTCAGAAGAGGGCATCCGGAAAATCCTTGCCAATTTGAATCCCTACAAAGCCTGCGGTCCTGACCTAATCAGTCCACGAATCCTGAAGGAGCTGGCCTCGGAGATTGCACCAATCCTGACAACCATCTTCTGTCATCGATCAATACAGGCATGGTACCATCTGATTGGAGACTTGCGAACGTTACTCCAGTCTTCAAGAAGGGAGAGCACTATGAACCATCAAACTACCGCCCAGTGTCTCTCACAAGCGTGCCATGTAAGATCTTGGAACATGTCATTGTCAGTGCTCTCATGAAACACCTCGAGTCCAACAAAATCCTCCGACCGGAACAGCATGGTTTTCGCAAATCAAGATCATGTGAAACTCAGCTGCTGGACTTGATGGAAGAACTAAGTGAGAACATGGAGCAGGGAAACCAGGCAGACATTGTGATCTTAGACTTTGCCAAGGCATTCGATCGAGTAAACCACAGTCTTCTGCTCCACAAGCTAAACCACTATGGAGTTCAAGGCAAAGTCCACCAGTGGTTCAGGGCCTTCCTCGGTGATCGGCGACAGGCAGTTGTGGTGAATGGAGAAACTTCAGGCGTTATCAGTGTCCGGTCAGGAGTACCACAAGGTTCAGTTGTTGGACCAGCTTTGTTTCTGGCATATATCAATGATTTACCGGAGCAACTCAACTCACTGACCCGCCTGTTTGCAGATGACACTGCTGCCTACCGCCTCTCTGCTACAGACCTTGACCAACAGCAGTTGCAACAAGACCTCCAACATTTGGAAAGCTGGGAGCGAAGCTGGGACATGGCTTTCCATCCGGGGAAGTGCTCAGTCTTGCCTGTCACCCGCAAAAGAACTACTGCTGAGTTCGACTACCATCTGCACGGAGAAAAATTGGTAAACGCCACCGCTGCCAAATATCTTGGGGTCACCATCTGTAAAGATTTGAACTGGGACCAGCACATCAACTCCATCTGTGCCAAAGCCAATAAGACCCTCGGCTTTCTCAGGCGAAACATTAAGATCAGTTCCACCCAGATAAAAGAAACCGCTTACAAGACTTTGGTCCGACCTATCCTGGAATACGCTTGCACTGTGTGGGATCCGTACACGCAGCGAAACATCGAGAAGATTGAGGCCGTACAACGGAGGGCCGCTCGGTTTGTTGTGAACAGGTATCACAACACATCAAGTGTCACCGCAATGATAAACAGGCTAGAGTGGCCCTCCCTTCAAACCGCAGGAAAGAGGCAAGGCTGGCGATGCTTCGCAAGATCTTGTGTGGCCAGGCTGTCGTCCCCATATGTAAGGACAAGTTGACACCAGCTCCTGCCAGGCAGAGAAGAGGTCACACACAGCAGCTCAGCCTCATACAGTGCAGGACACAATACCGACAACATGCGTTTCTCCCAAGGACCATTCGGGATTGGAACGACCTGTCAGAGATGATGATGGATGGCACCCCAGGCGCCTTTGGGTCAGGGTTCCACACAACTAAACCTGAAATCTTAGTTAGATAGTATAAGTAGGATTAGGTCGACACCCCATCCCACTCCTTCCTTAGCACTTTTGTGATTTAATTTATTTTTGGGCCGGGTTCACTCTCAGAGAGAATTTGGATCAGCTAGTCTGGAGCCTGTCTCCGGATGAAGAGTGAAAAGTAGTAGCCTGCTGATAAAACCCACATAGAGTAGGTATCTCTCGTGTCATTTAAATGCATAAGTTGCCCTTGTTTTTCTCACTATCTTAGGTCTCTATCTTTCTATCCTGGCCTTTCTAACTCAGCACAACCTCAATAGTACGGCATAATAATCAGCTTGTTGATTGGGGCCGTCAATTGGGTGATGATGACTGTGCGACTATAATAAGTAGACAGATCACCAAATCAGTGAATAACTGAAGTATCACCGACTGAGCGACTCATTCATTATGTCTGTCGAACATCAGTCATCAATGTAATCAGGACCTGGCTCAGAATGTAGACCTACAGAAAGTCAGCCTGTAAAAAAGAAGAAGAAAATTTCAAGCAATATAATAAAAATCGCATTAACTCCAATTCAAACCTGTTCCACCTGTAAGGTATAGATCGACGAAGTACACAACAGTTTTCTCAGCTGAAAAAGATGTTGACTTCGTTTGATTGAAGAACTTCCGCTTTGTTGCATGTGACAACACATCTGGTTACCGTAATCAACTAAAATATCCAACTGTGCTTGATACTTGATGTCGGTGTTTGAGACCTCTGGTTGCAGGTCAGTTCACCGGTCAGAATGTTGTCCATATCCACAGCTGCTTGCACTTGCAAGGTCTACTGATAGCAGTCCGGGTTGTACAGTGCTGGGTGGCTGGCCCAGTGGGCTTCAAGTCTGTTTTTAAATGCGGTCATGCTGGGTGAGGACGGTGAGGACACTACTGACTCTGGTAGGCTGTTCCAAGGGGGTCATCCCGATAGATCCCCGCACCGATAGATCCCTGCACCGAACCGATAGATCCCCGCACCGATAGATCCCCGCATCGGTAGATCCCCGCAAAGGGATAGGGTTAGGGTTCGGGTTAGGGATCTATCGGTGCGGGGATCTATCGGGGTGCACCCGTTCCAAGCCGACACCACTCTTTCGGAAAAGAATGAATTCCGAACCTTTAGGCGGGATCCATGCTTTACAAGCTTCTTGCTGTGGCCTCTAGTGTTGCATCTGTCGCGCAGCTCAAAGTTGGGTCGGCTTGTGTCGTAGATGCCAGAGATGTACTTGTAGAGGTCTGGATCTGGATCTGGATCTCCGCCTCTAGTTGTTGGTTGGCGGCTAGTTGCAGGAGCCAATGATGGTTCTAATACAACTGGTTGCGCAGCGTAAGACTTTAAAAGAGGTCAATCATATCTCCTGCGTCTGCGGTGTTCTAGGCTTGGCAGCTTGAGGGTTGACAGGCGTTCTGGGTACGGTTTGTCCTTCAGTTTGCCAATGATTTATCTTCTATCTCTCGTTGAAGGGTTTTCTGGGATGGCTGCCAGACCGAGTGGCCATACTCCAAGACCTGTCTCACGAGCGCTTTGTAGAGCTGGATGAAAGTATGCTCGGTGAGATGATCGAAGGATCACCGTATAACGCCCAGGATTCTGTTGGCCTTGGATGTTGCCTGTGACACATGGTCCTTGAAGGTCAGTTGGGTGTCCACTACTACACCAAGATCTTTCTCTGCTTTGGTGGTTGCTAGGGCATGCTTGTTGTTGCTTGGATCCTTGCTCTTCATGAAGTAGGTCTGGTCGATCTCTGGGTGGCCTAGTTTCAGGACACAGCATTTTTCCGGGTGGAAGTTGAGAAGCCAGGCT
>CM031616.1:44068372-44080872 GCA_018398815.1 Conus ventricosus | reverse complement strand
GGGCTTAATGACTCCAAAGGCCCTACGTTTGGTGTCTTTTGGGAGCAAAGCACAGACCAATCTAGCAACAATCATCAAAGGGGTTTTTGATCCAAAAAAAATTTTCTAGCAAATTTAAAATGCTTTAACTCTGCTTTTTGATTTGCCCTCCACATAAAAAGTACAAACTTCTTGCACATGCTAGGTAAAAGGGTTTGACTTGTTGTGGGCCAGATTATACATCACCCCTGCCCTTTAACTACAGTTTGGCAGATACAAATTTTAAATAATGAAATCCCAAGCGGAACGACAAACTTAGGACACAATCAAGGTTTAAACACAAGGCCCGCCCACCATTTTAAAGAAAGTACCCACCCTAAAAAAAACGATCCTTTTAAAACACCCAGAAAGCGACCCCACCCCAGATAACGTCCCACACCAAAAGCACCCAGAAAGCCTCCACCGTAATTTCCTCACACTGACAGTCTACTACGAAAAGACACCCCTTTTTAAAATTTTTAAACTTTACGGATAGCCTACTTTTTTTTCACAAAAATTTAATCCACACAGCACTCCTAACGCCACAAGGCAACCATAAACCACCACCTACCTTAGTAGAAAAAACCCAAAAAACAACACTCCCTTTATACCAGCAAGCATCAAGCGCTTTGGGGCTGCTTTTTAATGGTTTAGCAAAAATGATGAAATTTGTTTTTATCCAACCTTTTACCAGGCTGAGGTGTTGGAGGCAGTACTGGCCCTGTTGGTGCACTGCCGGGTAAAGCATAAACATGAAAATTACAAAAACCCAACCCCAAAATATACTAACATTGTAATCCCCCTTTTCCAAAAACAAGTCCTTATTTTTTTCAGCTAGCGTAGTGTTTTCAAAAGTGTTCTTTTTATAGTTTCTCTATTTTTTTTGTTTGTGAGCTAGCTGCGCTCTGTTAGTAGACACTTTTCTAACCTACCCCCTTTCTATCATTAAACCTGTATTTTCTGCTGTATTCTACCTTTTTCTTGCCCCAAATTTTTTTTTCATCGCATCAGCCACTTATTTTTTTCTTCTTCTACTCTCTATCTAACTCGCCAATTTTTTTTAAAATTTTTTTTATTCACCCCCCTATTGTCCGCAAGCACATAACCCCAGGGTTTCGCCATAGGCAATGGAAAAAGTTAATTTGTTTTTTAACTGTGTCTCCTCTTAAAAATCTTTCAATTCTCAAGCTTTATCGTTTTTGGACCTAACTCTCGAAAAAAGGTCATTTTTATTTTAGATCGTGTTCAACCCCCCCCCAAGTTCTAAAAACTAACACCTCACCCCCAAATTTTTAAAAGTTTAATCGCCTTTGCGGCAAAAGGGCCTCTTTTTAATTGTGTTTTGTTTTAAAAACTTAGTTTGGTCTGCTTTGTAAACTCTTACAAAAATTTTTCCTTTTTCTATCCTTATATACAATGGTTTTCTTTTTTCTATCTTAAAATCAAAAGGACTTTGGGCCTTCTGGGTCTATCCTAAGCTTATGTAAATGAGTAAACATTTTTTAATAGTTCTGCACGAGATCGCTAACTGAAGGGGGTTTCTACTTCTTAATGAAAGGGGGTTTAAAAACTTCTCGCTCTTTCAATTCTTCGCGCAAAAAGAACTAATTTTGTTTTCTCTTCTTCAATTGAAGGCCTGGCAATCCTTTCTTCTTCTTCAATAATCAATCGCGTCAAAATCTTTTATCCAATTTTTTTTTTAATTCTTTTTTTTTTATAAAAAAAAAACCATACGGTTTTGACCTCGATCCATACAGAAAAGAAAAACCCCAGGGAAAAGGTATAAGCAGACTGTAATTAGTAAATACCCAACAACATTTTTCCTGGACAAATTTAAAAAATCAATTCCCTACTTGGGGCTGACGATTTTAATCCAGGCACCAAACAACATTCAAAAAAATATTAAAACGATAGATCCTAATGCTACTGGTGTAATTTGGGCAAACAATCGTTAATCGTATACAATTAAACGGGGGCGTAGAAATATTTTTACACGACGCAGACATTTTGCCCTCTAAACTGCCATTGCTGCCTAAAAAAAAAAAGAAAAGAAAATTTACAGGAAAACAAAGCCCAAACTCCAAAAACGGGGTAAAGCAGAGCAAGGTGAAGTTTAAAAAAGCAGTAACAGAAGCTTTGGCAACAATTCTGCATCCCCCTGATTTTTTAGTTTTTAAGACGCATATCCCAATTTCCAAGGGGCACAAAAAAAAACTTTCCTATGAACTGACATTTAAAACCTACGATTTTGTTTTTTGTCTAACCCTTTATCCCCAAAACCAGTTAGCCTTTCCTTGATTTACTTTTTTCTAACCCCCCAACGGCAGAAAAATATTTAAATCATAAAAAAAATAAAACAGTATTTTTAGAAAAAGTTATACACGCCATTAAAAGAAAATAGAAAAAAACGAGACACTCTCTGAACATACATCAAAACTTCTCTGAATCTTTTAAAAGGGAAATTTTTTTTTTTTTACTGAAAAACAAATCCTTTTCATAGAGAACAGAAGCTTTTTTTAATCCAAAAAATTTAAAGGGACTGTAAAAATCAAATTTGATCAGTTTTTATTTTTGGGGGCACTTTTACCCCCCAACATTGAAGAAATAAAATTTTCGCTGGAGGTAGGGAAAAAGATCCCCATTATCGGTATGTAAAAAACTTTCCCTTATGTGTAAGACCGAAGACACTTAATAACCAAATTGGGCTGGCTGGGTTTTAGATCACATTGACAACAATTTTAATGGGGAAAGGGTGCAAGATGGTATAAAAAAAATATTTTACAAAAACAAAGAAACGCCCCAATAAAAAACATATTTTTTATGGGGTTTTGATGCTCACTAAACATTGAAGAAAACAGTTTTAAAAAACGTTGCTTTTTAAAATGCAAAGAAAAACCATTTAAAAAAAGATGGGAATTTTAAATTTCTGCCAAAAGATCCGCACGTCCTTTTCGCGGATTTCTGGGGGTTGGAAAACGTCTTTGACTTATTTTTACCAAAAAATCAAGGTTCATTACGACACTTGTTATATCGCACAACCCTAAGCACAACAAGTTTAAAAAAGAAAAAAGTTTATTTGGACAGAAATAATAAAATTTTTTTGATTCCCAGGACAAACTGAGCACGTTTAAACATTTTATAGACAAATTTGACGGAATGAAACCGTTTTTTTATTTATGACTGTTCGCTGAAAGAGACTTTTAAAAAAGAAAGCCTGTCAAAGCTGGCCCCTTTGTGGGGGCCACGCCTTTGTTCTTTGGGCCTTTAAATCAAAATAAATGCCGCTTAAAAGACTTTCGATCGCATTAAAATCAGTTTATTATTTTACACTAAGGGCAAAGAAGTTTTTAAGAATTTAAGTGAAAAAATAAAAGGGACAAAGAAGGAAAAAAAAAAAATAAAAGAATTAAAAAATCAAGCACGCAAGCAGCTTACGACTGACCCCCCTTTTACTTTTTTATTTTAATTTTATTTTTGATTGCTTAAAAATTTTTTTTATTATAAAAATTTAAATTAAAAAAGAATTTTTCGAGGGGGCCCGAATCAAACGGAGCTACTCCTAAATGCACTCGTAAGCTAAAAAACCACAAAACAACCGGTTTTTATCTAATGGAGGCCCCGAAATGTTTATGGATTTGATATACAATACGGGGTTTACAAACGAACAGAAATTGAAGACAAAAAACGGCAGCAGCATCCTGCCCTAGAAGAGAAAAAAATTAAGAGCAAACGATTTTGGCAAACGCAAAATACAAACTTCATAAAAGAGAGAATGCTTGGGCGTTGCTTCCTGAAATTGACTGGAATTTAAAGTTGAACTACGAAGCCCCAATGTATACTATGAAGAACAACAATTTAGAAAGCCTTAAATGAAGGGCCCATCTTGTTAGCCTGGTTCCAGAACACAACAAAAAAGCAGATTGAAATAACTAGGCAGGTTCTGAATATATGTTCCAGAGAAAGAAGTCCTTAGCTGAAGGGGGGGGTGACACCGTTGGGTTAGAATTACCCCAACGATACAGTCACTACCTAGGCAAATGACGATGATTTTTCGCTTATTTATTACTCCGAGGGAGGGCGATCCTAGTTTGCCAGAACATGCGTTAATCAGAGGTATACAAATAAAGGCTGAAAACTTGGATGCCCCTCTTAAGCTCGTTATTGTTTTATTACTAAAAACGAGATGAAATAAACGCCCTTGCATCATCTACAAGGTTACTATAATGGTTGACAAAGACAAACTAACAGTACTTGACTTTATTTTCATTAAGTATGTTGATTTTATTGCGTTTTACTCTGTTGATGAAGTGCTGCCAGAAGGATTACTAAGAAGATATGTATAAGATTAATTTTAAAAAATAATCTTGATTAAAAAATGGAGGTTCAACAGTTTAGATTAAAGCAAATAACTGAACTTCAAAAGGGAAATAGAAAGCGACTTGGATAAGTATAGGGCTACCAGAAGAAATATGCTAAAGCTTTAAATACTCTTTCTTATGTAATTACTGGCTCCTCAGCTGTAGCTAGCGTAAGTGCTGGGTCTGGCGTTGCTCTTTAGCTACTGGGTTGGGGCTCAGCCTCTTTAGCATTAGGGGCCTTGGTTAGGGTTTGGCGCCATGTCTATGATTGTAAGTGCTGTTTTAAAAAAAATTAACTCCTAAATTACAAAAGCACACTGCCATTGTTGCCCTAGCATCAGCAAAACTTTTTTCATTAAGATTAAGAATAAGCAAATCATTACAGGATGAAAACATACGGACGAAGAATTTCAGAAGCATATGGCTGACGGTGAGGATTATAGACGACAAAAAATTGAACTTCAAAAAGAGTGGAGAAAGACTTTTACTTCACGACAGTAGACATTGATGCAATTAAAGAGAACATTGAAAAACAAACACATGATCAGTTAAACCCAAAATAGGCCAAAAAAAATAAGTTTAACAAAAAAATAAGTTTAGCAAATACTATTTTTTTTGTTAACTCACTGTGTTTGGTGGGACAACTTGCAACTCTTCACGAACAAAGGATCTTTTAGGGGCGGGCTTTTTAGACGTAGTAGCACTGCTAGAAGAGAGAGTCTCTCTTAAATAATATGTAGTAGTAGTAGTAGTAGTAATAGGGACCGGCTTTTTTTTAGCCTTAGGCCTTACGGCCTATTTGCGTCCCCTCATTATTTTTCAATTTAAGTTCGGTCTGGTTGCATGCCTGTCATAAATAACATTATATTCAATCCACACTAAAGAAAAAATCTTTCAATTTAGGGTCTTCATCTAGGAGTTTTTTAAAGCTGTTGATATCAGGTGCATATTTGGTGTTAGTCGGCAGTGCATTCCAATAATTAGCAATTCTGAAGGTAAAACAAGACTTTCTTTTGTAAGTATGACAATGCCTAATAAAGATCTTGCCTTCATTATTTCTTGTGCAATCCACTTCTGAGAATTTGAAAAGCGCATGCACATTGACATCATCATAATTATGGAATATTTTAAAAAATTGGATCAGGTCTCCTCTGATCCTCCTTCCTTTCAGTGAGTGTAATTGGAGATAGTGTAATCTTTCTTTATAGTTTAAATTCCTACATTCTTTCAGGATTTTAGTAGCTCGCCTTTGTACATTTTCTATCATTTTTGACTGTCTCTTGAGATGGGGACTCCAAATTACATTGGCGTATTCGAGATGAGGTCTAACAAATGCTTTAAATAACTTGATAAATGTCTCCTTTTCTAGGAAGTAAAAGTTCTCCTGATGAGTCCCATCATCTGATTTGCTTTGTTCACCACTCTCTGGATGTGAGGATCAAAGGATAGATCTTTATCAAAGGTTACTCCCAGATCTGTTTCTTCATCACATGTATTTATTTTCTGCAATTCGTCATTCACAATCATAGTATATTCAAACTGTTTATTCTTTTTGCCAATGTGCATCACCTTACATTTTGCTGCATTGAAGTAAAGGTTCCATTCATCTGACCATTCTTGTAGCTTGTTTATGTCCTGTTGGATCTTTGTGCTATTTGTTGCCTTATCATATATTTTTGTGTCATCTGCAAATATTTTGCATGTGGTTTGAGTCATGTCCGGTAAATCATTAATGAACACAGTGAATAATATGGGCCCTAGGATACTACCCTGTGGAACTCCACTTAGGACCTCAGATGTCTTGGATCTATTGGGGGCCGGAATAGCTCAGTGGTAGAGCGCCGGACTCGTAATCTTGGTGATCCTGGGGTTGCGGGTTCGAACCCCGCCGCGGCGGCGTTTCGGTACAGGGGGATTTTTCCCTCGGAGTTAACATTGGTTCGGACTCCATTTCCCATACAGTCCTTCGAATGAGACTATAAACCGAGGTTCCGTGTGTGAACGCATGCATAAGATCTTGCACACACGTAAAATCCCATCACCAACTTTCGGAAGAGAAGGCCAGTTTGGCCGTTGGTATGGATGACACGTTACACATAGCATGCACCCTGCGTGAGAAATGGAAAGAACGAAGGAGTAATTGATATTGAACGATATTGACTGGATGACACGGAAACGACCGAATGACGCCAGCTGGCAGCTCTTCAGTCGGCACTACCCAGGTAGGCAGCCCGTTGTGTATATGAGTATTGATTGTAGCGCGCAATGTGTTGATTCCAAGAATTGCGCTATATAAATTCTATATATTATTATTTTTATTATTATCTCTCTTCTCCCACCTTTCATAACTGTGACCTTCTTTAAGAAAACCTCTGATCCAGTTTAACTAAAACATTACCAATTACTCATCTGCTTTTATTTGTTAGCGCCTTCGCTGGGGACAGAATTCAAATGCCTTTCTAAAATTCCAATACATTATACAAATTGGCTCCCCATTATCTACCAATTCTGTTAGGTAGTCTATTATTTAGTTAATTGTGTGACGCATGATCTCTCTTTCCTAAAGGGAGGGATGTTTTAAAATTCTTTCTACTTCATATACGTTTCGGCTCCATATAGGATCTGGGGCTCTAATTCTAAACATCGCCCTCTGCCTCTCAGGAGCATACAAGTATCTTCTTTTAGTCAAACGGCCAAAAGTTTTTGAGTCCCCTGCACATCTTCAGTACTGCTAATTTTTTAAAATTTGTTGCGTTTACTGGTTTCAACCCTGTAGGCTTTATATTCTTCATTGTCATAGGCACGTAAGACTGCTGGCAATCTCTAACCATTCTGGGTTGAGTTCTCTTGTTACTTCGTTAGTGTCATAATTTCTCTGTGTATTGATTAGGTAAACAGGCGTTCAGCTTGATTCTTATTAAAGTTTTCTACTAGGGCTTGTGATCGATGGTTGCCTGGGATCCCCCTCTTAAACTGTAACATGATGTTTTAAAACAAGTGGTTTACAGAACCTTTAAACTCTTTTCCTCCCATACTTGAATCATCCTAGGTACTTTATGGGCCCCTCGCCTGTATATTAGTTGTAAAGCCACAGCCACCAGCAGTTGAGCTTTTATCCGTTATAAGGTTCTGCGTTTTGTTATCTGGAAGCCATGTCAACAACTGTCAGCGCAACATTAAACTTTTTTCTTCTAATTTTGTCATGGGAAGATACAGCAGTCATCTGGTGAGTGTCTTTGGATTGAGTTAACAAACTAGGCCTTATTATTCTTTTTGGGGCAGGCAGATATATTTGCCTAATGCCTGTTTTGAAAGCCAGTCTTTCGCATCTGACTTAGCCACTTCTAGCAGCTTTACTCAGTTTTTAATAGCAGTCTTTCCTTTCAAATACTTTAGGAGAATAATATATTGGGTATTCGTATTTGTACTTGTATTGTACTTTGTATGTAACTTCGTTTTGTCCATATTTTAATGCATTTTATTTTACACAAGAAAGTGAGAACAAGATAGACTGAGGTATTGCCAATGCAATTAAAAACTATCTCTGGCAGTCTTCTGTTCCTCAGATGGGTCAATAAAAGTCAGACAGTTCTGGCGGTGGTGATGTTAGAAAAACTTCTTTCCTGTACTAAGTAATACTCATTCATTGCGTCTCAAGCGTCTGTAAAATGATTTTTCTGTGCTCGGCATGGCCTGGTCTCTTAACGTTGTATTAATAAAGTTAAGAGAGCAAATTCGCTTTTTTCATAAGCGTCTCTTGCTTAGCTAAATCTTCCATTGAAATTGTTATGTCGTTCTCTTCTTCATCCAGACCGCAATTTACTAACATATAATTGCTGCCGGAGAAGGCTAAAGCATTAAACAAGAGCTCCTCCACCATCAGAACCAATCCAGACATCTTTTATAAATCAAATTTCTAGATTAATTTTCTATGAACTTATATTTCTGGTTATCCCTGTGTAACTAGGAAAGTCTTTGAGGCAATCCCTTGCAGTAATTACAAACTATAACCTTAACAACTTCTCAATGTTAACCTCTAGATCTGCCGGCTTCATCTTAAACATGTTTTTTGCTAACACAATAACGCCTATACTAGACCGCTTAACTTACCGCAGACAGAGTGGTAAATCGTATTGATACTCTTTTTTTCACTCTTTTTTTATTAACTAAAAAAATAATTAAAATATCATAATACGAAAGGGCTGTCTATGTGCTTTTAATAGATAAATCTTTGTGTTAAAGTAAAAAATAAGGTTGCAACTAGTTTTGGCGATTCTTCTATCTTTCCATGTTGGGTGGTTTTATTCCTAACAAACATTTGCAAGGGTTAATAAACTTAACACCAACGATAGGCAATGCATAAATTACCAACGTTAAACTCATGGTTTTAAAATGTATTATATTATTTTTATGTTTTAAAAAATGGATTGTGGGACGAACTATAAAAGTGTGAGGAGCATGCAGACTACTCGTAGGCTACTCAGCAGACCCCTGCCATAAAGAAAGATTATACACTCTGGCCGCGTGTGAAAAACTAGACAGTATTTTGGCACTGAACTAAGTGTTGAAACAAATCCAACAAATTATCTACTTCTGACGTTGAGAAGTACTACGTAGATACGAAAGCGCAGTGGGTTAAAACCCCAATGGTTAGATCAGTGGGACAGACAATGATTAGTTTATATGCAAGTTGGTAAGTAAGAATGGCACAGTGATCTTGAAGAAGATTTAAAATATGATTATCACCATGATCGGTTTTAAACAAGTCCTGAAACTCTTGCGTGTGACCATGTATTAAGATTTGGGACAATGTTATGCCCTTCATCATGGGTTTAATTACTTTTAATCATATTAATTTTGTCATATTATATTTAATCGCAATAAAAAAAATGAGAGAGAAGAAGAGTCGCCGGACAATCCGCAGGACAGTCCACAGGGCCTCCGGAGGAGCAGAAGGTGTCACAAGTGAATGTACGCACGTGAATGTACCGCAGGGTGGTAGTGTTACTAAGTCTAAAAGTCCTGGAAGTGTTGATCCTGGGCGTTAAACTAGCTGAATGGAACAGGCTGCAAAAAGCAACAATCAGCAAACAAAAAATTGTTTAGATAGTAATACAACTCACCGCCAACAACAACACCACAATTAAACAACAAACAATCACAATCAAACGATAAGATGATTATTATGTAATTTGTTGATGTTGTTGTTGGTGGGGGGGTTTTGCATACAAATGTCTAACGCATGTACTTAAGCAGCAAAGTTCACAAACCCCCACTAAAAAAGTAAATGAAGAAGAGGTCAGCTTCTGCAAAAAAAGTACAACCTCTGTGGTAGTAGACCATTTTCTATGGAATGTTTTTAAGAACTAGATAAGTACAAGTTTAAGTACAAGTGTAAGTACAAGTTAAGTAGTTATAGAAAGTACTTTTTAAGTTAAGTGCCAAGTTAATTAACAAGTTAAGTGCAAAAAAATAAGTTCTGTTCTAAGTACTAGTTAGGTTCTTTATGTAAAGTTTATTGGTTAGGTTCTTAAGTAACTTCTTGTTAGGTTCTGTTAGCTCTTAAGTTAAGTACAAGCAAGATCAGTCAAGTTTTCCATCTTTTAAATTCTCAATGCCCTACAGCTATGCAAGCTCAGAATTAACGTAAATTCTCTTGTTATTGATAGAGGCCTAGTGAATTCTTATTAACTGGCAGTTGTGTTTACTCTGATGAAGAGTAGAAGCCCCGCTGATTAACTTTGTGTGTGATGAAATACTTTGTTTTTCAAAGAGGCTTGCTTGTAGTTATCGTGAGTTATATTTTTTTGACAACTTCTTTATTATGCCCTTAGCCTTTTCATTATAGAAGTTGGCTAGCAACACTATACATCTTCGACCACAAAACTACATATTCTTTTATTAAACTGTCCATTAAGTATCCTTCATCTTTCCAATTCTTTCTTGTTCACAGGTTGAATGGTAAAGGACTGTCTTCTTGGTAGTCACATGTGTAGTACCATCCATCAGTTCTTTAGTACTTCTGTTTCTAATTCTTATAGAAGTCTTCAGTGGGGGACGTCTAGAATAAAAGGAGTCAGTGTCTGTGTAAAAGGACTCTTGCTTCTGGATACAGCGGTTTTAAAGTAGACGTACAGAAATTCTAACTTTAATAAACTTTGACAATTCTGAATACGGTTAAAGCCAATAAACACGGATTGTCCAACTTAACATCTTTTTCTTCAATCTAATGCCAACAGGCTGTCGTTAAATCTTCTAAAGTCTTGATAGTTAGGTTTTGAGACTAGTTTGATGTGCTTGTTTTCTTTTGTAACTAATTTCACTTCTTTACGCTTTGGTGTGTGTTCTCCTAGTTTGCAAAACAGCTGTTGTTCATCTGGTAGAAGTCTTTTTCTGAAGCCGTCAGGGGCTTGGGTTCTCACACCGTTCAGTATTCTTCTTGATGTATGGCCTATAAAGGGCTCTTGGTCAAAGCAATGATTCGATAACAGCTCTTAGTTTAAGTCCATGCATTAAGTAAAACTGTAACAGTCTGAATGACAAAACATACTTAGTTTTGTGGCGAAGATTGGGGAAAGTTCGGAGGTTTGTGGGGCTATCTTTAATCTTTTCTGCGGCCAGAGGATAAATCGTTGTGGAGTCATGCAGTTCATAAGGATATTTCTTAGTCTACTTTTAGAATAAACCATACTGTTGATCTGACGTTAAAACTGCCAACCACTTTATTGCTTCCTTGAATATTATTTGTTACCATTCCCTGTGTACATCCTGAAGGTTACGTAATGGAAGCGTGCTGGCTCATGGCACATCATACAGATTGTTGGGTTCTAAGTACATTAGATCGTTGGATGGTTGTTGGGTCTATAATCGTCTAAATATTTGTTGTTAGCTTTTTGGCAGTAAGGATGTGAGGCCAGGCTAATGCTCCCTTAGGCGGCTTCAATCATCTGAAGTGTAGGTTAAATCAGATATTAAGTCAATCTGATGTTTGTAGACTTTAAGAAAGCGTCCCAAGAAAGGCCAGGGGCAGAGATGTATGTGACGAGTCTAGACGTAATGTTTCATGCTGTAGTTCTGTAATTCTGAAAGACGTCTGCCAATAAACACACGTCAGCCAATAAATATTGATCGTGATAGTTGCCCATTGTTTGACAGTGTAATTCTGTCCAGGCTTTCTGAGCGTATTCATAGTCAGCATCATTTTATGTCTTTCCCCCTTTAAAGACTAGAAAAGAAAGCGCCTTTAGGGGGAAGTGAGTCTTCATCAAACCTGTCCCACGAGTTCATGTATTCATAGGGGTTAAACACCTTTACGCACCAAAGACGGACCCAAAGTATTGTTTAGTGTTTGGGAAAAAGGCTTGTAGAGACCCCGCTAATTTTATCTAAAACTCCCATCAGATGTTGGGCAGAGTCATAAAAGGACAAACAGTCAAGGGTAAAAGTCATGTACTTTTCTGAAGGACTGCGCAAATGCAGGTAACCCTCTTTATTCAGAAGTCACTGCTTGCATGATAAAAATGAGAATCGTAGCCTCGTAAGTTATGAAAGAAGATAGGCAGTTTCCATGTCTTGGGGTCAACCTTAAGTTGAAGATTACAATTGTTGTGCGCAGCCCCTTGAACTTTCCAGTAATGTGATCGTGGTCTCTTCTGTCACGTCTTTACTGTTTGGTGTTAGCTCTAAGCCGCAAATCCAACAGTGTGTAGATGAGTCATAGCTTTCTTGGTCTTCGGAGTCATAACAATGTCTGAAAGATTTATTTTGTTGGGGTAGTGATTGCGAAGTTGTTTCATCTGCTCTAAAAATTATACTAGCTGCTTTTTAGAGCCTCTAAAAACCTTTGGGTGTGTGTGTGCCCCATCTGACCTAACAACAATAAAACGCATAAGAACAGATCTGATGGTGGGTTAATAAGGTTGTTTTTTGTTCTTGCTGTTGTGGGCCGGAGTACTGCGGCAAGAGCGATTCCCAAAGTCAGCATAAACCACGTACGGGCTCATCTGCATTTTGTGTAAATTTTTTAAACTAACTTTAGACCCTGGTTTAGGTGTAAGGAGTTTGGTTTCACAGTCTACAAAGTTTTACAATAAGTTCTATGAGTGGCGCTTTTTTATAGTGGAG
>CM031616.1:44048640-44068272 GCA_018398815.1 Conus ventricosus | reverse complement strand
CGGTCGATAGCCTTACGATCGTGGCTTCAGTTGTGCGTCGGAGTAATGTCCAATTTCCAGTCGTCCCCGGGATCAGCTTCAAAGTACTCCCCAGCCAAGACGTGGCAAGAGAAATTCCCATGTACACTAGGAGTACCGTGGAACGCACGGCCTTGTGTGCGAATATGAATATGTGAAAGGTGACGAATGTAGCTGTGTGCTGGACAGGTGGTTCCAGTGTGCACAAACGAGCAGGCTGTCCCATTAATCACAATAATGGATCAAACGACCACACTGAACATGCCCCTCGGATCGCGCACTGTTACGGATGGAATGGGTCGTGTCTGCGGGTATCTGACTGTCCGACTCACACACAGAAATTACGGATGCATGCACGACTTTTCCAACGCACATACACACACCCACTCACCCGAACATTGACAGCCAGGCAACAAAACAACACCTTTTTTTGTTTTATGATGCCCGAGCCATCAGACAAACATGAATTTTTTTAAATATAATAAATGCAAGGACATCAATAGGTCGGCGCGCCAACCATAAAGCGTACACACAAAATATATCTATATGTCTGTTAGCGCTGCTGGTTCCAACGACGACGCAGACGATGACGACGAGACGATGAAGAGGACGAAGACGAAGATGATGAAGACGACGACTACAGCGTCAGGTCAAGTCCGACACAGGACCTACAGAACTTCAGAGCTGTGGCTAAAAAAAAAGAAAAAAATCACAACAACACTCACGTCGTCTCTGCTGACGACAATGCGAGTCTCACACAGGAGCTGTGGCTCACACACAAACACAGAACGCAGCGACGGCCTCGCCAACAGGTCGCTGGTTCAAAACTCGGGAGCGGCGTTCTGGCTTGTCAGCAGCGGCGTCTCCGGCCCAACTGGCTCAGTGGGTAGTCGGTGCCGGGGGCAGTGGCAGGTAGGGTAGTTATCGGCACTCAGGCCGACCTCTCCACACCGACACAAGCGGAGAACAAGGGGGTAAACGCAGCTATGGCCCCGACCCTCAGTAAGTAGCAGCCAGTCCCCCTCAGTCCAGGGAACCCTTCTACCTGGGGGAAACTGATTAACTACCTTGATTATCATGGCTACTATTCATTACAATCACGACTACATTCATATTCATTAGCCACATCCTATTTCACTAGAACTTGAGACAACATCAGCATATTCTTTCTTCAACACTACAACATTCCCTTTTCCGGAATCATAACACTACAACATTCCCTTTCAGGAATCACAACACTACACAGGAAAGGATTTCCATATAAACCTTTCAGAATCTAGTTTCCCAAATTGGAGAAAGGATTTCCACCTAGACCCTCTTCAATAAACCATGAATACAATCATTACACACAATCAACGGTTACTTTTCATCAAACTATAAATGTCACAACAAAATGTTCATTTCTTTTCTTGTAACGCGACAAGAATGTTTCATTTCATTTCATATAATCACATTTTAAAAGGTATCTTTTCCAAAAAGATTCATCTACTTCAATATATGAAAGGGAAAGATTTCCACACACTCTTGTTTACCAACACACAAATATTCAATATTCATATCAAGAGTGAGTTAAATACTCATCCACATAAAAAATCAAAACCAGCAAAAAGTCTGTCGCTCACTCTGGGAGCTTATTATCCATAGCATCAAAACTCTCCCTCTTCTTGCAAACCACATTGGAATAATTAACTTTTTTTTCATCATGAATTCATAACTAGTTAAGTCACAGAATGAACAAAATCTTCTTTTTTTTTCTTAAGACCACTTCCTTTGACACTCACTTCATCTTTGTTTTCCGACAGCATTTCGTTTTGCTACCCTATCAAGTCATAGGATAACAGAATACAACAAGTACTTTCCTTTTCTAAACAAATCCTTCACAAGTGCGCTGAGGAAGTTTCAGTCGCTCCTAACCGGGAATACGGTTTCGGTTTGCTAATAAATAAACATTGAAGATAAATACCCGACTGCCACAAAAAACGGATGGAGTCCCTCTTCGGCCTTCTGGATAGTTGCGTTGCCGGAATCACTGCAGAGACTGCCTAACCGGTTCAGCTCACACGGCTTTTAACAGTGCGCAGGTGAGCAGCAGTCAGGTAAACTTTTCAACCGGCTTCCGGACGACTACCTTCCGGTTAGCCCGGTTGCATAAAAATTTGTGACTGGACGGGAAACGGTCCGTTACACGCACCAAGAATTTGGACTTCACGTGGAAGAGCGCTATGTTAATGAATTCTGTGGAACATTACTGAGAGATACAGGCTGTACCACAGCTAGTGTTAAACGTTTCTTTCGTTTTTTAAATACTTTTTTTTTCTTTGTTGTTGTTGTTGTCTTTTCCCGGGATGATCAGTACTCCGACACTTCGCAAAAGACGCCGCACGTTTGATGACCATAAAAAGTGAGCGTGTCCACGCCAGAGTGTTGCGGTTAGACACGGGCAAGCGTTCTGTAGACAACAGTGACTGACCTAATGGTGGGAAGTATGCCTGGTGTGTCATGCACGCACGATGGAAGTGGTGAGTCTTTTGCTGTCGTCCACACGCTTCGCTCACAGCTCGATCGTTCCCTGACGAAACACGCAGTAAACCGGTCAAGCCTCTCGTTGTCCCTGTTCATCCTACCCTGAAAGTAACCCTAAGTAAAACTCACCGAGCTTTGAAAAGATGAGATGCTAAAGAAATGTTTTGAAAGTGTCACTATTTCACATGTGAACATGTCGAGTGTTTTTTTTTTCTGGTTCTGGATGGTATGTTGCACAGACAGTTAAAAAGAAAATATGGTTACGCATTGGTTCGTTGCCCCCCCCCCCCCCCCCCCCCCCCCGCCCCCCCCCCCCCCCCCCCCCCCAACACACACACTAAGACAAAAGCTATTGAATTGTTGATAAATTCTTCATGCTGGACGTGTCGGTGTCGCAGAATCTGGCACGAGTCCCCTCCCTTTTTTTAACTGGTCAAATAAAATTTTAAGATGTTTCAAATATGGTCGCTCTTGGCAGTTACCAGAAGACACTCCCAAAACGGAAAAATATCTCGAGCCTCCATTAAAAAAAGGCCCTGTGATCATGATCACTCAAGGGGGCTCTTCACTGTTGGCCCCTTTCCCCCCTTCCCCCCCCCCCCCCCCCCCCCCCCCCGCCATCCCCCCTCCCTCCCACTTCGCCCTCTATCACAGTACGCACCTCCTTGTTGTTGTGGCCCCCGGTTACGCGATGAACCCTTACCCTTGGAAAAAAATTTTCCAGTCCCAAATTTAAAAAACAAAAGTTATTTTTTTTCCCAAGACAATCCAAAAACAGATTACAGGAAAAAAACACATGCCTTTTCGCCTCCGGGTCATCTTCGAAAACAAAAACAATTAGAAAATCAAAACAAGAACGGCAGTTTGCTTATTTTTTTCCATTTCGCGAAAAAAGGGGGGTTTTGAATTTTGCTCGAATTGAAAGTAAGGGTTGCCGTTCTTTTTTTTTTTCATTGTCTTTAACGTTTTTTTGCCTAAAAAACCCAAGTGGTTGAAATGCATGTGTTTTGGGGCCTCGTGATCTGTTTGTCTGATTGTCTTGCGGACTTATAACTTTTTTTTAAAATGTTTTCAGTTTCCGTCTTCAGTCATCACCTCGCTTTGATTCTAACTATCCTCCCATTGCGGAAGAACTCTTTTAGCTTGGGCTGAGGGGGGTGCCCAACCAAAATCCTTTCGGTCAAGGCGCGAAATTTGTCTTCGACAGAGAAGGGGAATACCAACAAGCCACCCCCCTGAAACCCGTTTCACGGCTGCCCCTTGACGGGTTTCCCCCCGTTCTCAAATAGTAAACCCTACAAACTACTAGTGTAGGATTACCGTTTTAAATAAATTTACTAAAATTTCATTTTTTAGTTTTTGTTAATTTGGGTTTTTTCCGATCATTTTCAAAACACATTTTCACGCAAACATTTTCAAATGGTCTCTGTCTTCATGTAAAAAAAAACTCAGTTTTTTAACTTTAGACAAAAAAACAGTTTTCGGCCCGGCCTTACCCCTTTTGTCAATTTCTGAAACCGAAGTTTAATGAGTTAAGTGGGGGTTGGGCCCTATCTGGTTTACAGGGGCCCGTCATTGGGCGGCGCCCAGGGGTTTTTGGGGGCCCATTAACAACTTAGCTTGCTGTAAGAATATATAGGCTAAAGAAAGTTTTTTTATTTTATTCTGCTTTTTGGAATATTTTCCTACCCGCGTGCATGTTTTTTTTGGTTGCCTGTGACTTGGGTTTTTTTGCGTTGAATAAAAAAAAAAGGGATTGACACTTTTTTATATTTTTGTGTTTTTGGGAGACGCAGTAGTTTCAAAATGAGGATTGGGCAAAAACACGGGAAGCCAGTATTCTTTTTAAAAAAGCATTTGGAAGAGCTATAGCGAAAAAAGGGGAAAAGAGTTGAGAAAGATAAAGAGCAAAGAGTAAAACAAGAAGAAAGAGTAAAACTAGAAGGAAAAAAAATTAAAATCTTAAAAGAAAATGAAACAAAATTGAAAGCTGTTTTTGGAATTAAATATCAAGGGGAGTACTACATATTTTGGGGGCTAAACTTGTTTTTGGGGATCACTGGCACGCGTTGTGCCCTGGCTAGGAAATTTTTTGTTAATTTGGACAGGGGATTTGCTTGGGCGTCGCCACAGTAAGTGACAAATGCCCCACTTGCAATTTTTTTAAGCCAAAAATGAAGGGTTTTCAGAAGGGAAAGCAACCCCCTTTTGAAGGGGTTGCTTTCCCAAAAAAAAAAATTAACAATGGTTGTTTTTTATTTTTTCTTTTTTTCAAGTCGCCATAGGTTTTTTTAATCGATCAAATTTTTAAGTTTTAATGAAGTAAACCTTAATTCTAATTTAATACCCAAGTTCTTAGTTAAGTTTTAAAACAAGTCACCCCAATTCTTAATTAAGTTTTTTAAACAAGTCACCCAAGTTCTTAAAATTCTTGTCAAGTGCCTTAACACCCCAAAATTTATAACTAATCATCCTCAAAAAACAAAACCCAAATTCTATTCAAGGAAATAATTATTTATTAAATTTTTAAAATATTGCATCTAAATGGACAAAAAAGATCTTGGGTTTTGTTGGCGGTTCGGCGTGTTTTGGTTTGGATTTGTATTTAGTGGTTGAATTGTTTGGACTGCTTTGGTTTTGGCTGCTTTGTTTATAATTTTTAACCGTAATAACCACCCCCAAAAGCAATGCCGCCAAAAAAGACAAATTTCTTAAAAAATATAAAATTGGCGGGTAGGCACCCCGTTGTTGTGGGCCCCGAATCAACTTGTTCTGGCGTTTTTTAAAACCGGATGAAACAATGGTGCGCCTGGCATTTCATTTTGTGTTTAACTGTAATTTTTTTTTGTTTTTCCACCTTTCAATTTTTTTCCTGGCAACGCGTCCGGATGAGGGGGGGTTTTGTGACCACTTTCACCCTTTTAAGTTTTTGATTTGATTTGATATTTTCTGCTCGTCATTTTGAAGGGAAATAAAATCTAAATTTATTAAAATAATTAAACCCTGATTTGGGGGATAAAAATTTCCCAAAACTGTAAAAAATCCCTCCCAAGACTTAATGATTTGTTAAAAATGGATCCTGCTTTAAATCATACATAAAAATTCTTGTTTAGAATCAGGGAGCAAATCTACTGAATATTTAGTGTACAAACTAAAAAACCGTTTGGCCCCCACTTTTTTCCATTTTGATCCATTAGCTTTAACCCGTTATGATCTTTTAATGTCTTGTGGGAATTTTTTGAATCTGTTCTATGCGAATTCATTGGAGAATGTTTTGTTTTTTTCCCATCTGCCAAAGAATACAACTTTCCTTTTGGGGCATAACAGCTTTGTCATCCTTCTTCATTTTAATCCCCAAGACAATTAGGTCGCTCGTAGCTTTAGCAGAATTTTTTCGCTGTTAGTTTTTTTTATAAATATAATTTTTATTTTTTTTTCAAAAATAGCGCCGAAAAGACTGTTACCCAAACTTTTTTACCATTCTGCTGTTTTGGAGGGCCCAAGTAAAGGATAGCAATGTTGGGAAAAGCCCGTTAAAAATAAAACCAGCAGATCTTGGCAAAATAGACTTTGAGGATTCAGCAAAGCTTATTGCTATCATTGCAGCTTCGTTCACTAAAAAGATTTTCAGTTAAGCAAGGAAAAATTTTCCTGACAGTATCAATATGTAAAATTAAAAAAATACATTTAAAAAATGGCTTCATTCGTAATGATGATAGGCGGCGCTGTGGTTAATGCCCCTTGCTTTTAGCGGAAGTAATTACGCATTTAGTAAACTGCGGGATGAAGGCGAGAGAAAAAAACATACCAAAGCTATGGAGCAACTAGCAGCTGCACAAGCTGCGTATGAAAAGCAGAGAATTGAGCAGTTAGATTTTTATTAACGACAAACTGAAAAACAGGGCATGCGCTTACACATTTAAGACGTTGATCAAGCAATAAAAGAATATTATCTTGTAACAGGCAAACCAATCGAGACATTGCCCCCACCAAAATTCAGTGACTTTTATCAACCATCAGAAAAACAAAAGATGCAAGAAATCGTTTTTTATCGTCTTTGGTATGACCGTTGTGTATTTTGTTGCCATAATATTGGCTGAATAAAAATGAACAAAATTTTATTTTTCCCGCCAAAAGGATATTGGAAGAGAATCACGGCAATAAAAAAGCTAACCCAAAAGCAGCGGGAGTCAGTGAAACAACACAAAGGAATGGTTATCTAACAAGCGATTTGGCAAATTTATTTACCTGCGCCTAGACAAAATACAGAGCCCGCACTTTGTGAATACAATACCGAACGACACCCATCAAATGGACCTTCTATATTTCCCCCATGATACGATTAGGCGAAAAAGATTTAAGTACGCACTCCAGTCATTGACATAGCTTCAAGATATAAAGATGCGGAACCATTAACACAAAAGAGTGCTTCTGCTGTTGCTGTTGCCATACAACTGATATATCAACGGGGGCCCCCTAACTTATCCTCGCATGATTCAAGTCGATGATGGAAAAGAATTTAAAGGCGAGTGAATCAATTATTGTTAAAACATACAGTTACCATTAAAAGAGGCATTCCAGGAGTTCACAGATCACAGGCTTTAGTTGAAAACTTTAACAAACAGTTATCTGAAAGACTTTTCTCCTACCAGTATCACAGAGAGCTGATTGACAATTCTCGCAACACAGAATGGGTTAGAAGACTGCCCTCAGTTTTGCGCGCAATGAATAATGAAGAATTTAAATTAACAGGGCTAAAACCAGTACAAGCAATTTAAAAAACAAACAAATAGATGTTGTTGAAGGAGAGTCTTCATCCAGCAAACTATTACCGTTTGGTTTAAAGTAAGGTACCTTTATTTACCGGGGAAGCAGAAGGGACACTCGCATTAGGGCAACAGTCGGTTTTGGGGTGTTGATCCATATGAAATAAAAAGAATTGTAAAAAATGAATCTGCCCGTGTATTATTTTCGAGAAACTGACACAACAAAAAAACCAGCACCTCAAGATCTTTTGTGAAGGAAGAACTGCAGATAAACCCACAGACACAGTTCCCGTTGCTTAATTTAATTTTTAATTTACATAAAATATTTGAGTCTAAAATGGAAGCTCAGAAGGAAGCACAGAACGAAGCAAGAATGGTTAAAAGGAAGAGACCTTGAAAATGATACGGGAATCATTTAATGCGTGTTCTGCTTTAGGGAACATTTGGAAGATTAATCAATGCATGCAAACCATCCAGATCACCTACAATCCAAAACCCAAATTGGGAAAAAGAATATCTTGAAGTAAAAAAAAATTCGAGCACATCAAGCAAACATGATAAAAGAATTGGGTGAATTGGATGAAGTATGATTGATCTTATAATAAAAGTTGATGAAAAAAAATAAACCCCCCTGTTTATGCGGTCCTCCAGTTTCCCGATTGCATATGAAAACTCTGGATTAACAAATACTCGTTTTGTGTTGTTCTATCTAATGACTTCTTTGTTACAACAGTTGTGCTGATCTCATGTAGATTGTTTCGTAGTTTTCCTTTGTCATGATGAAAGTTTATTGTCAAAAAAATGTTCTTTGTGGGTTGTCATTTTTGTATGTTTGGGACTCCCAAAAACACGCGAGATATTCCCTTTGCTTTTTTAAATGGTTTTCTCCTGGCTCGAAATACTGAAACTTTTTGGGCCCTTTAAAACCCAATAAACTCCTTAATCACCCCCCCAGATAATTCACCTTCTTTTCCCTTAAACCCTTCTTGTTAAGGGGATGAAGAAAAGGCGAATTTTTGGGGAAATTCGGGTGTATTTCCCACCCCGCATCCCCTTTAGCCACTTCTAATTCTTGTCTTTATAGATGTCTTCAGTGGGTATCTATAAAAAACTATCTGTATCTGTGTAAAGTACTCGGGAAATTTTGGGTTTACGAGGGTTTAAAGAAAGTCAAAAAAGAATTTCTAACTTAAAAAAGTTTTTGATAATTTTTAAAACAGAAAACCCAATAAATAAGGTTTGTCCAATTTGACTTTTTTTTTTTTTCTTTGTTATCCCAAAAAAGCGGGATCAGGGAAATTTCAAAAAGTCTGAAAATTTGGGTTTTTTTAAAGGGTTCAGCTTAATTGTTCGTTCTTTTGGGTGACCAATCTGACTTTCTTTGCGTTTTGTGGGTTTTTTCCTTAGTTTTTCCCAAACAGCTGTTTTTTTCATCAGCTTGAAAAGTTTTTTTGAAGCATTGTGGATTTAGTTCTAAGATCGGTTCTTCATGATGTTTTGGTTTCATGAACTGTTCTTGATCAAAAGCAATTACCCCCGATGACCAGCCGTCAACTTCAACCCATGTCTTAAATAAAATTTTTAAAAGTCTGTAATAAACCAAAATTTTTTTTTTGCGCGAAGATTAGGCACAAGTTTAGGGGGCTCTCTTGGATTCATCTTCAAAATTTCTGCCAAACTGGGTAGTCATTATCCCAGGTCAGGGGTTTTCCCTGTGGTTTTTCTAGTAAAAATTTGAATGAGACCTCTTTTCGATCGGCTTTTAAGAGTAGGGAAGTTGTTCTCCAAATTCTTGAAGTTTTTAATACCCCCCTTTTGGAAAATTTTAAAAAAAAGTTACAAAATGGAAGGGTTTGCGCCATTGCCCTTTTTTCCGTTAAAAGATTGTTTGCTTTTAAAAAATACATGAGATAGTTGCCCTTTTTAAATTGGATTTAGTCGTCCCAAGTTTTTTTTTTTTGTTTTTACTTTTAATTGATGCAAAAGATACAAATTTTTTTCCACGAAAATCCGTTTTCAGTCATCGGGAATCTTTGGGGGAAATCTGACAATAAATAAATCGTACCCCCAGTATCTTTTAAGAAAGCCCCAAACTCATCCCAGGCGCAAAAAAATTGTAAGGGCCCAGGTTTTTTTCCAGGCTATAAGTTTCTGCGGTCTTTCTAAAAATTTTCAAAAATATCCCCCAAAACAAACATGTAGGGGGCCTTTTAAGTATGATCATGTTTGCCCCCCCATTTTTTTCACTCTAATTCGGCCTGCTTCTTTGAGCTTGCGGGTTAATCAAAAATCGCTGATGCCCTTTCCTCAAAGACTAGAAAAAAAGGGGGTCTTTAGGGGGAAAAGTGTATTTCGCCCAAACCCTTTTCCCCCAAACGTTCAGTTTTTTTAAGGGAAAAGCCCTTTTAACGGGGATTTGGGGTCAAAATATTCTTCTGTTATTGGGCAGGATTTTAAAGGGGACATGGGCCCAGGGCCTCTAAGGATCCCATAAGGTTTTTGATAGATTTCTTTAAAAAGCATGTTTTTTAAAAAGGGGAAACACAGTACTTTTCTAAAGGCGGTGCAATGCATGTTATCCTAGGGGTCCCCCGGTTACTGCTTGCATTATAAGTTGAGAGTCGAAAACCTCGCAAGTTTTGAAAAAAGGGATGGGCACCCTTCCCACGTCTTGGGATAAAAATTCATTTAAAGGGATTGCATTTACTGTGCGGGGTCCTCTGAACTTTCCCCCAATGGGTTAATGGTCCTTGTTTGGATTCTCTGGGGCTAAATGTGGGCCAAACCACAAACCAAAAATTTGTGTGGCGGAGTCATACTGTTGTTGGTTTTCCCAGACGAATTTTTGATTTCAGAAAAATTCAGTTTTTTTACAACAGGCGTTACGCACTTCCCTGCGGGCGTTTAGGAAGTATTCTGCGCATTAGGCCCTCTATATAATTCTGGTTCCGAATGGACACCATCCGAAAACCCGAAAAATTGAAAAGGGAATTTAAGATCTGTTTATTACTATTAAAAAATGTTTTTGGAAGTTTTTTGTTGGGGGTTTGGGCCCCTCATTGGGAAAAAATAAGCGACTCGAAATCGCGTAAACTACGTTAAAGGATCGTTTGCAGCCGTTTCCTGTTTTAAAACTTTAAATTTAGGGTCCTGGCGGTGGTGTAAAATTTGTTCTGTTTTTACAGTTACGAATTTTTACAAGTTTTAAAATTTTTCAAGCGCGGGTGGAACAGATGGGAAATTTTTGTTTTAAAAATTTTCTACAGAATTCTTGTTTTTTGCCCATCTTTTGAAGGGTTTCGCATTAGTCTATCATTGTGCGTTTCAATTTTGTAATGTGGCGCCCTGTGGTGAAAACATTAGGGGTAAGTCCCCATGACTTTTTGGGGGGATCGCCTTTTGTTGGGCTGTCTTTGGGCACTTTTAGGCCGGTTTGATTTTTTTTCCCCAGCCAAAGTGTATACATTAATAGTTTTGGGGTTTTTTTTTGTTTTTCAAACTGATCAAAGGAATCCACGTAAAAGGAAAGGAAATTTTCCCTTTAAAATTGTTTTTTGTTTTTTAAGGGGCATTTGTTGGCCCCCTCTCTGCGTTTTTTGGGCGTTTATGCAGCCTTGCAAGAAAACACCACATTAAAAATTTGTTGTCTGTATTCTTTATGTTTAGTAAAATGCTCTTTTTGCAAACTTAAAGTGGGGGGGGTAGGGGAATGTTAAAACCTGCCTACAATCGGGCATACTTAGCCCGTTTTAATCTGTTCCCCTAGATTCGCCCCCCCTTTACCAACCAAAAAGCTTCATTTTGGTTCTTCAAACGGCCACATCAAATGTGTAAGCAGTTGGTCTGCCCAACCCGGGGGGGTTTAAATCTTATAGAAAGAATTTAAACCCGTTGTTTTGTTGAGCCCGACTTTAGGGTTTTTTATTTAAAAATTATTAGTGATTTTTAAAAAAAATAACTTACTTTAAATTTGGGGGGGTCTATTGTTTGTTCTGGAATTGGGGAAATAGATGCCAACATTGCCTGTTCGTTTTTTGGGGTCAATGACTTCTAAATTAATATCATTTAAAACTTTTAACAAACGCCCCTCCCTGGGGCATTCCTTCAAACATTTTGTCTGGTCCTTCAAAATTTAGCCAAAGTTGGGGTTTTTTTTTTTAACTCAAAATTTTTTTAAATTTTAAATAAAAAAAAAAATTAATTTAGAATCAAATCAACGGTCTTTTGGCTTGGGGCTTAAAAAATATTATAAACGCCCCTTTTAAAGTTGTTAAAGTGGCTGTTTTTTAGCGGGGTTTAATGTCTCCCTTTACTTTTTTTAAACATTCCTTTTTTTTTTCTGCTCGGGTTTTTGGGTTTTTGGAAAAAAATTGCCCCTTTCCTTTTTTTTAAGATCAAACTTTTGTTTTTTTTATAGTCAAACAAAAAACGGTCTGTTTAAAGGCTAAATTTTCATCCTGTGGTTTTGGTCAACTAGGGCTTTATTTATTGTTTGTTTGAAAGAAAATAAGTTTAGCTGTTATTTGGGTTTTACCATAAACCGTGTGCTTTTGGAGGGTTTTTTTTTTAATTTTTTTTCCAAACCGCACTTTTCAGCTAATGAACACAGGCCAAGAGCTAAAGGGCAAACCCCCCAAAAATTTGGTTTAAAAATGCGGGTTTCACCAAAAACCCGTTGTAAGAGGGCCAAACTTGTCCCTGCGATAGGGGGATTATAGTTGATGCTCCAGTATTAACATTGTAACAGTTTAAAGGCAGCCCGAAAAACCTTCGTTTTGGGTTTTTCCGTATTTTGAAAGGGGCCTGCCCCTTTTGTTTTTGTTGCATTTGTGTAAGTTGGTTAAACTGAAGGTTTTTATTTAGGGGTTTTTTAATATTTTCCCTTTTTTTGGGGTTTTCTGGCCCGAAAGGGGCTTTTGGATAAACGTGAACAGACATGCCTTTTTTAAAAAATTTAAAAAATATTTTAGTAATGTATTTCTTTTTAAACTGTTTTCTTGAATATTTTGCCCGCGCAAACATAAAATTAAAAAAAAATGTGATTAAACGGTTTTTCGTCATCTTTTTTTTTGTCAATTTGAATGTTTATTACGTCCCCTAAAAAGTTTTTCCCCCTTCCTTTAACTGATTATCCCCTGTTGACCTTAGGTCCCCATAAACCGTATTTCCCTTGTTTAAATTTAATTTATCGAGGGTTAAAACTGTGAAATGAAGATCTTTAGGGCACAAGGGGCAATGTTGGACTTCTATGCCTTTCCCGGGCCTTCCCAACAATTTTTTTATTTATCAAAATGTGTTAAGGGGTTTGCCCGCTCCCCTAGATTTGGTTTGGACTACCCTTTAATTGTTCATTGCCTTTTTGTTATTTTAGGATTAAGAAACTTTTCAGTTTGGGCTTTTAAATGGTTCTTCATTTGCACAGCAATTAAAAAAATTTGAGTGATCTTGCTGAGGGCCCCTAAAAAATAAAATTCCATAATTTGTGTTTTTGCCCGCTTTTTGGGTGTGTAGAATGGTGAATCACTCTTTCGTAATATATTTCTAATTTTTTACTGATATTGTTTTCCAATTAAACCCTTTTAAGTGAGGGTTTTCTAAAATGTCAAAATCTTACGCGATGTCAGAAATGCTGTACTTTTTCTTCGGGTCTGATGATCTGATAACACGTTTGTATTCATTAAAAGTTTGTTCATATGACCAAATTTTCTTTTTTAAAAACTCCCTTTAAAGTTTTGGCGCATTTCGCACTTAACAACTCAAAAAAAACCCAAGGGGGTGGGGAAAAACGTTTTTATACGATAAATTTTCAGCTAAAATACTTTTTGCCGTCTTTAGATCTTCAGCGTATTTGTGGGTTTTTGGGCTTCATTATTTTTGATTTCCCTTTAAAGCAAGTTTATTTTCCCTTTCCCTTTCGGTTTGCCATAGATCAGAATTTGGTTAAAAAAAGTCGGGATTGTGTAAAGAAAATTTTTTCTTGCCCCTCAAGTTTTTTAGAAATTTTTTTTTAACCCAAATTTCCCCTCCCCGGGTTTGCACAATGTCCCGTTTGTGTCTGTTTTCTGTTGAGTTCTTTTTTTTGAAAAATAAGTCGCGGAGCTTGGGACAAACACTTTTTTTTGGGTCCTAGGTCTGGAAAAATTTTACAGTAAAAATTTGATCGGAAACAATAGTAGATGGGGTTATTTGGAAAAATAATATTCCGTTTATTTCCCCTTTACGCCAAAAAGGGGTCTTTCAGTCTTTTTTGGGGGTCAAGGAAATTTTAACCAAAAATTTCCTTTTTAAAAAAAATATAAAAAGGTTTAAATTTTTTTTAAAAACATGGGGAGGAATGGGAAATTGGAGAAAAATTATGATGTTTTTTTATCCTTGGGACGGAAAATGAGTGAAAAGGGCTCCTTTGGGCACCGCATCGCTCACGGCCCCCCATTGCGGCCCTGAATTAACAGGGAAAATTTAAAGGGCCCGATCATTTTTTCCAAAGTTTTGGTCAAAAACCCCCCAATTTATTTCCCCCCGATGATTTTGAAGGACACGAAAAATGACCATTTGTTTGGGGAAAAAAAGATCAAAAGGGCAATTGTTCGGCTTACAGATAAAAAGGGGACCCATTAAAGTTTGGGGGGGCATGGAAACCAATTTGGCAAAGATTAAAGCTGGCCCAAACAAATCGCCCGGGGATTGGGTTTTTGTTAAACCCAAAAAAAAAGGGGGGGGGGCTGTTTCTAAACTTCAAACCCTTTTCAACAAAAAATCCCAACAGCAAAAAACGCAAAAAATGGAACTTAAAGAATTAAATCAATCAGGGGTGAAATAATAAATACAATGAAGAAAGAAACCTTTTTTAAAAGAAAAGCTAAAAAATTACAAACCCCACGTACAGAGACAGAGTTTACCAGGGAGAATGGGCCTTGATGTTTTTAAAAAAAACCATTGAGGTGAATTAAAAAAACAATTTGAAAAATGGGTGAATAGTGGCAAAAAAAAAGAGAAAAAAAAAAACTCTTTGTAACGCCAATTGGGGCGTGAATATAAAAAAAGAAAAAAAAAAACTAAAAAATTGAAAAAACTAAGATACAGAATAGAAGTTTGTCTTCAAACCCGAGAACAATTACAAATCAATTTAGCAGAATAAGAAAATATCCAAAAAATTTTTAAATGAAGCCGCCCTAGCGAAAAATAGCCTGTTTGAGAGCAAGGGTAAAATTAGCAAGGTTATAAGGCCCTTGGGTTTTGCAAAAGTAACTGGTGATGGCTTTAAGGCGGCGGTGGTCTCGGGTCTGCCCCCCGCCATGCCCCTCACCGCGAAAAATCATGGGTAAAAAAACAGTTGATATCTTGGGGTTTATAAAAAAATTAGCAGTAAAGCGGGACGTTTTCCGGTTTTTAGGGGGGTTTTTAGCGGGTTTTTGTCTATGCGGAAAAGTTTGGTTTAGGCCCGAGCACTTATGGGCATTAGTTTTTAATTTTTGGGGTTAATATTTAGTAAATAAAGCCCAAAGTAATCCCAGGCCAGTTAATCAAAAACAAGTGCGGGTTTTCATATTCATGGTATGCGAACAGAGCCCGGTCTTCAAGGCCTTTGGTTTGGACCTTGGGGATTGGATGATTATTTTTGGGGGTCTTTTTTTTTTGTTGAATTTATGGTCAGAATTTATTTTTTTTTTTCCGATTCGTTATGTGAAAAAGGTTTTTCATTTTGTTTTTATTATTGTCCCTATTGGATTGGGTCAAAAACCCATGTATAAACAGGCCAACAGAAAAGTCTATTTTGATTTTGGGGGTATTGTAAAACATTTTGGTCCCTTTTTTTACTGAAGGTAAAATGTGGGTTATGGCGCCCTTAAATTTTGCAAAGTATTGTTTTGTGACAAAGCCGTGAAGGATTGTTATGTCGATCTGTTTGTGTTGTAAAACCTAGAAAAACCCCAAACGTAAGTACAAAACAAAAGTCGTTTTTGTTTTTTGCTTTGTTGGGCCCCTTAGGTGTCAAAGAAAAATGTTGTCCTTGTTTTTTATGCTCTTGTTTGGAGAGGTGCAGTTGTGTAAAGGGAAAAAGATTTTGTAGGGGTTTCCCAGTCTGTTTTTTCTGGCACCCCCCAAAAAAAGGGGTGTGACCATGATTAAGATCCAATTTTTGTTAAATCTGTTTGCCTTTAATTTTAAAAATTGTTAAGATCCTTTCAAAAGCCTCATGTTATTTGTTGCTGTTGGATTAAAACGGTTTGTCATTGGCAATGGCGCTTGCATTCAGTCAAAATACCCTGAAGGTGTAATAGAATGAATCTTTTTACACTGCCTCCCAAAAGGAAGGGTGTTTTAAAATGATCGGAATCGACACCCCCACCCAGTTGATAACAAAACCACAAAGTTTAACGGGTTTTGGGGTTTAAAACTGCTGGTGAAAAACCCCTTTGGGTTGGTCGTTTTTTTTAGGAGGGTTAAAGATGTCTTCAATGGGTTACTTTCTTGAAAGTCGTTGAGAGTCACAGAAATGAAAAAGGGCATAGTTGTTATGTTTTTAAAATGTAGTGCGGGGCCCGAGAATATTTTTATCAGTTTTTTTAAATGGGGTCATTTTTATTTCGTTTAAAAAAAAAGTTTGTAACAAAAAACTCAAGACCCCCTTCGTTTTTTTGAACTGTATTGTAAAGTTGCGGAAAACCGAAGGGTTGCATCCCTGAAATTTTTTTACAAAATGTTTGGTTTTAATTAATGAATCCAAAAAATATAATGATTAAAAAATTTAATAATGCAGGAAAATTGTTGCAAGTTAACAATACCCGTGGTTATTGGGTTTTTTTATAAAAGAAGCAATGAGTAACTTTGACATAAATTCAAATTAAAATGCGAATCGAAAACAAAGTTGCTTAAACCGAAGAAGGGAAGTAGGTTACTTTTGATGGTGAGTAGTAAAATGTTTGGTTTACAATGACAATCAAGCAATTCATAGTTTTGTGTTCGAGAAAAACTATTATGAAAGGGGAAAATCCCCTGTCTTGCATTCTTTTTATTATGTTCTTTGTGGTGGCCTGATGAAAAAATTATTTGTAAAGGCCTAAAAGTTTTTAAAAGGGTTTCCGTAGGGAAAGTGCATATTTTCGATTATGAAAAATTTTCAATTCCCCAATTTCAGTTTTAAAGATTGTTTGTGGGAGGGGGATCATTTAATATAAAAATCAAAGACAAAAAGGGGGAAAATCGTTAAAAAAGTGATAACCCCAAAATTGTTTTAGAAATAAAAAAAAAAGTTCTAAAAAATAATGTCGGTGGCCCGAAAAAACGGGGTTACTTTTTGGTTGAGGTGTTTAATTTAGAATTAAAAACCCTTTAGAGTTGGGACTTTGAACAGAATGGTGGATTGGCGCTTTTTTATGGTTTTGAGTCATAAAGTGGTGATTAAACGCAAAGAGGTTGGGAAACAAAAATTTTTTAAATAGAACAACGGTAAAGTGAAACAATTAATGTGGCAATATGAATATAAAAAAGTTCGAAAAATGAAACAAATGGCACTTAGAACTATTTGAATGGGGCATAAAATTGAATATAAGCCCATTTACATTTTTTAGCCCACAAAAAAGTTTCAGAAAAGGGGATTAAAATTGGCCCTTTTCATGTAGTTTATGCCCGAGGGGCAATAGTGGGATTGAAAACGGTATGGGAAAAAACAGTAATCTCACAAAAAAAAAAAACGGTTTTAAAGGAAATTTAAAAATTACAGTTTTTCAAGGAAAAATTTGGAGAACGTTCCAATGATTTTTAAAAATTTTGTTTTTAAAATGTGGAGAGGGATGGGGTTGTGGGCGTTTGTGAGCCTTATAAAAAAAATTAAATTAGCTGGCAAAATTAGCGTTAAAGTTTAAAGTTCCTCGCGTTTTCCAAAGGTGGGATATTAAGGTTATAACAACAAGAAAAAATCATGTTGACTTAAATAGAAAACAAACTTACAGAAAATGAATTTTGGGTTAATCTTAACTTTAGGCCTTTTAGGGTTTTATTTTATGAAAAGTTCTGACGAGGTATGATAAATATAATAAATGGATTAGATTAAATTCTGTTATAAAACTATGGAGCAGTTAAACTTTATGACAAAAACTCCTCATTGTTCATTGATTTGTGGGCAGACTGGTTGTGGAAAAACAATATTTGTCCTAGACCTATTACAAACAGTTTATCGCTACAATTTTGATCATATTGTGATTTTCTGTCCAACGCTTAAATGGAACAAAGCATATCATGATAGAAGGTTTATATGGACAGATGATGAAATATATTTAGTTAATCCTAGCAATAAACTGAGTGAGTGTTTAGAACAGTTTTATAGACTGTTTGAAGGAACACAGACACTATTTATTATAGATGACTGTTCGGCAGAAAGAGACATAGTAAAAAAAAGAAACACTTTATCAAAACTAGCTTTCAGTGGAAGACATGCTGGGATAAGTGTGTGGATTTTATGCCAAAAATATAACTCAGTTTTAAAAGACTTTAGAGAACAGTTAAAGACTGTAGTTTTATTTCACATGAAAGACAGAGACTCATTTGATGAATGTTTGCGCGAAAATGATGTTATTGAAAATGATCAGGAAAAACACAGGATTAAGCAAAAACTGAAATCTGAAAAGTTTAGTAAATTAGTATTGAAAACGGATAATCCTACACAGTATGTATGTTTGTAGGGTTTACTAGTTAGAGAACGGGGGAATACCAAGTTAAGGGGCAGCCGCCTGAAACTGGTTTCAGGCGGGTGAGCTTGACTTGGTATTCCCCCGTTCTCTCGACCTCATGACAGAGGTGTACAGACTGTTGCCGGCCAGTTCAGTCACCACCAACCCCTGTGATCCCCTTACGATAAAACTGTAGACCATCTTCATGGCATGCTCAAAGCAATGGTTAAACAAAAAGTAGTGCAAGTGAAAATCAAAGACTGGAAGAAAATGATACACCCAAAGGTGCGGATGGGACCCGCAGAAGTGCTGTCCTTAACTGCCGAACAAACTGGCTGGGAGCAATCCTGCACCACCACCCTGGGAAGCCTGTGCTATGTTCACATAGACTGCGAGAGATACATTCCCGCTCTGGTACTTGTTCATAGACGGTGGCTCAAATCTGCTTCTGGCTTTTCCTCCTTTGAATTGCTTGCTATTTGGTCGTCGAACACAGGGACCAGAGTTCCTTTAATCTCAGTCATGGACAGGACATAATCGTTCGATAACAGGACAATATTGTATACCGGTGTGTTTTTGACCTGAGAGTTTGCATTTTTGTGGATACATGTTCTTTAGCGCTGGAAAAGTTTTTGTGAAAACAGTGTAAAATTCAGTTGTAAAATGAAATATTAAACTCTCCTCTGTGTATCCGTCAGATCCGTGTGACGACGTTGCGAGAGCAAGAGTCTAACTATTCAGTCTTTCACCCACCCACCCACCCCCTCCCCCCCTCCCTCCTCACAACCCCCCCCCCCCCCCACACCTCTCTGCTTTAGATCGTTTGCGAGGCAGACTGGTGTATCCATCTAACGTGGTGATCGACGAAGAAGATCTTTCACCGCCAACTCCACGCACACGCCTGTTTTCCTTTTCCCAGTCGTCAGTTTGCACTCTTACACCCCACCTGTGTTCTCTGTTCTGTCTGCCTTTCTGTCTGTCTGTGTCCCGTGTGCTCTCTTTCCCTGTCTGTCCGTCTGTCTGTCTGTCTATATGCTTGACTGTCTTTTGTCTGTCTGTCTGTCTTCCTGTGTCTCTCTGTCTGTCTGCCTGTGTCTGTCTGTTTGACTGTCTCTGTCTGTCTGTCTGTCTGTCTGTCTGTCTGTCTGTCTGTCTGTCTCTCTCTCTCTCTCTCTCTCTCTTCTCTCTCTCTCTCTCTCTCTCTCTCTCTCTCTCTCTCTCAAAGTTGCATCAATAACTGAAAAGAAAATTGAATATGTTATTGCCAGACGTGAGTACAAAAATGTATCAAAGCAGAAGAGAAACAGTTCAACAAAGCATTATTAGACAAACTTATAATGACGATAAAAGACCAAAAAGAATGGGGGACGTTGTTCATAATGCATCTTTCAAAATAAAACGACCTACAAATAACACACCTATTGATTCCTGGTTTCAACATTTTAAAGCCTTGCTGGAGACGGATACTGACAATACACTAAATGAAGATGAAACAGAAGGCTACATGAATCGTCTGATCTCTAAAGAAGAAATTCTTCTTGCTTTTAGAAAACTAAAAAAAAAAAAGAAAGAAAAAAAAAACAGCACAGCAAAGCACCTGGTCCCGGTGATATTATTGCAGAGCTCTATAAGAATTAAAACGATCAAGTAATACA
>CM031616.1:44032911-44048540 GCA_018398815.1 Conus ventricosus | reverse complement strand
TTTTCCCCTCAAATCATTTACCAAATTATTTGATAACGGTGAATTCCCTGACAACTGGTCTGAATCTGTTATTCAACCTATTTTCAAAAAAGGTGATATTAATAATCCAAACGATTATAGAGGGATTTCTTTGAGCGATGTTGGCAGTAAAGTATTTGCTATAGTGATAAATAAAAGACCGCGAGAATGGGTGGAAGAAAACAATATCACAGGTGATTATAAAGCTGGATTAGAGAAAGGATACTTAACAGTCGACCACATGTTTCTTTACTAGCTCTCATTCATATAAACAGCTTTGTTACAACCAGAATGTTGCATTTATTGATTTAAAGAAAAGCATTTGACACGATTAATCTGGGCAGTTCTTTTGCAAAATTGTATTAAAGGTAAATTGTTCAAATGCATCTAGAGCATGTACAATGATGTGAAAGCTAGAGTTCGATGTGATTCTAAAACAACAGATTACATTGCCTGCACATCGAGTTTAAGACAAGGAGATGCGTGCAGTCCTGTACTGTTTTCTCTTTTCTTTAATGAATGAGCGGTAGAAGTAATCAACAATGGAAGACAAGGTGCTCGATTTTCGTTAGATGCATTTGTATTGTTTATTCTCTTGCTGGCTGACGATGTCCTTTTGATGGCTGAAACAGTTACAGATGTGTGTGTGTGTGTGTGTGTGTGTGTGTGTGTGTGTGTGTGTGTGTGTGTGTGTGTGTGTGTGTGTGGTATCAGGTGACAGGCTGAAAGACTTCAAAGTGGTGGTGACGGACCAGCCCAGCGACAGCCCCCAGGACAGTGCCGACAACACCACCTGCCTGCACCACAAGGACGCCGTGGGTAAGGGGGCCACAAAGGAGGTGGTGTGCCGGCAGCCGCTGGTGGGCAGGTACGTCACGGTGGTGCAGCTGCACGATGGCCCCATGCACTTCTGTGAGCTGCAGGTGATGGCCAAACCCCTCGCCGCCTGTATGCCACTCACCGCTCCTAAGGGTAAGGCCGCCCGCTGTCACGCTGCCTGTGCTTTTTTTTAATTTTTTTTTTATACAGTGTACCATGGACATCATCATCATCATCATCAGTAGTAGTATCATCATCATTATTATTATCATATATATATATATATATATATATATATATATATATATAGAGAGAGAGAGAGAGAGAGAGAGAGAGAGAGAGAGATCAATGTGGTTAAAATACCCAAAACGATTTCCAAAGCGCTCAACCCCTTGGGGAGCAACATTTGTTAAAATAAGGTTTTAAATATATATATATCCTGACGATAGCCAAGCCGCTAGAAACAAATTTGTAGATAGTTTTAAGATTCCTCTTATCACTTGTTTTAACTATATATATATGTTATATATATATATATATATAATATATATATATATATATATATAATAAACTAATAAATTCCAAGGATAAGTACCGCACCGTTCCAGCAACTTACAGAGCAGCTTGGTGTTGCAATGACTGCAAGAAATAATGAATTATAAACAAAGCTTGCTCTTATGTCTTAGATTGAAGAAATAGGGGGAGATAAGCATTCATATCTGCAGTGGCGTACTGCCTAACTAACAGTATGTGCTCAAGTGGGTGAATGGAGGAAAAAATGCTTCTCAAAATGAGCCTTCAGCAAGCTTATAATCTCCAATAGGGAGGAAAACTCACTAACACCTAACTCCTGGTCATATACCGATATTTCGAAACTTGGTGGTTTCTCCTCAGTGACCGCGGAAAGTGAGTAATTTGACTCCTCTGCCTTTTCAGTTTTAAGAAGAATGCAATCCAGAAAAGGTTGGTGTACAATACCGTAGTAATGTTTGTTGAGTTTTCAAAAAACCAACCAAAGGTGCCATCTAAGAAGCAAAAGAAATCATAAAAGAGCAAAACAAGCTACATTTTCTTGTGAAAAGTAAAAAAATATAAAAAGATATCCTCTAAGACACAAGTGCTGGGGCAAGTTCTTGGAATGAATCCGCAAGGGACTAAAATACAATAAACTAATAAATTCCAAGGATAAGTACCGCACGTTCCAGCAACTTACAGAGCAGCTTGGTGTTGCAATGACTGCAAGAAATAATGAATTATAAACAAAGCTTGCTCTTATGTCTTAGATTGAAGAAATAGGGGGAGATAAGCATTCATATCTGCAGTGGCGTACTGCCTAACTAACAGTATGTGCTCAAGTGGGTGAATGGAGGAAAAAATGCTTCTCAAATGAGCCTTCAGCAAGCTTATAATCTCAATAGGAGGAACTCACTAACACCTAACTCCTGGTCATATACCGATATTTCGAAACTTGGTGGTTTCCCCTCAGTGACGCGGAAGTGGAATTGATCTCTGCCTTCAGTTTAGAAGAATGCAATCCCAGAAAGGTGGTGTCAATACCGTATATGTTGTTGAGTTTTAAAAAACCACCAAGGTGCCATCTAGAAGCAAAAGAAAATCTAAGAGCAACAGCTACTTTCTGTAGTAAAAATATAAAAAGAATCTCTAAGCACAAGTGCTGGGCAGTTCTGAAGAATCGCAAGGGACTAAAATACAATAACTAATAAATCAGGATAGTACGCACGTCAGCAACTACAGAGCAGCTGGTGCAATGACTGCAGAATAATGATTTAAACAAAGCTTGCTTTATGTCTTGATGAAGAATAGGGAATAACATTCAACTGCAGTGGCGAGCTAACACAGGTGGCTCAAGTGGGTAAATGAGGAAAAAATGCTTCTCAAAATGAGCCTCAGAAAGTTAATCTCAATAGGAGGAAACCACAACACCTAACCTGGTCTACCGATATTTCAACTTGGTGGTTTATCCTCAAGTAAAAAAGGTATCTTAGACTACGTGCTGGGGTAGTTCTTTGAGAATGCAATCCGAAAAGGTGATACAATACAATTTATTGTTTTCAAAATAAACCAAGGATAAGTACGCACCGTTCCAGCACTAAAACAAGCACATTCGTGTTGACAAGTAAGAATATAATGATATCTATAAGACAAAGCTTGCTCATTTTTTAAGATTCGCAACTGAAAATACGAGGGAGTACTATGCATTCAATGATGCTAGTCCGTATCAGCTAACTACAGAGCAAGTTTGGTGTTGAATGGACTGCAGAAAAAGTCTCTAAAAATGCTTGCTCTTATGTCTAAGTTTAATGTAATAGGGAGGATAACTCATAACATGGCCTACTCCTGGTCTATACGATATTTCTAATGGTGTTAGTCTTCTCAGAAAATGTAGCTGTTTTGCTCTTTATGAATTTCTTTTGCTTCTTTGATGGCACCTTTGGTTGGTTTTTTGAAACTCAACAAAATACTACGGTATTGTACACCAACCTTTTCTGGGATTGCATTCTTCTTAAAATGAAAAGGCAGAGGAGTCAAATTACCACTTTCCACGGTCACTGAGGAGAAACACCAAGTTTCGAAATATCGGTATATGACCAGGAGTTAGGTGTTAGTGAGTTTCCTCCCTATGGAGATATAAGCTTGCTGAAGGTCATTTTGAGAAGAAATTTTTTCATCCATTCACCCACTTGAGCACATACTGTTAGTTAGGGCAGTACGCCACTGCAGATATGAATGCTTATCTCCCCCTATTCTTCAATCTAAGACATAAGAGCAAGCTTTGTTTATAATTCATTATTTTTTGCAGTCATTGCAACACCAAGTGCTCTGTAAGTGCTGGAACGGTGCGGTACTTATCCTTGAATTTATTAGTTTATTGTATTTTAGTCCCTGCGGATTCATTCCAAGAACTTGCCCCAGCACTTGTGTCTTAGAGGAATCTTTTATATTTTTACTTTTCACAAGAAAATGTAGCTTGTTTTGCTCTTTTATGATTTTCTTTTGCTTCTTAGATGGCACCTTTGGTTGGTTTTTTGAAAACTCAACAAACATACTACGGTATTGTACACCAACCTTTTCTGGGATTGCATTCTTCTTAAAACTGAAAAGGCAGAGGAGTCAAATTACCACTTTCCGCGGTCACTGAGGAGAAACCACCAAGTTTCGAAATATCGGTATATGACCAGGAGTTAGGTGTTAGTGAGTTTCCTCCCTATTGGAGATTATAAGCTTGCTGAAGGCTCATTTGAGAAGCATTTTTTCCTCCATTCACCACTTGAGCACATACTGTTAGTTAGGCAGTACGCCACTGCAGATATGAATGCTTATCTCCCCCTATTTCTTCAATCTAAGACATAAGAGCAAGCTTTGTTTATAATTCATTATTTCTTGCAGTCATTGCAACACCAAGCTGCTCTGTAAGTTGCTGGAACGGTGCGGTACTTATCCTTGGAATTTATTAGTTTATTGTATTTTAGTCCCTTGCGGATTCATTCCAAGAACTTGCCCCCAGCACTTGTGTCTTAGAGGATATCTTTTTATATTTTTTACTTTTCACAAGAAAATGTAGCTTGTTTTGCTCTTTTATGATTTTCTTTTGCTTCTTAGATGGCACCTTTGGTTGGTTTTTTGAAAACTCAACAAACATACTACGGTATTGTACACCAACCTTTTCTGGATTGCATTCTTCTTAAAACTGAAAAGGCAGAGGAGTCAAATTACCACTTTCCGCGGTCACTGAGGAGAACCACCAAGTTTCGAAATATCGGTATATGACAGGAGTTAGGTGTTATTGAGTTTCCTCCCTATTGGAGATTATAAGCTTGCTGAAGGCTCATTTGAGAAGCATTTTTTCTCCATTCACCCACTTGAGCACATACTGTTAGTTAGGCAGTACGCCACTGCAGATATGAATGCTTATCTCCCCCTATTTCTTCAATCTAAGACATAAGAAGCAAGCTTTGTTTATAATCATTATTTCTTGAGTATTATATATAATGTCCTGTAAGTTGCTGAACTTGAGTGCGGACTTATCTTGGTAATTTTATTCAGTATAATATGTTGATTTTAATCCTTGATTAAACATTCTAAAACTGCAACACATACTGTATTTAGAGATATCTTTTACTATTTCTTATAACTGAAAACAAGACAAATTAGCTGTTATGGGATTATTATATTTATATTATGACAATTGTGTAGTGGTCCTTTGGGGTTTTTTGAATAATGAACATACTCCAATACCACTTAAACTGTATTGACCATGACCTTTTCTGGATTAGCATTCTCTAATAACTGAAAGGCTAGAGTCAAGATTTTCTTCACTTTTCGCGTCCTGAGGAAAACTTCAAGTTCGAAATATCGGTATTGACCAGGAGTTTAGTGTTTAGTGAGTTTCCTCTTTGGAAGAATAAGCACTTGCTTGAAGGTCATTTTTAGCTTTATTTTCATCCATTACCAGCTTGAGCATACATTGTTGTTATTGGAGTACGCCCTTGGTTTAATGCTATCTCCCCGTATTCGTTCAATCAAGACATTTAGGAAGCTTCGTTTATAAGTGGCAATTAATTTACCTATGATATATATTTTAATAAGTTATGACTAGTATTTGTATTTCATCCTTACAATTAAAGTATGTAGGGAAACATCAGGCTAACACATTCATTACATTATAGTAAGGATGCGCAAGATTGAACTAAAGAAAAATCTATAAAAGAATAAGTGAGATAATATTATTAAATATGAGAAACTATGTCATATAGCTTGGGTGATAAAGTGGGAACAGTTGAGACAGATTCTATATATATATATGATTAATAAAAAATAATAATGTGAATATATATAGTGGTGGAGTTCTGTTGCGTACGTTTGATGGAATGTAAAGACTCCTGAATAGATTTAATGTTTGACTAATGGGTGGGTGTTTGTTTAGATCTTAATTACTGTCGTGCGCATTTAAGTTTACTTTTAATCATTGTAACTTTTTATTACGTTCGTCGGTATTTTTCTTACACAATCGGAAGCTGTGTTTTTGATGACGGTATTGTTTGTATACCCAGTTGTGATGCTGTGAGTGTAAGGTTTGATTGTCATCCAGTGTTTTTGTTTGGTTGTTTGCATGCGGATCCGTGTCTCCATTGTTTGGGTTGGTTACCGATTTACGGGCAAAGTACCCTCTTTGGTTAATGACGTAGTGGGACGTTTTCACTTTTTTTTCTAATTCAGCGGTCAAGGTTGACTTTTACATCTGTGCGAAGCGCGGTAGGTGAATAAATCTTGGCGAAGGGATGTGGGCAAGTACTGGAGGGAAGGATGGGGGGCAGGGAGGGGGAGGGGGGGGGCGGGGGGGGGGGAGGGGGGGGGGCGGGGGGGGGGGGAGGCGGGTTCTACTGTGCCTGGAGGGCCCTCAATGCCCTCGAGCAGAAGGCATTATGGGAGGGGGCCTCGACAACATCAGCTGGGAGGGAGTTCCAGTCGACAACGGTCCTTGGGAAAAAGGAGAACTTCCTGTAGTCAGTGCGGCACTGGAATCGTCGTAGTTGGTAATTGTGGTTGCTGCGACGACCACTTCGAGGCTGTTGCTTGAGGTCGGTGCAGGAGACGCAAGCTTGATCGTTGATGATCTTGTGGAGCATTGCAAGTCTGGCGCAGCGACGTCGTTGTTGAAGCGAGGGCCACTCGAGTAGCGTCATCATGTCCGAGACACTGGAAGTGTTGTGGTAGCGGTTGGTGACAAATCTGGCAGCTCTTCGCTGGACTTTCTCGAGGGTTTTGGTGAGATCGTCGGTGTGGGTCCCATACAGAGCAAGCATACTCCACAATTGGACGAACCATTGCTTTGTAGGCTAGCTCTTTGGTACGGCTGGAGCACACCTTCAAGTTCCTTCTCAGAAATCCCAGTGTCTTGTTGGCCTTTGCACAGATGTTCTCTATGTGTTTTGTGAAGTCCAGCTTTGTCTCCAGTATGACCCCAAGGTACTTTGTGGAGGTGACTCTCTCCAGTGTCTGGCCGTAGAGGGTGTAGTTTGAGAGAACGGGGAGTGGCTTCTGGTGAAGGACAGTACACAGCACTTGTCTGGGTGGAAGGCCATGTCCCATTCTCTCTCCCATTGTTCCAGACGCTGGAGGTCCTCCTGGAGCTTGGCTGGGTCTTCTGCACAGGTGATGAACCTGTAGACAGCTGTATCATCGGCAAAGAGTCTTGATGGGGAAGAGATTTTGGAGGGGAGGTCGTTGATGTAGCACAGGAAAAGGCATGGTCCCAGGACGGAGCCCTGGGGGACACCGGTCTTCACGTCAACATACCCGGATCGGGCACCATCCACCACAACGGACTGTGTGCGGCCGCTGAGGAAATTTGCGATGAAGCGGTTGGTGTTTCCTCGTATGCCATAGTGGTTGAGTTTGTGGCAGAGCAGGCTATGGTTGACACGGTCAAATGCTTTGGCGAAGTCCAACACCACGACCTCCGTTGTAGTACCGTGTTCCATAGCTGCAGAGACTTCTTCGGTAAACTCGAGTAGTGGGTCTCACATGAACGGTGTTTACGGAAGCCGTGCTGTTGGCTGGACAGGATGTTTTTGGATTCGAGGTGGGTCATGATGGCACTCACTAAGATGTGCTCTAAGAGTTTGGAGCAGATGCAGGTGAGGGAGATGGGGCGGTAGTTGGAGGGTTTGTAGTGCTCACCCTTCTGGCTAGTTTCCAGTCAGAGGGGCCTTGTCCATTGAGGAGAGATGAGGTGTATATGGTGGTGAGGATGGGGGCTACTTCCCTAGCAAGTTCTTTGAGGACCCGGGGTGTAAGACCATCCGGACCTGTGGCTTTGTGGGGGTTGAGGTTTGTCAGAAGTTTTTCTACACCATGGACGTTGATGGAAATTTCATCCATGGCTGTGTAGTCGTCAGGGGAGTCAGGCATTGTGCATTTTGACCCCAATTCTGCTCAGAGTACTCTGTACCCTCGCTGAATGCCTTGAAAAACTGATCGTTTAACGCTTCAGCTTTGAGTCCGGGGTCGGTGATGAGTTTTCCATTTGATCTGAGAGCTGCAACACTGGAACTACTTGAGCGCTGGTGCTTGATGTAGGTGAACAGCTTCTTGGGGTGGGGTTTGGAGTGGTCTTGGGGTTTGGAGTCATTTTCAGAGGTGGGGGGTGGGGGTGAAGAGATTTTCCTGGTATCGCCAGTATGACCGGCGCATTTCTCTGAGGATTTCTCTGTTCAGGCTATTGATCTCTTTGTTTTGTGTGGGATCGCCAGATTTTTTCCATTTTCTGTACAGTCTGTCTCTTTTGCGTATGATTTTCTTTATTTCGTAGGTGGTCCAGGGGTAAGAGGATTTCAGTCGAGGTGTTTTGGTGGGTATGTGTTTCTTCATGCTGTCCTGGAGTGCTGACTTGAAGTGTTGCCAGAGGTCTTCTGTAGGCTTGTCCTCAGTCTCCCTGAATTCCTCCTGGAGATCAGTCATGTCCTGTTTCATGGCCTCCCAGTTGGCTCGATTGTAGAGGAGGATGGGGCGAGCTATGTTCTTCAGGGTCTCTGGCTGGTGATGTACTCAAAGTACACGACACGGTGGTCGGAGAGGCCAGGTATCACTTCGACTCGTGGGATCAGTGATGGGCGGTTGGTGAGGACAATATCAAGGATGTTTCTTTGCCTGGTGGGTTCCTTAACAACTTGCTCCATGCCTGTGTCGCCCAGGAGGGCGACACAGTCCTTGTGGAGGTGTGCGTAACTGGGTTTGGGTTTCATGATCATGTTTACCCAGTCGTAGGACGGAAGATTGAAGTCGCCGGCAAAAAGCAGTTGAGCATTTTTTATAGCTGCAGCCCTTCTGATGGAGGTTTCGAAATGGGCCAGTCCAGCTGCGTCTGAAACGTCTGGTCGGTAAAAGACACACAGATAAAGGGGTTGCAGTCTGTAGGTGGGGATCTTGATCCATAACAGCTCTCCATCCGTGTTTAATTCTGGTACTTCGGCGCATTGTATGTTGTTCCGGATGGCGATAAAGACGCCACCGCCACCAGTATTTCTATCTTTTCTGAGAGTTTGTGGGTTTGTGGAAAGAATTCAGAGCTTGATATACCAGAATCTAGATGTGTCTCAGTGCCAAATACTACGTCAGGTTTTGTCCTCTCTAGGAGGTTTGGTAGTGTCGCACGCTTGCCTGGGGCACTCTGAAAGTTGATATTGAGGAGGCGGAGAGGTCTGTTTCTTTCTCTTCCATGATTGCTGTTTTTAGTGGGGGTTGAAGAGTGGATAGGATCAAAGTCCTCGGTAGAGTCGGGAATAGAGTGGATGGAGGAGTTGTTTCGTTCTATGCCATGTAGGTCGAAAAGTGTAGAGCTATAGTTCGCGTTTTTGCAGATGACACAACGCCAGGAGACATCTTCAAGTGTTTCGTAAGTTTCCGATCCAATTAGTTGGCAAGCTGGGTGGAACCATGTGCCACAAGTTTCACACTGAACACCACCTTTGGCATCCCAGGTGACAGGTTGATCACATACACCACAGGGTGCACTGGAGTCGTCATCACTGGAGGTTGACATCATTGCTGTAGATGAATGGGGGGCGGGGGGAAATCTTCTGGGCCGTTGGGAAGAAGGTTGGTAGAGTTCAAACAGGTGAAGAGTAGGCAGGGTAATATCCAGGTGAAAGTTTGGGGGAGCAGGTCATCGTAAGCGTCTCAGTAGAAGGCGAGTGCAGGGGAGGAAGGGTTTGTTTTGGTTGGTGAGCAGCAGGCCGCCATCTTGGAAACGCAGTGTGGGGATTTATTTGGAAAAACTAGCTAAATTGAGAAATTTGAATGAAAGTCACAAAACAAAGGGTCTCGCTGTGATCTAGGATGTTAGTACTATGTAACAATACACTTCTTCAGCTTCTTGGGTGCTAATAAGATAGAAAATGACTAGAATTTTTATAATTCACAGGAGACCGATCACAAAAACGTTGCACACCCTCGCGCATTCGCACACCACATGAGTGTATTGCTCGATTACTGGTTCCATACTTGTTATTCATGTCAAATGATGAAGACCTTGAAAGGTCGAAGTGTTGAGAATACTTCACAAGTCTTTTGTTTTTCTCTCTGTTTTATGTGCGTTTGTACACGCACAACACACATATGTATGTCTCTCTCTCTCTCTCTCGCTCTCTATATGTGTGTGTGTGTGTGTGTGTGTGTGTGTGTGTGTGTGTTCTTTTCTTCTGTTACAGACTAAGCATTGGGTCATAGATACATCACCTGAAAGGCACAGCCTGAGTTACGCCGCTTGATTATTGACCATTGATTATGTAACGACTCTATCATCCCTTACTAGTCCATGCTGTTCTGTCGTCTGTAGTTGAGTGCAAAGTGCAGAATAAAACTTAAAAGCAACACGCCCTTCTGTGTGTATTTGTTGAGTGTTTTCAGAGCAGGAGTTCACGTTAGGCTGGGCTATAAGCAACATTACCTGTCTTTAACTTACTCAAGTTTTCCTGCATGTCATTTCAGTCCTGCCACCACCCTGTGCTTTGACTTTCGTTGTCTGTTATTTTTTTCTTCCCTTTTTTGTGTTGGTGTTTGTTTGTTTTTGTTTTAAGTATTCGATCTGTGGCCATGGAACCACCTGGACAGAGTTTGCCTTTTTCTCTGATATATTGTACATCTTTACACCGAGCACAGTCCACTAAGGAAATTCAGTTGGACCTTTGGCAGCCCATAATAACATCTCTGTAAGTGAAAAATCTGGCCTGTTCTAACATTTATAGATCAAAATTATATTGGTTATGGTAACCTAGCTGACCCTACTATTTTTTCTCAATGGTCAGCAAAAAAAAGAAAGAAACAAACAAAAAACAAAAACAAAATCAAACCGCCATCCCAAAGTTGTTGCAGATAACAAATAACTCGCTGTCAAGTCTATCTTTGCTCGACCGCCAAACCTTGAGCGGGGAGATAATTTTCATGTGATCTCCATTAACTTCTGTGTTTCAGCGAAAATGGCGCCTTCTAACATAATACTAGGTTAGTCGACCTGTCTATCACATGCGTTGATTAGGATGTTGGAATGGCGGGTAAACCTGGACAGATGGCTGCAGTGACTTCCCTTTATGCCCCAGATACATTGATTCAAGGAAAAATGACTATGCCATCGAAAGAGAGAACAAATCACAAAACAAACTTTCCGTGTTCAAACCGCCTCTGTCTTCTTCAGGCAAGGCAAACAACATTCAAGACAATGAAAACGAAAGACGAACAGGCACTGGCTTAGCTCCTCAAATTGGGCGCAAAATTGGTGTGGCTAGATACAGGTTGGGATAGAAAAGGTTACATACCTTCAGAATCACTCCCCATCCATGTGCTAAATAGCTTCCTTTTAAAAGAAAGTGAGGTGGGGGGGGGGGGGGGGGGGGGGTAGGCATGATGTCAAATTTACACCACCACCAGCTCTTTCTCCCCTCCACTTTGCAAGGATGTTTCAGGTATGAGGGGACACCTTGGACACCACATAACCTTTGCTCCACATTTTGTGACATCCCTTGCATGGATGCCGCGCAACCTTTCATGCATTATTTTGTGACAGCCCAACCCTGGATGCCACGTTAACTTTCACACAGTTTTGTCATAGCCGATTCATGGCCATAGTTGACCAGGATCAGCCCGGAAATGCTTCAACTTCTCTTTACGGGTAAGGGATTAAAAATATTGATGACTGCAAGTCTTTGCCCTGTGATTATATACAGCTCTTCATTTCTTCAACACTTTGGTCAGTATCTCCTGGTATAACACCACTACATTCAGGGGCTTGTGTTCAGATTGTCAGTATCTCCTGGTATAACACCACTACATTCAGGGGCTTGTGTTCAGATTCCTTTTCCACATTTTTGTCTCATGAGCAACAGTAAAGTATACCCTGAGGTACACTCTGTCTAAAACAGATATGCAGTACATAAAACCAACACGTATTATCCAACTAGATTATGCGTGGTACAGCTCTCTGTCGTTAGTCTTCAGAGCTCCTTCACGATTTCATTGCTTGCAAAAGCTTAGGACAATACAACTGTGTGCAAGACAGATAAGATGACTGAAGAGGATTACAGTCTCATGTCATGACTTATGACTTGCGATTCTTTCACACCAACAATCAACTGGACACATCTGAAGAAGGCCCTTTCATCATGTTGACAAATGACCACAAACATCGATCCAGATTTTAAAATGTATATTTACTACATTCGTCATAATAAAAAAAACCCACTAACAAGTAGATCCATGAACACACAACAGCATGGTTCTGTCTGGGTATGGAAAAGTGCTCATGCAACATCGTGCATCATTATTACTTATTTAACATACACTGTCCATGCATGCAGCAAAAAAAAAAGTCATGCTGACAATGATGATACATATAAGGCAAGATACTTCCATTCATACCCACAATGACCTTTCTCACTGTACTGGTCATAACCACAAAAGTCACTTGGTGTTAGGATCATGTCAATGACTGAACTTTTTTGCATGGACCAGATAGGGTGAATGATGGGGGGGGGGGGGGGGGGGGGAGGGTAAGAGAGAGAGAGAGACTCAGAGAGAGAGAGAGAGAAAGAGAGTTTGTTTGCATGTATGCCACTGTCTCTGAGCGTGTGTGTGTGTGTGTGTGTGTGTGTGTGTGTGTGTGCGTGCGTGCGTGCGTGCGTGCATACGTGCATGTGTGTGTGCGTGCATGCACAATTTTGCTGAACATTCTCAAGTGGTAGTAAACATCTTTATTTCAAATCAAACAAAGACTTTTGACACTGTAAGATTGTTTACTTCTGCAGGGGAGAGGCAAAGACACAGACTTCTGCAGACTGAATAGCCCTGGCGCCAATCTGCAGGGAACCCACTGGCTTATAGCCCTTGTGCTGGGGAGTTTACTTACAACAAACCACCTTAAAGCCTTTACACCAGGGGATTAAAGTTAATAAATCAAAATAAAGTCCTTACATCAGCAAGGGGAAAGGCAATAAACTAGCATAAAGCCATTACACCAGGGATCTTAAAGGTAATAAACAGGCGCTAAGCCATCAGGCCAGAGTCTTTTAAGGGCAATAAACTAGTATAAAGCCCTCAGGCCAGCAATAAATTAGTGTAAACCCCCAAGGCCAGAGTCTTTAATGGCAATAAACAAGTGTAAAGCCATCAGGCCAGGGGTGTACAAACCACAAACTGACGCCCACCTCCCAGGGATTTTATGCCCAACACTACAGCTTAAAGCCATTGGCAATGAAGTGTAAGGCCTTTGAACGAGGGAACTGAAAGGAAATAAAACTTGATTACAGTCCTTTGTGCAATGGAGTTTGCTGGCAATACACTAGCTTAAAAGTCCAAGTTTGAGGGACTTCACAGACAATAAATTTGCTAAAATTGCATGTGCCAGGGAGTTTTAGGGCAATAAATCAGCTTAAATTCCTTGTGCTGCATTGTTTACAGTCATTAACTTGCGGAGTTTTAGGGCAATAAATCAGCTTAAATTCCTTGTGCTGCATTGTTTACAGTCATTAACTTGGCTTAAATTCCATGTACCGTGGAAGCTGCAGGCATTAAACTAGCTTTCCTGACCGAGATATTCATTTGCATCTGACCAGACAGCCTGTGCATGGAGAGGTGGTGTGCTGTAGTAGGTCCCCTAACCATGCCAATTCCTCCAACCTCAAGCAGAGATTCGGACGCTAGTCCTTCAGATAAAACCACGCACCCAGAACCAAACCACCGCCTACACTTTGTGCAGGTGAAAGAATACGCCGCAACAGACAAGCCTCATCTGGCTAAATTGTTCAGGACAAGTTACTTGGAAAAGGCATACAAACATGATCACACACACAACACACACGCACGCACACACACACGCACACGCACACACACACACACACACACACAAAAGGAGTAAAAATCGGTACAGTACAGTGGCTCAGCACCTTGTCCACTAAGTGTGACCCACATTTTACAGTTTAAAAAAAAAAATTATACTGCGAAACAAACGGAAGCAATGCATCAAGACAGCCCATCGTGGAACAAACTGCAATGTCCAGGAGTGCGGTGAAAGATGGCAAACAATGCTGAGAGAGATGACAGTCTCCTGGATCACCAAGTGAAATAAACTCAACTAAAACAGCAGGCGGGAAACACAGACCCCTGCCACGGTTGAACAGATCTGGAGCCCCCTCCTGACCCAGATCCACACCAAATATTAATGCATACAACTTGGGACATGTTCCATCTTTCCACCTGATTTCCTTAACACCGGTTCGATAGTTTTTGCACAGATGCTATCTTTCCTTAAATCTTAATGAATACAACTTTGGGACATGTTCTATCTTTCCATCTTATTTCCTTAACACTGATTGGATAGTCTTCGCACAGATGCTACTTTTTCTCTGATCCAGATCTCTACTCATGGATCTGCTCCAAAAGGGATCGGTTAGTCTTTGAGCCACGTTCCATTCTTCCACCCATTTTCGTTGAGGCAGAGCTGGTTGGTTTTTTTGTACGATATCGTTTACAAACCAACCATGCATCTGACACAGGTGACGACCTAACCTTCTTGGCAGCGGTAACAATGAAGAGGGAGAAACATTCTCCTGCCTGATCTTCTCACCTGCTGCCCACACCTTCTCTCCAGCTACCTGAAGTTGATCAGTGGAAACTGCACGAAAATCGTTTCTGTTGGTTTGTTCATTTTTTTGCCATGGAAAATGTCTGGCAAAATGTGCCAACTGTAGCCAGATTTTCATGGCTGAGTGCAAAGACGCACAGTGAAAGTCTCTCATGCATCTGGCCTTGGCTGCTCTCTATCTGCTTCCTTTAATTCCAAAGACAAAAATTCCACAGGATGTCTTGTCAGGTTTTCCACTCTGTCTCACCTGTCATCTTTTTGGTCATAAACGGCAGAGCTGGCATCGTAGCTTGCCAACAGTTTTACTTGGTATATCATACAATACATACATCTATATACATACATTTTTGAAGGATTATATATTTATAATAAACACCCTAATCAGGGGGCCAGAATAGCTCAGTTGGTAGAGCGCCGGACTCGGATTCTTGGTGTTCGAATCTCCACCAAGCCGTTTCATTCCAGGGGGATTTTTCCCTCAGAGTTAACATTGGTTCTGACTCCATTTCCAAACAGTCCTTTGTATGAGACTATAAACCGAGGTTCCATGTGTGAACGCACGCATAACATCTTGCACACACGTAAAATCCCATCACCAACTTTTGGAAGAGAAGGTTTGGCCATTGGTATGGATGACTCGTTACACATAGCATGCACCTGCGTGAGAAATTGAAAGAATGAAGGAAATAAGGAAACTGAGTGAACGAATGACTGGATGAGACAGGAAAGAACTGAATGAAGCGCTGGCAGGCAGCTCTGCAGTCAGCACTACCCAGGTAGGCAGCCCATTGTGTACACGAGAGTGTGGATTGTCAGCACCTAAACCTTTGGCAAGGCGCTTTAAAAAAATGCTTTGTTATAATAATAATAATTTTTCATTTCTGTTTTCTTTCTCTCACAAACCCTCCTTTTCTTCTTTTTTTTTGTGGTCAAAACTTTTGCCCTGCCATGACAGAAGATGCACTTGTTTCGCCACTACTATACGAGAGCGAGAGAGAGAAAGAGCGGGAGAGGTACAGTACATACTGGGAAGAGCTCTAAGAACACTGCTTCATCTTCAGATCTCTAGATGGGGAGGTACAGCCTGTGCCCACAGCAAAGTGCTCCACGAGTGAAATTCATCAAGTGACCACACCAA
>CM031616.1:44007911-44030411 GCA_018398815.1 Conus ventricosus | reverse complement strand
ATTTCCCATACAGTCCTTCGAATGAGACTATAAACCGAGGTTCCGTGTGTGAATGCACGCATAACATCTTGCACACACGTAAAAATCCCATCACCAACTTTCGGAAGAGTAGGCCAAGTTTGGCCGTTGGTAGGATGACACGTTATAATAGCATGCACCCTGCGTGAGAAATGGAAAGAATGAAGGAAGTAAGGAAAATGAGTGATCGATATTGAACGATACTGACTGGATGACACGAGAAACGACTGAATGAAGCGCTGCTGGCAGCTCTTCAGTTGGCACTACCCAGGTAGGTAGCCCATTGTGTAAACGAGTGCTGATTGTGAAGCGCTAGAGCTTGGTCTCTAGCCGAGAGTAGGGGGCAATATAAGTATTCATTATTATTATTATTATTATTATTATGATTATTAACTCTTTGGTGACAGGCGCGGCAGTGCACCGTCACTTCTCTGCCATTGTGTGCTCCCAATGTGTTTACAACTGTTGCAGATGCGCCATTTTTGCACTTTTTGATTGTATTTTACATCCCCTAATATACACGTAACAACCTATTGTCATATATCAACGGAAAAAGTAAAGCGTTAACTGTGCAATGAGCATGCACTTAAATATATTTTAGGTAAAATAGCAACACTACATTACGGAAACAACATAACTTAAACATAGGCGAACACAATCTTGTTTACGTTTGTTTGGTTAGCATCTCTTTGTTTAGAATACTCTGGGGGCACAGAGGTCATCGCTAGTGCATACAAACTTACTTTTTCCGATTGCTAGAACCCTGTTCTAAATATTTAGGGCAGCTGCATCCCTTAGACCGTAGACGAGGGAACAGGGGATGTTTTTCCATAGTTGTGGCAGAACAGCGCTACGGCTCGTCCTGGGAGTACGGCAGCATTGCCGACACCATGGAAGGGCTCGTTGTGAACGGATCGACTGAGCTGGCATAACTATCACACAGTGCATCACAAAAAAGTTAAGGGACTCAGACCACAAAGGATGATTGCTCTCTAGGCTGGTGTGTTATCCAGGATGTAGGCAGGGAACTTACTGCCAGGAATTCCTGCAGACGTGTCTCTGTGTCGCCGGGCCCGTACAGAGAGAAGAGAGCACCAGCCAGGGCGTTGATGGACTTAGCCAGGCAGTGGGCGTTGTTGAGGTGACCTGGAACGACATCACCGCAACTCTTCGTCACATTCTGCTTTCTTTTCGTTTGCAATGGGAATCATCATCAGTACAAAAAAACAACAAAAAAGACAACAAAATCCCAGCATTTTTATTGTCTTGGTGATCTTTGTCTTCCTCACTGTCGCTGTCATCATGACCAATGATAAATGCTTTCAATGTCGAAGTTGATCATCATCTTATTGTCGTCATCACTGGCATTGTTTTCTCATCAACATCATCTTGGTCGTTATCCTTTTTATCGTCATACTATCAACATACCAGTCCCCATCGTACTTCATCCTTGTTATCATTGTGGTTATTTCTTACAATCAATTCAGAAAACAGTCCTGGATCTCACGATATTGGGAAAGCAAAACCACCAACAGTACAGTGACTTTCCGTTGATGAAGATGACATTAACAGTCAGCACACTGACTTTCCATTGATGATGATATCAACAATCAGTACACTGCCTTTTCACTGGCGAAGGTAGCACCGACAATCAGTGCAGTAACATTCCATTTTCGAAAATATCACTAACAGTCAGTACAAAGACATTCCATGAGGAAAAGAACACCAAAAAGATGTGGACATTCGCTAATGAAATTAAAGCCAACAGTCAGCACGATGGCAGTCTGTTATCACAGATAAAAGACTATGGACATAAAAAAAAAAAAAAAAAAAAAACCCCGACACGTTTCGACCCCTTTTTTTCTTCTTAGGCAAGATACAAAATTATCATTAAAAAAACAAAATGAACGAACAATAATTTCATCAATCCTCTTTGCAAAAAGGCTTACTTTCCGACATTGCCTTGATTAGTTTATGATAGAAAAACCCCTTAAAAAACAAACCTGTGTCATTAAAAAGGTGTTTTTATTCTGTTTGGGGGATAAGTGAGCTTTTTCAGGCCAATGTGGGGTTCCCATATAAAAATAAGCGGGTTTTTTCAACAAAAAAAAAAAAAAGACTTATGGGCTATATCCACCAAAAACCGAAAAATACTCTAAGAGGGCTACCCTTTTGGGTTTCCCTTTTAACAAAATATTTTTTCGAGGCTGGAATTCCCGGTGTTTTTCCCGCCCGGGGCTGAAACTTTATTTCCCCCTTTCGTGACCCTGACCTGCCGTGTTCCGCGTGCTAGGCGTGCAAGTCACACCGTTTGGCTCCCTTCCCTTTTTTGAGAATGTAGCAGAGGGGCTGTGCTTGTGCTGATTTTGTTTGTTTTCCCCAAAAAATTTGGATAAAATAAATCCGGATGTTTTGTTCATTTCGGGTTGCGGGGATTTTTTTTGAAGTGGTTTTGTTGTGTGTGTTTTATAACACGATTTTAATAAATTTAAAGTGTGGTTTTGTGTGTATAGTTTGACGTAAAATGGGCCCATCAGTTGTACAAAAGGCGTCTCAGCAGTCGCGGTTAAATTTTTGCACCCGTTACCGTCCAAGGGACTTGTGTCGAATGAAAATTTTATGGGGTGGTTTGTTTGGGAACGCGTTTTACGAAAAAAAGGAAAAAATAGACGGTTTGGGTGTGGAAAATTTTGTTTAAAAATATGCCCAGAAAATCTTTCCCTTGTTTTCAATTTAGACATTTTGAATTTATGAAGGGGCAAGCAGTTACGCATTTTTTATGAAATGTTAAAAAAAACCTGAAGCTTGAAACGTTTGAATGTCCGACCCCAAAAAACCGATCGCCGTGGTTTCACTTTATAATTTAAAAAAAAGCAGGGAAAAATGGGGCAACTTTCGAAACCCCGAGTGCCAATCGTCAGTGCAAAGCATGCAGTTTTTTTTTTTTTTTTTTCAATCCCCAAAAAAAAAGGGGGTTTTTCCCCAAAACCAAGAGTAGGGGGGGGGAAGAGTTTGCCAACAAAAATTTTTATCCGGCCCACTTGCCAGTTGATGAAAAATGTGTCCAAAAGGGCATTTTGTAATCAAAGTCAAACCCCGTTTAAAAAACCGAAAACACTCTGCACCACAACCACCCAATCCCCCAAAAAAGCCGCAAAGGGCATTTATGTAGTCTATCGCCTTTCCGGGCTCGGAAAAAAAAGTGATCTATTTGACTGGAGATGAGGATATTGATAAAACCCCTACTGTTTAAGAAGGAAAAAATTCCCGACCGTTTGGTCCCCCGGGGAAACTGCGGGGAGTCAAGTGACATTTTTAAAAGTTGGTTTCCCCAAAGGGGTCAGCCCCAAATTTTGTTGAAAAAAAAATCAGACCGCCCGTAAATTTCTGCTTTGGCATCCCTCTCCTTGAGAAAAGAAAAAATCTCACCCCCCGTTTCAAAAAGATCGAATGAATATTTCAGGAAGCGATGGGAGAGAGGGGTTTACTGTACCTGCACTCAGGGCAGTGTGTTACATGTGTGTGTGGGTGTGTGTGTTTTGTGTGTGTGTGTGTGGTGTGTGTGTTTTGTGTGTGTGTTTTGTGTGTGTGCGGGGCGGTATCCCCCCAGCCCCGTTTTTTTTAACATATTTATAAATTACTATGTATGGGACAAAAAATGTTCACAAAATTTCTAAGATTTTGAGGTGTCTCACAAAAATTATTTTAAAATTTTTATTGTCAACTTTTTGAACGTTGTTGGGGGTTTACCGGGAAACACATATACCCTTTTAAAATTGGCCCACCCAAACAGCAAAAACGTGACCCTTTTAAAAAGAGGCAAGTGCACAAAAAATTGTGCCAAATTAAAGGTGATCAGTGGACAAATTTTGTGCCAAAAATTTAAAGGTGACCAGTGGACAATTGTGGAAAAGGCAGTGTGTTAAGAATGTGCATGGGGTTGGACAAAAATGAAGGAATCCCTAGGGGGAATTTAGGGATTTGGGTGTGTGTGTTTTGTGGGTGGTGTGGTGTTGGGGTTGTGTTTTGTGTGTGTGTCCCTTTTTGTCTGTGTTGTGACGGGGTGTGTGTGCGGTGTGTGTGTGGGGTGTGTTTTGGGGTGTTTTGTGTGTGTGTGTGTGTGTGTGTTGTGTGTGTGGTGTGTGTGGGTGTGAGGAGAGAGAGAGAGAGAGAGGAGTGTGGTGTGTGTGTTGTGTGTGTGTGTGTGTGTGTGTGGGTTTGGTTGCGCGCGCAAATTGTTGTGATTCGTGCTCTCTCTCTCTCTTTCTCTTTTCCTCTCTCTCTCTTTTCTCTTTCTTCTCTCTCTTTTCTTTCCCTTTCATGTGTGTGTTTTGGTGTGGTGTGGGGTGTGTGTTGGGGTTGTTTTGGTTTATGGGTGTGTGTGTGTGTTGTGTGGAGGAAGGAGAGAGAGAGAGAGAGAGAGGAGAGGAATGTATATATTGTGTGTGGTGTGTGTGTGTGTGTGTGTTTTGTGTTGTGTTCAAATTTTTTAAAAATTTTTTCTGGGTTTTTTCAACCCTTTCTTTGTCTGGGGTGCAAGCAAATCCCTTTTCATTTCTTTCTTCTGTTTTGTCTCTCTCTCTCTTCTTTCTTCTCTCTCTTTTTTCTCTTTGTGTTGTGTGTGTGTTTCTGTGTGTGTGTGTGGGCGGTGTGTTCTTTTGTGTTTTATGGTTTTTTCAAAATTTGGTGTGTGTGTGTGTGTGTGTGTGTGTGTGTGTGTGTGTGTGTTTTGTGTGTGTGTGTGTGTTTTTTTTGTTTTTTGTGTTCCCATTGTAAGGTTTGTACCCAATGGGATGGTTTCATTCATATTGTTTTTGATGCTGCCACTGTATCCCGTGTTAGAAATTTAAGCATGCTACATGAAAATCATGTAAAAAAGGGATGTACCGACAAAATCAAGTATTTGGGTTTAAAAAAATGCCAGGATACAGTTTTGAGAGGAGAGCAGAAAAATGAACCCCGTGGGGTATTGATGTTTATTTTTGTATATAATTTTTGTGTGTGGTTTTTGTGTGTGTGTGTGTGTGTGTGTGTGTGTGGTGTGTGTGGTGTGTGGTGTTTTGGTGCGTGCGTGGTGTGGTGTGTGCCCCTTTCATGTGTTTTGTTTTTTTCCTAGTAAAGGGGAGTTGTTTATATTTTTGTTTTTTTTAAATGAATTAAAGGGCAAGTAAATGAAAGTACCCTTTTTTTCCCCCGGGTTCATTTGCCCGCCATCAAATCCCCTTCCCCTTTCCCCCACCCCAAAAACCTTTGGCAAAGGGGGCTTCCATCTACCCCCCCCCCCCCCCCCCGCCCCTTCCCCCCCCCCCCCCAAACCCACACACACATCCCCCCCTTCATTTTCCCCCACAGGCCCCTTCTTGAAAAGAGAGCAGCTGAGTGGTTTTGGACAGTGTTGTGTCTATTTGAGGGGCCCGGGCGGGAAATCGCTTTTCAGCTGGTTTTACTGGTTTACCCCGTGGGGGATATTTTACGCGTGTGTGAGTGGTTTGGGCATGTGTTATCTATCGGCTCCTAGCTGTCTCTGGGCCTAGGCACTGTGTGTTCTATGGTCCCGCCCGGGGTGGTTGGAAAATGCCATTGCATATGTTTTTATTTTCTTATTTCGCAAACCGTCTCCGATATTTGAAAAAAAGGGAAAGCGTTCGCTTTTTCCAACACACACCACACGCAGCCCCGCACGCGCACGCATTTCACCAAAACCCCCAAAACCCCACCACACACCCCCACACACACACCACACAACACACAACACCCACACACACGATTGTTTTTCAGAAAAATAGCTTTCCCAATGTGTGTACCCCGTCATAGTGTGTGTGTGTGTGTGTGTGTGTGTGTGTGTGTTTTGGTGTGTGTGTTTTGGTGTGTGTGTGTGTGTGTTGTGTGGGATGAAAAGAATCAGAAGACTGTTTTTTGTTTTGTATTTTTTACCGAAGAAATAGGGGTTAGAATTTTTTCGGAAAAAAAATACTTTTAGTTTGATGCAAAACTTGAAACTTTGGTTATTTTCAAGGGCTTTTTTTTGGGGCGGCCCAAAATTTTAGCGCCGAAAATGCCATTGTCAGTTTTCATTGGGGCATTTTTGGGTCAAACAAGCTTTTAAATTTTAGTGATCCCACCCTTTTTTGTTTTTTTAGTCTGAGCAGAGGCATGTTTCAAACTTGTGGAAATAATAAAGAGGGAAAATTATTTGCCATTTTAAACGTGGGTGTGAGTTAGTTTTTTTGATTTTTTGTTTATTGTCCTTGTTGCAATTTTTGGGGGCCCAAAAACTTGTGCCCCAAAATTTTATGCGGGTTTTTGTTTTTTTGCAGGGAAAATTTAAAACCCAGTCGAGTTTTGGGGATTAAAAAAATTGTCTGGGAAATTTGCCAAAACAAATGTTTTGGAGTGTATTTTAAATATTATTTTTCTTCACGACAACAACGAAATTTTCAAAATGACAACCCCTTTTTTAAAAGGGCACGCCAAAGCCGAAAAACTAGTGGTTTGGGCTTTTTTGTGGCACGGCTCAAGGGGGCGCGGGTTCAGCCCCATTTTGTAGGGGGTAGGGGCCCCCTGCCCGTAAACCCCTGCCTTTTTCCCTTTTCCCCCTTTGGGAAGTGCAGGTGGGAGGTGTTTTTAATCCCTTGCTTCGCTGAAATAAAAAAATCGTCTGAAAAGGGTGGATCATATCTGGGAAAAATTAACCCCTCTTTTTAAAAAAAGTACCCCCACTCCCGACAACCCGCACCCCCATTCTGAGACAATCTAAATTTCCCTTTTTAAAAAAACACTGCACCCCTCCTCTGAAAAAAAACCCTCACTTGGGCCCAAAAGCCCCCCATCCTGACAACGGCCCCCCACTCTGACAACACCCCTTTACTCTGACAAAAGCAAACTTTCTCCTGAAAAACGCATCTCACTCCCGGAAAAAAGCATTTTCACCCGACAAAAAACCCTCATCCTGACAACCGCCCCTCCTTCCCGACAATTCAAATCCTCCACCAGACCTCCCTCCTGACAAAAAACCCTCCCCTCTGACAAAAAGCAAATCATCCTGACAACCCACCTCACTCCCGAAAACAGAATCCTCCTGACAAACCCCCTAACTTGGCAACCCGCATCTCCCCCGGGCAAACCACCCCCCTGCCAACGCCCCCCACTCCTGACAAAAACCCCACTTTCCCGAAAACAGCCCTCACTCCCGACAACAACACCTCCTCCCGCCCCCCCGCCGTCACTCCTGAAACAGCTCTCACTCTGAAAAAACACCCCCTCCTCCCGCCCCAAAAGCATCACTCCTGGGCAACAAAACCCTTTATTGACAAAGCCCTCCAAAATCCGACAACAAAAACCCCCATCCTGCAACAGGGCCGTCAATCCTGACCCAAAAGCACCTCACTTTGACAATAGCCCCTCTCATCCCGGGAAAGATTTTACTCCTGCCCAAAAACCTCACTGCTGAACCGCACCTACTTTGAAATTTACCCCTTCCGAAACACCCCCTCATCCCGACAACGCACTCAATCCCGACAACAGCACCTCATTGACAAAAGCATCTCAACCTGACAACAGCCCCTCCTCCCGCAAAAGCCCCCCACTCCCGACAAAAAGCATCTCCTTTGGGCAACGCCTCCACTCCCGAACCCCGCATCTCCCTCTGGGCAAAAGCACCCCAAATCCTTTAAAACAGCATCTCCTCCTGGACAACAGCCCCTCACCCCCTGGCAAAAGCCCCCCATCCTGCCCAAAAGGCCCTCACTCCCGACAACGCACCCCACTCCTGCCAACAGACCTCAATCCCGACAACCCGACCCACTCCCGGCAAAAGAACCTCAAATCCTGAAACAGCCTCCACTCTGACAACGCACCCCTCCTGGGCAAAAAAGACCCACTCATGACAACACCACCTCACTCCCGACAACGACCCCACTCCCGAAAAACGCAAACTACTCCTGGGGCAACAGGACCCCACTCAGGAACACCACCTTTACTCCCGACAAAAAACAAACCCCACTCCTGACAAAAGCACCCCACTCATGAAAAACCCACCCCATCGGGCAACTGCTCTCACTCATGGGCAAAACCCCCTCAATCCTGAAAAAATACATCCCTCCTGAAACAGATTTTCACCCCCCCTGGACAACCAAAAACATCCTTGGCAACAGCATTTCACCTCCCCCCCCCACCCAGTTCCTCAAATCAATTTAAAAAACCCCCATTTACAAAAAAAGCCCTCACCCCTTTAAAAAACCGCATCTCACTCTACAACAGCACTGACCTCTCCCTTCAACACCTCAATTGGCCCAAAGACCCCAATCTTTTACAAAGAAACTTCTTCTCCTTTACAACCCTGGCCCCCCTCCCTTTCAAACCAAACCCCCTCCCTGACCAGCACCTCACTCCCGACAACAGCCTTCACTCCCTTGGGCAAAAGCATCTCATTTTTGACAAACGCACTCACCCTCCCCGACAAAAACCCCCTAAACCTAAAAACAGGTTTTCAAATTTGCAACAGCTTTTCATCCTGACAAAGAATGGGACCTCTCCCCTGACAAAAACCTACTTTGAAATAGCCCCTAATCTTGAAATAGCATTCACTCCTGCCCAAAAACAGTCACTCCCGACAACAAACAGCTCCCTCCTGAAAAAGCACCTCATCTTGACAATAGCCCTCTCCTCCCGACAAAACCCGCAAACTCACTCCCGAAAAACCAAAACCCCTGTGCCCAAAAGCACCTACTCTTGACAATAGCATTCACTCCCGACAACAAGGGACCTCCTCTTGACAACAGCATTTTCCTTTAAAAACGATCTTACTCCTGAAAAATAGCATCTCACCCGGCCCCCAAAAAGCCCCACTCTGCCAAAAGCATCTCACTCCTGCAAAAGCCTCTCACTTGACCAAAAGCCCCCTCATCCCGACAACCGGGATCTCACTCCCGCAACAGCCCCCTCCCCGACAACAGACCCCCCTCCTGGGGTTTGCCCCCCCTCCCGACCCCCCCCCCCATTGAAACAGCGGGTCACTCCTTTACATGCACTTCACTCCCGACAACCGGGATTTTACTCCCGAAATAGACCCCCATTTCCCGAAAAATAGCATTCATCCTGCCCCAAAACCCCTCACTCCGGCAATTGCTCTCACTTGGGCAATAGCATCTCACTCCCCGACAAAGATTCACCCCGGGCAAAAGCATCTCACTCCGGGGGAATAGGGAAACTCACTCCGACAACAGCATTCACTCCTGCAATCGCTTTTCACTCCCGCAAAAGCATCTCACTCCCGGAAAAACTGGTCTACTCTGGCCCAAAAGTCTCAATCCTGAAAAAAACACCCCTCCTGCCAACAGCAGCTCACTCCCGACAATAGCATCTCATCCCGGCCCTAGCCTCTCACTTGGGCAACGCATCCACTCCTGAGGGAAAAGCACGCACCTCTCTTTCCCGTTTAAAAACACCTCACTCCTTGGGCAACCCAAAATTCATCCCGCCCCCAAACTCACTCCCGCCAAAGCAGGGTCACTCCTGACAAAAGGGATCTCATTTTACAAAAAGGCCCCTTTCTCTTGACCCTTTGCATCTTTACTCCCGACAAAAAGCACCCCAACCCTTTACAATTTGCATCTCCTTCCCGAAAAAGCCCTCAACCTTTCAAAAATACTGCATCTCCCAAACCCTTTTTTTTGGTCCCGTAGAACCCCATTAAAAACAACAAACAACTTATCCTGAAACAGACTGTTCCCCCGAAAAAGCATCTCCTCCCCGGGGGAAAAGCATTGCACCTCCATTAGACAAAAGCCCTGATTCCTGGGCAAACTCACCCCCACCTCTCATTTGACAAAAGCACCCCCACTCCTGGAAAAAGCACCCCACTCCCGAAAAACAGCACCTCATCCCGGAAAAAGCCCCCCCTTTTGGAAAAAAAAACCCAAAAAACTGCTGAAAACCAACTCACTCCTGACAAAACCAATCACTCTGCCAACCCAACTCCTCTGACCAAAACCAACTCACTCCTGACACACCCAAATCACCTGCCAAAAGGACTTCGCTGTGACAACCCAACTCACTCCTGACAAAACCAACTCACTCCGGGCAACACCAACTCACTCCCGGGAAAAAGACTTCGTGTGACAAAAACCCAAACCCGGGTTGCGCTTGGATTTTTTAAAAAACCGGTACCGGAGTTTCCTTTGTATATTTGACCCAAACCCCCCAAAACCCGGGCCCCCGAAAATCAAAAGTACGCAAGTGGGCAGAAGAAACTATTGACGGGGGGGGGGGGGGGGGGGGGGGGGGGGGGTTGTTTGGGAAAAAACTAAAAACTAAATTGAACAAAAGACCCATATGAAAGGTAAGCGTTTGGAAAAAGAAAAAAGAATTGCATGAAATTTTCGTTTCCCCGAATTTACGGGGCCCGCAGAACAAAAACTGCCGTGACATGGGGGCTAGAAAAAAAAACATACACAAAAAAATAAATAAATTTTCCCCTTTTTTGGTTTGGGTTATGCCCAAGAAGCGCGGGGGCAGCAGCACGGGCCCGTCAAAGTTTTTGAGAGATTTGCCATGGATGTTGAGTTATCAGTCTTTTTACTCGTTCCCCCATTAGTCGGGTCCCGCCCTCTGTCTTAATGTTCTGTTTCTGAAACCCCTCTCAGCTGTCACACTGGACACGGCACGCTAGCGCAATTTTTTGGGCCGAAAGGGGAAAAAACTGGTACTGTATAGCCCGGTTTCGGATGGGATTTTACAGGGCCCTGGAAAAAAGTATCATTTAAAACCCCCCTTTTAACCCCCAAAAGGGCCCCCTTGGGAAATTTGGCTGAATCCAGCCTTTTGCGGGGGGCCATTGAAAAACAGAGCAAAAATGGCGAGTCGCCCCCTATTTCAAACATGCATAAAAATCCAGTGGGCGGGGGGGGGAGTGGGAAAGGGGGGTTTGCGTTTACCAGGAGAATAGGCCCCCATTAGTCATTGTGAAATGAAGCCAAAGTAGTGCTGAGAGGGGGGCAACGCTCTATTCTTTGACAGTAAAGCTTGCTGTTCTGCACGCTAAAGAGGTTGGCGCCAAAGAGGTGTCGGGCGATTGCAAGAGTTCGTCGGAAGGGATGCGAAGGGGTGGGTGCGTGGGTACAGGCGCATGACTTTTAGTGCCTTTCCGAAATTGTCACGTCAGACTTCTTTTTTTTTTCAGACGGAAATCTAATCGGTCACTGGCAAACAGAATCGGTCCGTGGTACCGGCAGCTTCAAAAATTTTCGGTATTTCCTGTTTACAACCGGTAAAATACCGGCAATTACCGGTTATCGCGAACCCTGACCAACTCACTCCTGCCAACACCAACTCACTCCTGACAACACCAACTCACTCCTGACAACACCAACTTACTCCTGACAACAGCACCTCACTGCTGACAACACCAACTCACTCCTGACAACAGCACCTCACTGCTGACAACACCAACTCACTGCTGACAACACCAACTCACTGCTGACAACACCAACTCACTCCTGACAACAGCACTTCGCTGCTGACAACACCAACTCACTGCTGACAACACCAACTCACTCCTGACAACACCAACTCACTCCTGACAACAGCACTTCGCTGCTGACAACACCAACTCACTGCTGACAACACCAACTCACTCCTGACAACACCAACTCACTGCTGACAACACCAACTCACTCTTGACAACACCAACTCACTGCTGACAACACCAACTCACTCCTGACAACACCAACTCACTGCTGACAACACCAACTCACTGCTGACAACACCAACTCACTCCTGACAACACCAACTCACTCCTGACAACACCAACTCACTCCTGACAACACCAACTCACTGCTGACAACACCAACTCACTGCTGACAACACCAACTCACTCCTGACAACAGCACTTCGCTGCTGACAACACCAACTCACTCCTGACAACACCAACTCACTCCTGACAACACCAACTCACTGCTGACAACACCAACTCACTGCTGACAACAACAACTCACTCCTGACAACAGCACTTCGCTGCTGACAACACCAACTCACTGCTGACAACACCAACTCACTCCTGACAACACCAACTCACTCCTGACAACAGCACTTCGCTGCTGACAACACCAACTCACTGCTGACAACACCAACTCACTGCTGACAACACCAACTCACTGCTGACAACACCAACTCACTCCTGACAACAGCACTTTGCTGCTGACAACACCAACTCACTCCTGACAACAGCACTTCGCTGCTGACAACAGCACCTCACTCCTGACAACAGCACCTCACTCCTGACAACAGCACTTCGCTGCTGACAACACCAACTCACTCCTAACAACAGCACCTCACTGCTGACAACACCAACTCACTCCTGACAACACCAACTCACTGCTGCCAACAGCACCTCACTCCTGACAACAGCACCTCACTCCTGACAACAGCACTTCGCTGCTGACAACACCAACTCACTGCTGACAACAGCACACAGCACCTCACTGCTGACAACACCAACTCACTCCTGACAACAGCACTTCGCTGCTGACAACACCAACTCACTCCTGACAACAGCACCTCACTGCTGACAACACCAACTCACTCCTGACAACAGCACCTCACTGCTGACAACAGCACCTCACTCCTGACAACAGCACATCACTGCTGACAACAGCACCTCACTGCTGACAACACCAACTCACTCCTGACAACAGCACCTCACTGCTGACAACAGCACATCACTGCTGACAACAGCACCTCACTGGTGACAACACCAACTCACTCCTGACAACAGCACCTCACTGCTGACAACACCAACTCACTCCTGACAACAGCACCTCACTGGTGACAACACCAACTCACTCCTGACAACAGCACATCACTGCTGACAACAGCACCTCACTGCTGACAACACCAACTCACTCCTGACAACAGCACCTCACTGCTGACAACACCAACTCACTCCTGACAACAGCACCTCACTGCTGACAACACCAACTCACTCCTGACAACAGCACATCACTCCTGACAACAGCACCTCACTGGTGACAACACCAACTCACTCCTGACAACAGCACATCACTGCTGACAACACCAACTCACTGCTGACAACACCTCGCTCCTGACAACACCACCTCACTCCTGACAACAGCACCTCACTCCTGACAACAGCACCTCACTCCTGACAACAACACCTCACTCCTGACAACAGCACCTCACTGCTGACAACAGCACCTCACTCCTGACAACAACACCTCACTCCTGACAACAGCACCTCACTCCTGACAACAGCACCTCACTCCTGACAACAGCACCTCACTCCTGAAGTAGCAGTGGACATTCTCCCTCCATCATCCATTGATGCTGTCTAAAACCACTGCAGACGCTCACCTCATAAGGGTACCATGTAGGCAGAAAATGTCCCAACAGAGTGTGCGTGCATGCGTGCGTGCTGTGTGCATGCGCGTATGTGTGTGTGTGCATGAGTGCATGCATATGTTTTTGACTCGTAAACACAGAATTGTAAGTGTGTTGTGTGTGTGTGTGTGTGTGTGTGTGGTGTGTGTGTGTGTGTGTGTGTGTGTGTGCCCGCGCGCATGCATGCATGTGGGTGTGTGGGTGTGTGTGTGCATGTGTGTCCCATGTATATTTTAGATGTTGATTCGTTAAAACTTGTAAAGCGCCCTGTAGCCTATGTTGTTAGGAAAGGCGCTATAGAAATCGACCTCATTATCATTACTATAATTATGGTGTGGGATCGGACACCACTCATACTCACCTTCCAGGGCGCCCTGTAGACAGAGAGGTCCTGACGAGCCAGCTTGGGGATGGACACGGCCACGAAGACGAACAGCAGACAGGAGATGGTGTACTCATCCTCTGCATGCTCTGCAAGCGACAATGACAAAAGTTGTTTCTCATAAAGCTCAATATTAAACAAAAACAATGCATGTTTCAGCATCGCACATCACACACACATCACATGAACACACACACACACACATAAACACACACACACACACACAAACATACCCCCCCCCTCCCCAAACACACACACACACACACACACACACACACACACACACACACAGAAGACTCATCTCAACACAAATCTTTTCAATGGTAAACTGGTTGGTTGAAACTGTCTCTTTAATGGTAAACCTGGGTATAAAAAACCTACTCAACAGTAAACTTGTGCTGCAAAAACTATGGTAAACTTGTTGGGTATAAACACCTATCTAAAGGTACCCTTGCAAGGCAAAATTCAGCTGTTCAATTCTAAACCTGCTGGACAAAACATCTATTTAATGGTAAATTTGTAGGACATATACACTTATTCAAAGCTAAACTAGCAGAGTAATACCTACTTGTGGTAAATAACACTTATTCAAAGCTAAACTCGCAGGGTATAAACACTTACCAAAGGCAAACCTCCAGAATAAAAACACCTAATCAATGGCAAATGGTCAAGGCAAAAATATCTTACCAATGGTAAAATCATTGGGTAAAAACACCTATCCAGGTGTAAATGGCGCAGGGTATTTAACAGTACTTGCAGGGTAAAGGTAACCACCAATCACTTGCTGGGTAAAGGTAACAATCATCAGTACACCAACTGAACAGTAAACTTGCACAGTATAAAAATACCTATTCAATTGTAAACTTGCAAGGCACAAATACACATTCATCAGGATGCTTGCACAAAGTGAACACCTATACTTCACGAAGTTGACAAGTACAAACACCTGTTTCATGGCAAACTTAAAGGGTCAAAATACCCCCCCCTCCCCCCCACTGATTGGTAAAACGTTTCGAGGCACAAACGACAATGCTAACAAATTTTTAAGAGGAATTTAAACTAGTGTTTATCTTGCCTGACAAAGACCTAGGAGGTCGAAACATGTTGCGTTTTGTCTTGTAATTTCTTTGTCCATGTTAACCAGTGGAGTTATTTTAAATTCCTTTAACCCTCTTGCATTTGCATTTTTCAGCCCAAAACTGCTCCTAGTATTCATATTTTTTGAGAAATCAATGGAATGCGGTCAGTTCACGACCCTAGTCTGTATGAATGAATCGTTTCCTACACCCCATACTACTGCTAAGATTTCATTGGACACCTCTCAGGGATGCCCATTTATTTTGGCCAGCCTTGACTTAAAACAAGGTCGCAGTGTGTGAGGGAAAGTAACGCAGCATGTGCGGCTGGTTGCGGACGTAACAAACACCAGGGGAGACAGAGTGGCCAGACACGGGCGAAACAAATGCAAGAGGGTTAAAATTTGTTTTAATTTTTGCCTGCAAAAGCCATCTCACTTTAAAAACTGACAATGTTAACACCAAGGCTGGTTTCATCTGCTGACACACAGCCTGGAAAGCAGACAGAGTGTGGTGGGATGGTGGGGCAGAGGGGGGAAAGAAGGGGATGGAGAGTTGGGGTGGAGGTGGGGGTGGGGCACTGACCACTCTTCAGGGTGCGAAGAGCGTTGCAAAGAGTGGGATCCACATCGCAGGGCTCTCCTGCCGACGACGCCAGTTCATTGACCACCTGCAAAAACCCAACACAAGTGCACCTTGTCTTGTGAATAAGTCACCTGTACACACCAAACACATGTCCACTATGTGTTATGAATAAGTCACCTGTACACACCACACAGTCCCACCTTGGTCTATGAAGAAGTCACCTGCAAGCACCCAACACAAGTCCACCTTGTCTTATGAATAAGTCACCTGCAAACACCACACAATCCACCTTGTCTTATGAATAAGTCACCTGCACACACACCAAACAACCAAACACAAGTCCACCTTGTCTTATGAATAAGTCACCTGCGAATACTCAACACAAGTCCACCTTGTCTTATGACTAAGTCACTGCAAACACCAAACGCAAGTCCACCTTGTCTTATGAATAAATCACCTGCGAACACCACACAATCCACCTTGTCTTATGAATAAGTCACCTGTACACACCACACAATCCACCTTGTCTTATGAATAAGTCACCTGCAAACACCACACAGTCCACCTTGTCTTATGAATAAGTCACCTGCAAACACCCAACAGTCCACCTTCTCTTATGAATAAGTCACCTGCAAACACCACCCAGTCCACCTTGTCCTATGAATAAGTCACCTGCAAACACCACCCAGTCCACCTTCTCTTATGAATAAGTCACCTGCACACACCACCCAGTCCACCTTGTCTTATGAATAAGTCACCTGCAAAACACCACCCAGTCCACCTTCTCTTATGAATAAGTCACCTGTACACGCCACACAATCCACCTTTTCTTTATCTCCAGACCTATACATACCATGCACAGTCCCCTTTGTCTTTCAACACTCTCTCTCTTTCTCTCTCTCTCGCCAGATCAATACTTACAAAGCTGTATCTGCTGGACATGCACCTCATTTAATCACCTTAACACACACCTAGTTTTATCACCTGACCACACACCTAGGTTTCTCGCTTGAACAGCACTTACCTAGTATAATCACCTGAACACACAACTAGCATCACCACCTGAATGTAGAAGTAGTTTTACAAACTGAACGCACACCTAGTTTTATCACCTGACCACACACCTAGCTCGGTTTCTCGCTTGAACAGCACACACCTAGTATTATCACCTGAACACAAAACTATTCTTATCACCTGAAGACATACCTAGTCTTATCACCTGAACACACAGCTAGCATTACCACCTGAATGTAGAACTAGTTTTACAAACTGAATGCACACCTAGTTTTACCACTTGAAAATATACCTAGTTTTATCACCTAAACACACATCTAGTCTTACTGCCAGAATACACATTTACACCAGGTTTACCACCGGAATACTCCCCCCCCCCCCTCCAAGTTTTATCCCCTGAATGCTCACCTAGTTTTTCTACCTGAAGGCTCACCTGCTTTTATCGTCTTGACACACATCTGGTTTTACCACCTAAATACACACCTCATTTTACCACATGAACATACACCTAGATTCACCACCTGAACCCGCAGCTAGTTGTACCACCCAATTGCACACCTAATGTTATAACCTGAACATACACCTAGTGTCATAACCTGAACACGCACTTCGTTTTCACCACCTGTACATGCACCTAGTCTTGACACCTGAACACATGTATGCCAAGTTTTAACACCTGAACACACACCTTGTTTAGCCACCTGAACACACACCTAGTTGTATCACCAGAACACACACCTAATCTTATCGCCTGAACAAACTTGTAGTTTTATGACCCAAACACACACACACACACACACACACACACGTGCACACACACATGCACATACACGCTCACACACACACACACACACACACACACACACACACACACACACACACACACACGCACACAGCTTTACCACTAGAACACATATCTAGTTGCAGCATCTGAACCCATACCTATCTTTACCACCTGAACACACAGCTAGTTTTGCCACCGGCACACACACCTTGTTCTACCATTTGTACACACACCTACTCGTATCACACACACACACACACACACACACACACACACACACACACACACACACACACACACACACACACACACACACCTACCTTTGCCACCTGAGCACACATCAAGAAACTCATACTTATCCTTAGAAGTACAATAACACTTCATACACCTGTGCATGTGACTTCACTGTTCTTGTCTCATTCCATGTCAATTGAATCTAGTTTCGTCATTACAGCTCAGCCGACCACACTTGACCTTTTCAAGACTGCTACCATACTGTGTACAAAAAAAAAAAAGTATGGGGGAGGGAGTGGGAAGGGGCCAACCCTTAAAAGGAAACAAAGACAGCATCTCGTAGCGTAGGGAGCCGGAATAGCTCGTTGGTAGAGCGCCTGAATCGTAATCTTGGTGATCCTGGGGTTGCGGGTTCGAACCTCCGCCGGGGCGTTTCGGTACAGGGGGATTTTTCCCTCGGAGTTAACATTGGTTCTGACTCCATTTCCCATACAGTCCTTCGAATGAGACTATAAACCGAGGTTCCGTGTGTGAACGCATGCATAACATCTTGCACACATGTAAAATCCCATCACCAACTTTCGGAAGAGTAGGCCAGTTTGGCCGTTGGTATGGATGACACGTTACACATAGCATGCACCCTGTGTGAGAAATGGAAAGAATGAAGGAAGTAAGGAAAATGAGTGATCGATATTGAACGATACTGACTGGATGACACGGGAAACGACTGAATGAAGCGCCAGCTGGCAGCTCTTCAGTCGGCACTACCTAGGTAGGCAGCCCGTTGTGTAAACGAGTGTTGATTGTAAAGCGCTTAGAGCTTGGCCTCTAGCCGAGAATAGGCGCTATATAAGTATTCATTATTATTATTATTATTATCTACATATCTAAATCAATGAACACCATGGTAGCTACACTATTGTTTATCTTTAACATCTTCACTGCGCTGCTGACAAACGGCGTTCGTCATAGAAACATCGTCTGCTATGCTTAGTTGATGAACGCTGTTCATCATGATTCAACACTCATTCTGTTTCATCCAGCATGGGTCTTAGCAAAATATGATAGCAGCGAAAGGGTTAATGTGGATGAGGCTGGACTGTGTTGAGGTCGTCTGCTATTCACCTTTATTTTTCACCAACCATTTTTTTTTCTTTAGATAGTCTAAAGAAAAGACTAGAAGAAGAACAAGAAGAGGAGGAAGAAGAAGCAGAAGAATAAAGATGAACAATCAGAAGAAAGAAAGAAAGAAAGAAAGAAAGAAAGAGAGAGAGAAGGAAAACCATTTTAATGCAACACAAAATACTAATGGAAAAAAAAACTCATGTGGGACAACAGACACGGCAGAACGGACAACAGTAGCGTCCAGTGTGAACAGTGTGTGCCGTAATAACCCAGGCGCCTGGTTACAACAAAAAAGCTGACATGCTGCAAGTTGTGACCATCGCAAAAAAAAAAAAAAAAAAAAAAGAGAAAAGAAAAGAAAAGAAGTACAAGACTTTCCAGAACAAAGGCAAGGGAATAGGTCACAACACAGAGAAGAAGAAAAAAGAAATACAATACAATAACAATAGATGAATGACAGTTAAAAAGGAAAAAAAAAAAAAAATGCCAACAGCAGAATGAAAGAGAGTGAAAGCAAGGAGGAAATTGCCAGCACAGAAGTTCCAGAAAATGGGAACATAATTTGCACACTAGAAGGTCCCCTAATCCTCACCACCACCACCACCACCACCACCCTTCCCCTGCAGCCATGCACTTGTACAGAAAGAAGGTCCTCTAACCCATAAATTCCATTCCTCCCCGACCCTCCCGACCCCTCCTTCAGCCCCACATCCCCCTCCCACCTTCCACATCCCCCGCCCTTCGCTCCTCCCCTCTCCTTCGACCCCCACCCCCCTCTCCCCCAGTCCCTCCCTCCTCACAGCTGTGTTGTTCTCCACAGCTAATGTAGCACACCTGACCCACTGTTCCCATGATCACCCACCTGTGCTCACACACAGTGAAGATCAACACACTTGCCATTGCCATCACCGACCAAACAGGTGCAGTAACAAGCTTCAAGGTAAGTAAGAGAGAGAGAGAGAGAGAGAGAGAGAGAGAGAGAGAGAGAGAGAGAGAGAGAGAGAGATTGAGAAAGAGAGAAAAAGGGCGAGATACAGTGAAAGCAAGAGAGAGAAGGAATGGAGAAGTGGAGAAGGGAGAAGGACACACAGACACACACACACACACACACACACACACACACACACACACACACACACACACTCAAACACAATCTGCATTTAAGAGAGATGAAGATTCAGAGAGAGAGAGAGAGAGAGAGAGAGAGAGAGAGAGAGAGAGCGAGTGAAGAGTGAAAGAGAGAGCAAGCGAGAGAGAGAGACGGCCAGAGAGACAGATAGAGAGAAGAGAAGACAAGACAGGACAAAGATTTTATTCATAAAGGCCATAGCCCCTTAGAAGGGGGGTATATACAGAATAACATTACACAATACATTTCCAGTAGATGATGAAAAGAACTTAAGCTGACAGGCAGTTTTGTCGTTTAAATATGCAGCAAGCTGTTTCATCATTTTGTCATTTGTCAATGCCATCAACCAGATTCGTTTGAATAAGGAAGGATTGTCTAAAGTATTTAGGAGGGATATACTGCCATCTAAGATCACTTAATGCTGGACATGAAGAACAAATGAACTGTGATTCATGACATAATGGACAAAAGGCTTATATGATCATTTACAGTTCTATAATGCTTTGAATGAGCATAAATTTCCGAAATACCAAATTTGAACTTTGCTACAATATGTCTCAATTGTTTATATAAACAGCCACTGACAAATACGTTTAGATGCAATTCACAGATTTCAAAATTTCTGTGTATAGTAAACCTGCTGCTGTCATCTACATGCGAATTCCACTGCTGCCGACTGCTATCAATCAGTCTTTGCCTAAACACATGAATAAAACCATCTATGTCTCCAACACTCTGATTTTCCCATACAAAACCAAATTCGTATTCTCATACAATTTTAACTCTTACTACTGGAGGTCCAGTTTTTCTTTCCTTAGTCATTTTACTCTAAAAGCACACTGTAGGCTTTATAAGGCAGTCTGTGTTGTTCCATTTGCGTTATTCTAAACAAAACTAACCAGTGAAAGTAGATGATAGGGTTTCTCCCATATATAGGATCATCAATGATTTCAGTGAAAAGCCAATAAATTTCTTTAAAGTGTACAAGTGAATTCTCTCAATATACATAGCAGATGAATCAAAATCCCATATTTTAGCACCACATTGTAACACTGGTTGAATTTGAGTGTCAAATAATTTAAACAATAAGCCAAAGATTCATTATTTAACATTAATTTCTTCGAAATACACAAACACGCACATTTAGCTCTACTGCAAGATCTTTACAAGCAAAGGTAAACTTAAGCGTGAAGGTACCAAGATTACTTGTAAGCATTCCAACGGGCATATCAATTCATTATATACCCACCTTTCTCTGGCGGGTAGATGACCACCTTTTGAACACAACAATATCACTTTCATTCACGTTTATGTTTAATCAGAGTGAAGCAAATGTTCTTTCTAAAGTGTTCAACTGTGTTTGTAAACCAACTATAGTTTCAGACATCAATGCTACCTTGTCAGCTAAAAGAAGAATGAACATCTGAAAAAACTTTTTCATGAATTTTGCATCATGTCTCCCAGAACTAGTAACTTCTGATGTTAATTTATCATTAAACAAAGAAAACAACACTGGACTACTTATGTCCCCTTGCTTAACCCCAGTGTACAGTCACATAATCAGTCAGAGAACAACTGCTTCTCACTTTGGCTTCTCAGTGTGGTACATGCTCATGACATGATACAATTTACCTCTTATCCCATTTTAAACAAAATTTGCCACAAAATACTACTATTGACACAATCAAAGGCTATCCTAAATCAATAAAAGCAATCATATAATTTTTTATTTTTTAAACAAATTGTTTCTGCACAAATGCCATTAAAGTGAACAGGTGATCTACTATGGTGTAATTTCATTCAAATGCAGCTTGGTTTTTTTTTTTTTTTTTTTTTTTTTTTTTTTTTGTTGTCTACCCACTCCCTGCAGCCTTCTGTTGATAACAGCTCTTACATTTTATTACAACATTGCTCAAGGAAATTCCTCTCCAATTATTTGGATTATCAACATCGCTCTTTTTATGTACCCGGTAAACGAAAATATCTGATTCTGTCCACAGGTCAGGAAAAATATCCAATCAAATAGGGCATGAAAAAAAACTTGTGACAAAATCATATCAAATCCGACTTACAATTGCATGCATCTTTTTTTTTTTTACATTTCACCAACAATACCATCAGGTCCACCAGCTTCATGGTTTTTTCAGTTTTCCTCCTGGCCAACATAATTTCGCCCTTTGAAATTGGTTGATTGAAGTCATCATCATTAGAATTACTATCATCAATTGTATCATTGTTAGGATTTTCAACTTCACTGCTTTCCTCATCTGCAGAAATATATGGTAGGGGGAGAGAGAGAGAGAGAGAGAGAGAGAGAGAGAGAGAGAGAGAGAGAGAGAGAGACACACTTGACACTTGACGCGCGTCTCAACGCCGCGCCATTTATTGTGGGGCCAAAGGTCCATCTCACAAAGAGTTCGCAGCGCAGTTTCAATTTTACAGAACAAAAATAAACCACTCTACAAACGCAAGACATTTGAAGCATAACAATAATATTCTATTAACTTCAGTGTCAACCAACTATCAATGTAACCAAAGAATCTGTTCATTTCAATTAAAACTAGTATGTCGACACACATAAACATACATATAAGTACACATACATATGTGCATACACACATTACACATATTACACACACACACATGCACATATACATGCAAACATATACATTCCCACTACACATATATTATTGTGTTCTTTCATCTTATATCCTGTTCCTTTTAATCTACTTACACTATTTACCAGCGTTAACATAAG
>CM031616.1:43947569-44006911 GCA_018398815.1 Conus ventricosus | reverse complement strand
TAAAAAACTGAATGCACACCTAGTTTTACCACTTGAAAATATACCTAGTTTTATCACCTAAACACACATCTAGTCTTACTGCCAGAATACACATTTACACCAGGTTTACCACCGGAACTCCCCCCCCCCCCTCCAAGTTTTATCCCCTGAATGCTCACCTAGTTTTTCTACCTGAAGGCTCACCTGCTTTTATCGTCTTGACACACATCTGGTTTTACCACCTAAATACACACCTCATTTTACCACTGACATACACCTAGATTCACCACCTGAACCCGCAGCTAGTTGTACCACCCAATTGCACACCTAATGTTATAACCTGAACATACACCTAGTGTCAAAAACCCTGAACACGCACTTCGTTTTCACACCTGTACATGCACCTAGTCTTGACACCTGAACACATGTATGCCAAGTTTTAACACCTGAACACACACCTTGTTTAGCCACCTGAACACACACCTAGTTGTATCACCAGAACACACACCTAATCTTATCGCCTGAACAAACTTGTAGTTTTATGACCCAAACACACACACACACACAAAACACACACGTGCACACACACATGCACATACACGCTCACACACACACACACACACACACACACACACACACACACACACACACACACACGCACACAGCTTTACCACTAGAACACATATCTAGTTGCAGCATCTGAACCCATACCTATCTTTACCACCTGAACACACAGCTAGTTTTGCCCCCGGCACACACACCTTGTTCTACCATTTGTACACACACCTACTCGTATCACACACACACACACACACACACACACACACACACACACACACACACACACACACACACACACACACACACACACACACCTACCTTTGCCACCTGAGCACACATCAAGAAACTCATATTTAATCCTTAGAAGTACAATAACACTTCATACACCTGTGCATGTGACTTCACTGTTCTTGTCTCATTCCATGTCAATTGAATCTAGTTTCGTCATTACAGCTCAGCCGACCACACTTGACCTTTTCAAGACTGCTACCATACTGTGTACAAAAAAAAAAAAGTATGGGGGAGGGAGTGGGAAGGGGCCAACCCTTAAAAGGAAACAAAGACAGCATCTCGTAGGTAGGGAGCCGGAATAGCTCGTTGGTAGAGCGCCTGAATCGTAATCTTGGTGATCCTGGGGTTGCGGGTTCGAACCTCCGCCGGGGCGTTTCGGTACAGGGGGATTTTTCCCTCGGAGTTAACATTGGTTCTGACTCCATTTCCCAACAGTCCTTCGAATGAGACTATAAACCGAGGTTCCGTGTGTGAACGCATGCATAACATCTTGCACACATGTAAAATCCCATCACCAACTTTCGGAAGAGTAGGCCAGTTTGGCCGTTGGTATGGATGACACGTTACACATAGCATGCACCCCGTGTGAGAAATGGAAAGAATGAAGGAAGTAAGGAAAAAAGAGTGATCGATATTGAACGATACTGACTGGATGACACGGGAAACGACTGAATGAAGCGCCAGCTGGCAGCTCTTCAGTCGGCACTACCTAGGTAGGCAGCCCGTTGTGTAAACGAGTGTTGATTGTAAAGCGCTTAGAGCTTGGCCTCTAGCCGAGAATAGGCGCTATATAAGTATTCATTATTATTATTATTATTATCTACATATCTAAATCAATGAACACCATGGTAGCTACACTATTGTTTATCTTTAACATCTTCACTGCGCTGCTGACAAACGGCGTTCGTCATAGAAACATCGTCTGCTATGCTTAGTTGATGAACGCTGTTCATCATGATTCAACACTCATTCTGTTTCATTCCAGCATGGGTCTTAGCAAAATATGATAGCAGCGAAAGGGTTAATGTGGATGAGGCTGGACTGTGTTGAGGTCGTCTGCTATTCACCTTTATTTTTCACCAACCATTTTTTTTCTTTTGATAGTCTAAAGAAAAGACTAGAAGAAGACAAGAAGAGGAGGAAGAAGAAGCAGAGAATAAGATGAACAATCAGAAGAAAAAAAAAAAAAAAAAAGGGGAGAGAGAAAAGGGAAAAACCTTTTAATGAAAACACAAAATACTAAGGGGAAAAAAAAAAACTCATGTGGGACAACAACACGGCAGAAGGCAACATACGCCATGTGAAAGGTGTGCCTAATAACCCGGGCCCCGGTTCCCAAAAAAAAAGTACACGCAATTGGCCCATCGAAAAAAAAAAAAAAAAAAAAAAAAGAGAAAAGAAAAGAAAGGTACAAGATTTCCAGAACAAAGGAAAAGGGAATAGGTCACAACACAGAGAAAAGAAAAAAAAATACAAACAATAACAAAGATGAATGACAGTTAAAAAGGAAAAAAAAAAAAAAATGCCAACAGCAGAAGAAAGAGATAAAAGCAAGGAAAAAAATTTCCCAGCACGAATTCCCAAAATGGAACATAATTTGCACACTAAAAGGGGTCCCCTAATCCTCACCCCCACCCCACCCCACCCCCCTTCCCCCCTGCAGCCAGCACTTGTACAAAAAGAAGGTCCCAACCATAAATTCCATTCCCCCCCCACCCTCCCCCCCTTCCTTCACCCCACATCCCCCTCCCCCCTTCCACATCCCCCGCCCTTCGCTCCCCCCCTCCCCTTCGACCCCCACCCCCCTCTCCCCCGCCCTCCCCCCTCACGCGGTTGTTCTCCAAGCAAAAGTAGCCACCTGCCCCACTGTTCCCATACCACCCCCCGTGCCAAACAGTGAAGATCAAAAACCCTTCCCCATTGCCATCCCCGACCAAACATGCAGTAACAAGTTTCAAGAAGTAAGAGAAGAGAGAGAGAGGGAGAGGGAGAGAAGAAAAGGAGGAGAGAGAATTGGAAAGAAGAAAAAGGGGAGATACTAAAAGCAAGAGAGAAAAGGGAATGGAGAAGTGGAGAAGGGAAAGGGACACACAGACACCCAACACACACACACACACCCCACACACACACCACACACACAACAACTAAAAACAAAATTTGCATTAGAGAGATAAGTTAGAAGGGGAGAGAGAGAGAGGAGGAGAGGGAGAGAGCGAGTGAAGAGTGAAGAGAGAGCAAGCAGAGAGAGAGAGGGCCAGGGCGTAGGAGAAGAGAAGACAAGACAGGACAAAGATTTTATTATAAAGGCCATAGCCCCTTAGAAGGGGTATATACAGAATAACATTACACAATACATTTCCAGTAGAGATAAAAAAGAACTTAAGCTGACAGGCAGTTTTGTCTTTTAAAATATGCAGCAAGCTGTTTCATCATTTTGCCCTTTTGTCAATGCCATAAACCAGATTCTTTTGATAAGAAGGAGTCTAAAGTATTTAGGAGGGATATACTGCCATCAAGATCATTTAAATGCTGGAATGAAAGAAAAAAAATGAACTGTGATTCATGACAAAAGGACAAAAGCTTATATGATATTACTTTCATAATGTTTGAATAGCAAAAATTTTCCGAAATACCAATTTGAATTTCTACAAATGCTCAATTTTTTAAAAACGCCATGACAAATACTTTTTAGATGAAATTTCCCCAAGTTTTAAAAATTTTCTGTGATAGTAAACCTCGCGTCATCTACATGCGAATTCCACTGCTGCCGACTGCTATCAATCATCCCTTTTCCTAAAACACATAATAAAACCATCTAGTTCCAACACTCTGATTTCCCCTACAAAACCCAAATTTTATTCATACAATTTTAACTCTTTCACGGAGGTCCCGTTTTTCTTTTCCCTTTTCATTTTATCTAAAAAACCCACTGTAGGCTTTAAAGGCGTCTGGTTTTCCATTTCGTTTTCTAAACAAACTTAACCAGTGAAAGTAAGATAGGGTTTCTCCCATTAAAAAGGGTCATTCATGATTTCAGTAAAAGCAATAAATTTCTTTAAAGGTACAAGGAATTCTCTCAATAACATAGCAGTGAATCAAAATCCCCTATTTTTAGCCCCACATTGTAACACTGGTTGAATTTTTGTTCAAATAAATTTTAAAAAAAAGCCCCGTTCTTATTTAACATTAATTTCTTCGAAATACACAAACCACATTCCTACTTGCAAGCTTTACAAGCAAAGGAAAAAATTAAGCGGGAAGGTACCAAATACTTGAAGCATTCACAACGGGGAAACAAATTTCCTTATAAACCCCCCTTCTTGGCGGGGGAATGACCACCTTTCTGAACACAACAATATCCTTTTATTCACTTTTTGTTTAATCAGGTGAAGCAAATTTCTTTTAAAGTTTAACTGTGTTTTGAAAACCCAACTAAGTTTCAGACATCAATGCTACCTTGTCCTTAAAGAAGAAGAACATCTGAAAAAACTTTTTTTATGAATTTTTTCATCATGTCTCCCAGAACATAACTCTGATTTAATTTATCAATAAACAAAGAAAAAAACATGGACACTTATGTCCCCCTTTCTTAACCCCAGTTACAGTCACTAATCAGTCAGAAACAACTGTTCTCATTGGCTTCACAGTGGGTACATCTCTGACATAAAATTTCCTCTTATCCCATTTTTTTAAAAAAATTTGCCACAAAAAACAATTGACACAAACAAAGGCTATCTCTAAACAAAAAAAGCAACATATAATTTTTAAATTTTTTAAACAAAATTTTTTTCTGCACAAATGCCCTTAAAGTGAAAGGTGATCTAAATGGTTTTAATTTATTCAAATCGCTTGGTTTTTTTTTTTTTTTTTTTTTTTTTTTTTTTTTTTGTTGTCCCACCCACTCCCCGCAGCCTTTTTTTGAAACAGTCTCATTTTATTAAAAAACATTGCTCAAGGAATTCCTCCCAATTTTTTGGATTTTTCAACATCGCTCTTTTTATGTACCCGGAAAAAGAAAAATATCTGATTCGTCCACAGGTCAGGAAAAATACCCAACAAATAGGGCATAAAAAAAAAATTTTGACAAAATCCAAAATCAAAACCGACTTACAATTTCATGCCTTTTTTTTTTTTTACTTTCCCAAAATACCCTCAGGTCCACCCGCTTCAGGTTTTTTAGTTTTCTCCCCGGGCCCAAAAAATTTTGCCCTTAAATTGGGGGTTGAATCATCATCATTAAATTCTATCATCAATTGTTCATTTTTAGGTTTTCAATTCACTGCTTTTTCCTCATCTGCAAAAAAATATGTGTAGGGGGAGAGAGAAGGGGAAAAAGAGAGGAGAGAGAGAGAAGAGAGAAGAGAGAGAGACACACTTGACACTTGACGCGCGTCAAACCCGCGCCATTTATGTGGGGGCAAAGGTCTTACAAAATTCGGCGTCATTTCAATTTTTTCAGAACAAAAATAAACCCCTCTACAAACGCAAGACATTTGAAGCATAACAATAATATTCTATTAACTTCAGTGTCAACCAACTATCAATGTAACCAAAGAATCTGTTCATTTCAATTAAAACTAGTATGTCGACACACATAAACATACATATAAGTACACATACATATGTGCATACACACATACACATATATACACACACACACATGCACATATACATGCAAACATATACATACCCACATACACATATATATTGTGTTCTTTCATCTTATATCCTGTTCCTTTTAATCTACCTTACACCTTTATTTACCCCTAGCGTTAAACATAAGTATCATTCATACATATTCAAACATGCTTGGATGTCTTATTGTTACTAAAACATTTCCATCGAAATCGTCGCAGTTATATCTCAACCATGCTTCTACTGTCCTCAGCTTTGATCCCTGATTATGTTGTACTGCGTAGCCCTAATTATCAAAGTTACCTTCCAGTTCATACACAAATCCTGAATTCAAAACATGCACATATTCAGTCGTGCACACATCTATATACGAGCGTACACGCATATGAATTCTAGTCAAGCAAACATTTCTCCCCGCTACATAATCAGTCTACACCAATCTATTATTATTAATATAGTATCTTCTTCATAGCATGATTACATAATCGTGTTACGAAACAACATGTATATTTTAATAACATCCCGTCTGACCTACTCAGTACATTCCTTTTCTCTGCGCATGCGCCTAATTATTTTAGTGTCACCCCTGTTGACCTGTGTGACCCCCATATCATAGGCCTAGTTAAGCAAGCGTTGTTTGCATTTCCATTGCGAGATGGCGTGTTTCCTTGCTGAAGTATTCATTCGCTATTTATACATTTACAACTTGGAGTTCGTGCATGTTCGTGGTTCTCTGGATTAAAATTATATAAAGGATTTGACTTGGATTTCTCTGTCATCATGAAACAGGTTGGTACATTTCTATTTTCCGTTGGATCATGTAATGTTGGTTAATATTTGTTACTACATTCCACTTGAAACTTGCTCATCTTCCTCATTATGTATTAGGTTACGTTAGAACAGACATGATTTTACCTCAACTATCGATCGACAACAACTGAATCTTTCCTGAAAGCTATTTCAACCTCGAACAACAAACGAAGTCGTACTTTACGTGGTAAATTTGCTAGGCCTACTTGGGACAAAATCCCTTCGAGCGAGCGTGGAACTGTACTTAAAGTTCTAACTAGGTCAAGCTAGATCTGTCTATGAGCGGAGACGTGGTTTGATGCGAGGCGCACCGCGCGCGTCGTGTCTCGTCTCACGATCCGCAGGCCGCGGAAACGACCGTGACCTTTGTTGATCTCTCAAAAGTTAGCCATTGACCCAGATTCTCAAAAAGATCCATTCTTTGCACACACGCGTCACAATAAATATATATATTTAGCTACAATATGTATAACACAGGGTTTGTGCTAAATAATGTCGCTCTACGTGAAACTGATCAGCACTCATTTCTATTCACCTCTAATGCATATCAAACTTGTAAATAATGTGCAGCACATTCAACAGCATCTAATCCTGTTTTGTTCCCTTTTGTACCTTTCCATCCCCCCCTACTTCTTATGCGTGTTATTTATTAAATTTCTAATTATCTTGTACAAAAACCTTTCTATCTTACCCTCCTCCTTTCCATTCTCCGTATATTGTTTTACAAGTCGGTTTTAACCTGTAGACCACATTGCCACCCCTTGAGCTTTAATCCTTATAATTGATTTTCTCTGGATTTGAGAGCATAAAAGATGTACATAGCTACATCCCGTATGATCTCTGTATTTTTGTTTTGTAGTATATTATCTAATCTAATCGTGTTCAGATTGTTAAAATGTTTGGTTATGTATTTCACTCTTAATTGATTATAATTTGGACATGCTGTTAAAAAGTGCATTTCTGTTTCATCTACAGGACAAAAGGGGCAGGTTACAATCACCAAACTATCAGTGTATTTCCTATTGATATGTAATTCGTTTATTCCTAGTCTCATTTTTGTTAATGCTTTCCTAAATTTAGTTATAGTAATTTGATGTAGGTATTCTTCTGTTTGATGCAAGGTTTTGAATGTATAGTATGTTGCGAATCTCTCACTATTTGTTATTTTCTCATGCCAAGTTTGTTTATAACAATCTATAATTCTTTGTTTTAACTCCTTTATAAAACTATGTTCATTTCTTACCCCTTCATTTGCCCATACCTCTGAGAAACCATACCTATCTAGGCATCCTTTTATTCCTAGTGCCCAGTTTTGTGTTTTAGTTACTTCTGTTTTTTCCCTTTCATATGCTTGTTTTGGAATCCTATTTGGAGGCATATTTACTAAACGTAGCCAATATCTAATTGCTTTTATTATACTATCTATATATAATGGGTATCTGCCTAACTCTCCATACACTAGATTATTTGGTGTTTTCTTTCCTACCCCTAAATATTTTTTACATGCAAGTAGATGTACATTTTCTACTGCTGAATACATAGTTAATCCCCATACCTCAGCTGCATATAGTAATAGTGGTTTGATTTGGGTATCAAATAATTTAAAATAGATATTCATATCTATATGTCCTAAACTGTACATGGTTTTCATTATTTCAATCACCTTACCTTTAGCTCTACCTGCATATTCTGAAAGGGAGATATCTGCCGAGAGTTTGGTTGTCAATGTATAACCCAAATATTTATAACTATTTACAACTTCTAATTCATCACCTTTATAATACCATTTCTCTGCTCTTCCTAAGTATCCTCCTTTCCTGAATACCATGACTTTTGTTTTTTGTAGATTCACTGTTAGGCCTATTTGGTCAGAGGTCTCTTGGAGATTTCTAAGTTGATTTTGTAATCCTGATGGGGTATCGATATTAGTGCTATATCATCAGCAAAGAGTAGTAGGAATAGTTCCTCAGTTCCTGGTAGAAATTGGTATCCATGTCTTCCTTTCAATGTTACCTTTTCTGCCACTTCTGTTATCAAAAGGGAAAAAATTAAAGGAGATAGTAAGCACCCTTGTTTCACTCCTTGAGGACAGTCGAAGAATTCTGTCAGTTCATTCCCATGTCTCACACATGCCTGTACTGTTCTGTACATTCCTTTTAACATGTTTAACATTTTAGTAGATATTTTATGTTTCTTTAGGATTTCCCATAGCTTATCCCTGTTGACTGTATCGAACGCTTTATGATAATCAATGAATGCTACATATAATTTGCTTCTTCTTCTGCCATACAAGCAGTTACTTATCATTGTTACCAGAGTGTAAATATGATCTATGGTAGAGAAGTTTTTTCTAAATCCTGCTTGCTCTTTGCTTATTTTGTTCCTTCCTCTGCCCAGTTGTATAGTCTTCTATTTATTACAGCTGTGAAAATTTTACTTGAGATGCATAATAGGGAAATACCTCTATAATTTCCTGGGGTTTGTTTATCGCCCTTCTTGAAAAGAGGCACGATTACAGCTTTTGTCCATTCTATAGGAAAATAACTATCCTGAAATATCTTATTAAATAATTTTATTAGAAACGGGGTTATGTGTTGTTCGGTGGTCTTAAAAAATTCAGGTGGTATTCCGTCAAGTCCAGATGCTTTGCCCTTTTTCAATTTCTTTATTGCTAAACTTATTTCAATATTAGTTATCTCTTCATCTAATTCTTGTATATGGATTTCCTCATCTTCAACTTCAATGTTTTGTTGCACCCTTTCATTGTTGTTTTGCACTTCAGGTAGTTGCGGGTTTAAAACACTTTCAAAGTGTTCTTGCCATTGTGTAATACTTATTGCTGGCAGTGTAATCTTTTCTTTTTTGTGCTTTTTATAATGTTCCAAAACATCTTACTGTCTTTTTGGTTTTGTATGAGTGCCTCGTATGTTTGTTTACTATATTGTTTTTTCTTCTCTCTGATTGTTTCTTTATATATTGTTCTTTGTTTGCATATAACTCCTTCTTACTTTATACAAATTTGGGTTTTTAAATCTGTTGGTGTGCGTCAGTGTACATAATGCGTGTCTGGCATCTTTTTTCTTGACTTCACATTCCTTATCATACCATCCCTTTGTTGTTTTGTTGTCCCCTCCTATGCATATATTTACATACATACTTTTACCAGCCTCTTTTAATAGTTTATTGAAATTTTCTAACTTAAATCTATATCAGTGTCAATCCCCTCGGTAATCTGTTCTAGTAGTATTTTAAATCTTTCTGTTTCTATATGCTGCATATATTCTTGTTGTTTTGCAGGGTCCCATCTAATTTTCTTTACAAACTTTCTCTTAGCTTTGTCTTCCTGGGGTCTGGCAATGTGCTCTGTATTACCATGTTGATTGGCATATGGTGAGATTCAATTCTTTCCTGGATAACACAATTTTTACATTACCAATCAACTCAAATGAACATATAAAATAATCAATTGTACTGTTTTCCTCTATCAGAATAGAACGTGTATGCACCGTCAAAATTCTCTTCACTTAGTCCATTTAAAGGTGTTAATTTAAATGTTGTGCAAAATTCAATTAATTTTTTTCCGAAACCATTTGTAACAGAGTCCATTGACCTTCGTGCACACACGTCCTGATCATTGTCAATGTGTCACTATCATCGTTTACACACAGACCCCATTCCCCTATACATGCATTGAAGTCTCCTCCAATGACATAAAAAAAATCATTTTGTTGCTCTATTTGTGTTAGTAAATATTGCTCCAGCAGTTCTAAGGTACATGTATAGTCCTTATCAAAGTAGAAACGGCTATCAACTGGGTGTATATATATTCCAAAAAACATAATATCCTTCCCACAATTTAGCAGATTTTCAGATATACGTATACATAACACATTTTTAATCCCCGTGCTTATTAACTGAACATAGTCAGCCATTTCTTTTTTAATTAACATGACAACCCCCCCTGAAGGTCTGCCCATTTTGGTAAATTTCACAGCTGGGCAATGGGTATACAAAAAATCTGAGAATTTAATTTCAAAATCAAATGACTCTAAGGTAAAAGTTTCGCTCAGACAGCAGATATCAAATGAGTAATATATTCTAAAAAATCTGGATCAGTTAATTTCTCAAGCAGACCTTCTACGTTCCAACAACCAAAATACAGCTTTTTCTTACCTTCTTAATTTCATCCTTAGTCAAATTTCCACTTTCATCCTCGTTCTCGTTTCCATTCACTCTTGTCTCATTCATTTTTATCTCATTCACCGTGTGTTGTCTCACAATTCCATCTTCTCTAGCATTTTCGTTTAGCTTGTTCTCTAGTGTTGACTTGTGACGTTTTTCCTTGAATTTTGTGTATGACCTTGGCCTAATTTTCATATTTTCTCCTTTTCTTTTCTTTCCTTCCCGTCTTTCCTTGTTGATTGAGAACGTGTGTATCCAGGTGAGTGTGGTCGGTTGTTTGTTGTTCTTAAAGTGTTAGTATCAGATCTTAATGCTTGTTTTCCTGATGGGTGTTGTTTGCGTTTGGTTTTCCCCCTTCTTCACTTTCAGAATATACCATGCCTTGTGTAAGTATAGTTTCCTCAATTGTAGGTTGTCGTGTATTCGATGGTTGTCGTACTGTCTTTCCCTTCTCTATGTGTGTAGCTAAATCGCACCGCGAACGAGGCGTACTCGGAGGTTGTGTCACAATCTCTGACTCAGTTGTGCATGTTGTGTTTGTCCCTAAACTATCTCCTTGAATGCTCCAAATACTGTCCAATTGATCACTAATTCCATCCTGTGCGTGGGCCGGTGTGTGTACCAGGAACTGTGAGGGCATCTGATTAGGGTTGCCTTGACCTGATTCTAAGGGTGGGGAAATGCCTGTATTTTGATCTACTCTGGCATCAGAGTTGTTTGCCTTGTATGTTTTCCCTAACCCACTTTTTTCTGCCACACCCCTTTGCGCACTTTCACTTACTGTCTTGTTTGCTGCTTTCTCATCGCCATTCACACTTTCTTTCCTTTCACTCTCTTCATTCTTCTTTCACTTACTCTCTCTTTCACAGACCTTTTTCTTGATTTTCTGTTCCACTCTCTCTCTCTTCATCCATAAAATCCCCCCGAACAACGGACACTGGAGATCGCTGCCCCATTCATTTCCTTCTTCACTTTCATCTCTCTCAGCTCCATTTCCCCCCCCATTCACTCCTTTCGCACTTTTTTTCATACCTATCATCTCTTCCACCTGTTCTTTCACTCTATTTCTATCTTCCTCTCTTTCTTTTCTCCAGTCTTCTCCTCTTCTCTCATCTCTCATCCCTCTCATCCTCCAGTCATCAAGTTTCTAACACCACTTGCACTATAATCACTTTCATTCCTTCCTCTCTGTGTCCATTGTCCATTTGTGCCAGAATGTCTTCTGGAAGTATTTCCATATCTGTAGTCCTCTTGCTGCTGGTGCTGTCTATATTGTTCATGATGGCTGTCCTCCCGTTCTAGTCGTGGCCTGTATTCTTCTCTTACATACAGTTTCCACCCCACATAGTACCCCGACTTGCCTTGTGCCCTCAGATCACGTAGTTGGTCAGCTTGGCGTTTCGTCCTGTCTTGAGACACCCGTATGCCTGCCTTCTTCATCTTCTCGCGTGCCTCTCGTTCTGTAGGATCTTCATGGCGTCTCCCCACCTGAGGAAACGCACGATCACAGGTCTGGGTCTCTCTGCAGAAGGGTCCGGTTTGCCTAGCCTGTGTGCACGTTCTACTGCATCGTCGGCCCATGTCTCGTCTTCCATATATTTGTCTAGTGTCTCTCTGATCACCTCATCACATCTCTCTCTCTTGCTATCGTCCGTACTCTCTTTGATACCAAAGAACTTTAAATTATTCCGTCTGGAATAACTTTCGATTCGGTCCATTTCTTCCTCCATTTTAGTCAGTCTGCGTGCCATATAGTCTTGTGTTACCCCTAAGTGCCTTACTGCTGTTTTGTTTTCTTGTATATCCTGCTTAGTGTCTTGAACATCCCTACATAATTCATTCAATGTGTCCGCCATATCTGATTGTTTTTGTTCCATCTTGTTGATAGTGGCGGTTTGTAACTTAAAGGAGTCAGTGAGCGTTGTTATTGCCGTAAAGAGTTGTGTCATCTTGATGTCTATCTTCGTGTCTAAGTTGTTGAATTTCGCTTCCAGCTTGTCTTCTAGCTTCTTTTTTTCATGTTCGATTTTCTCATTAATGTTCATATTTGATCCTGGGCCGGATTGGTCTCCACATCATTGGATAAGGATAGTCGTCTGCGCACATAGGCTAAGTGGAGAATAAGAAGTATAACCACTATTGGAGATGGACTATTCCCAAACTGAATCTGTGATGTTGCGTAGACCGTACCTTTCATGTCTGTCCCAACAGAGTCCTCTGACTGTCATGCTTTTCCCCATCTCTGTCCATCTTGCTGTTGACGTTTCTCTTGACCACAGAGGTATGAACACTAGCCCACTTTCGTTTCTCCTTACAGTCACTGGCTGAACCGATGGCACTGCTTGTGTTTGCGGCAAAGTACCGAAGTTTAGTACATTTCCATCGAATCCGCCATTGACTTCGGTACCAAACGCCACTCTTGTGGTTTCACGTGCACACGTTAGTGTCAGAGCGTATCCCCACAGAAGCACAAACCAGATCAAGACATCTTTCACTCCGGCCACTTCACCCCTTCCGCCATCTTTCTTTCTCTTCCCCTTCCTTCTGCTCACTAGTGAAGCACAGAAAGAACCGATTCTGGCACGCCAGATGCACAGATCCACCATGACTGAGTAGGTTCGTTTCTTCAAATACTTGTATCACTTTCTACGGCACTCAGGTATCCTTAGCCTTTGTAGAACCACACTAGCAGTCGAAAATAACAGCACTTGAAACACTCACTGGCTATTCTCCGCCATCTTGCTGCGAACTCCGAGAGAGAGAGAGAGAGAGAGAGAGAGAGAGAGACAGACAGACAGACAGACAGACAGAAAGAGAGAAACACTGAGAGGGGGACACAAGAGAGAGGAATGAGGAGATAAAGAGAGAGAGAGAGAGAGAGAGAGAGAGAGAGAGAGAGAGAGAGAGAGAGAGGAGAGAGGAGAGAGAGAGAGAGAGAGAGAGAGGAGGGGGGGGGGGTAGGGGAAAAGGGAGGCAGAGGAAAGTGTGTGAAGGGGAGGGAGGGGTGGGGAACAGAGAAACTGAACGAAAACAGCGAGACAGAGCCTGACTGACAGCAGCAAAGAAAGCAGACAGGAGAACACAGGAAAACAGAAAGTCTTCAAAGAGAAAAGAGAGAGAGAGAGAGAGAGAGAGAGAGAGAGAGAGAGAGAGAGAGAGAGAGAGAGAGAGAGAGAGAGAGAGGGGACAGACTGACAGAGACAGAGACACAGAGAGAGGTTTAAATGAACTTTAAGGATCAAATGGTTAACCTGGTATTCCTTTACAACATGCCCTACACTAAATATAAACCACCAAACGAAAACAACAGCAAAAAAAAAAAAAAAACCATACAAACAAATAAAAATCACTGATAACACAGTATCAAAAGTCAAAACAGTGCACGAAATTAAAAAAAAAGAAAGCAAAACAGAAATCACATGAGCAGTCAGTCTTAAATCAACTCAGATTATGATAAACAGAATAACGAATGCGGGAAAAATTTCAATGCCCACCAGCAAATCTGCTCCTCAAATCCATGTCACAGCACTCGTCACAAGAACCTTTCCATCCACATCCCTACCCACACCTGTTTCCAAAGCATCAAACATGCACATGTTACGACAGAAAGAGAGACAGACAGACAGATAGATACACAGACAGACATGATGGACAGACAGAGACAGACAGACAGCAAAAGACAGCCAAATTGAAACTTAACCGAGAAATACCATCATACATCCATTTGCAATCTGAAAGAAAGTGTGCAAGGCAGACAGACTGACAGACAGACAGGTGAACAGGCAGATAGACAGATGGACAGAGACAGACAGACAGTGGCAGAGAGATGCTTGAATTTATACACTCTGTGCAGCAGTGCCAAATTGTTTGTCCCAAAACCCTGACACATGCCAAACTAAAGTTGACATGGAACACAGAGAGACGGACAGGCAGACAAAGAGACAGACAGAGAGAGACAGCAAGAAGCTTGTATTCAAATACAGTGTAAGCATTCTGTGCCTCCTTTTTCAAAACCAAGACACACACCTGGTGAACGTCATAAAGATAAGTGAACATGGGCAAAAAAAGTACCTTTCTCCTAGAACCAACTGACAATGCACCTTGATAACACATGTAAAAGTGGTTTGCATTATTGACCAGGGAAGCAGGGTATATGTGTGTGTGTGTGTGTGTGTGGGAGGAGGGAGGAGAGAGAATGGGGATGGGAATACAAGTGATAACGATAACAAGAATTGTACTGAAAAACATACAGCAGGGAACAAAAAAAGGCAAGAAAAGAAAAATGTAAATGAAGACATGACTGATTTTGGGGACACAGCGTGAGAGATGGGATATTGTTATAATCCGTCAATAAACTGGATGAACAGTGAGAAACGAGTGATAAATGTTTGTCACCATGCTCCACTAACAAATGCGGTGGAGCTTGAGCAATATCAACGTAATAGCCATCTCGCTATTAATTAAAAGGATGGAGAGTCAGAGATGGGATGTCAAGGTAGTCACTGTCTTGCCTTCTGTGAAAGGGATGGAAGATGAGGAATGGAATCTCAATATAGTCCCCAGCATTTCGTCAATAAATTGGATAAATTGTGAGAAATAAGATGCCAGTGTACTGTAAATTTATCAATAAATGGGATGGAGGGTGAGCAATGGAGTATCAATGTAGTCATCAACTCCATGAGGGCAAGAAACTGGATATCAATGTGGTCACTGACACTATCAAGATATGGAATAGAACGTGAGAAAGGGATATCAATATCGTCACCAACTCTACCAATGTATGGTATACAGGGTGGCAAACGGGATATCAATATGGTCACCAACTCTATCAGTACCTAGGATTGAAAGGTGAGAAACAGGATATCAGCGAAGTCACCAACAACTCTATCAATTAATGGAACGGAGGGTGAGAATGGGAAATCAACATAAGTCACCAACTCTATCAATAAATGGGATGGAGGGCGTGAAACAGGATACAAACGCTATCAATAAATGGGATGGGGTTTGAGAAATGGCACATTAATGTGGTCAATAACTCTCAAACGATAAATGTGATGAAATGTGAGAAACGGGATATCAACGTCCTCATGAACGCTTAATCCATAGATGCAGGGTGCGAAGAGAAGGGGTGTGTGTGTGTGTGTGTGTGTGTGTGTGTGTGTGTGTGTGTGTGTGTGTGTGTGTGTGTGTGTGTGTGTGTGACAAAGGCATGGATCGATACACAAGTGTCAAACTGTGTACAGCAACAATGCATTTCGATGTAGAGATGATAAATTGCGTGTGATGATGACACAGATTAATGTATGCTTGATAAAGTGTGTGTCATAATGATACAAGATCAATACATAGCTGTGTGCTTCTGTAACACAGTGTAGTGACCTGTAAAACGGAGGGAAGGGAGAGAAGCGAAAGCAACAACCAAAACAACACTCATACTTCTTTACTATTCTGCAGACAACGCACATATGGTAACACCACTAAAAAGACACTCACAAGTAAAACTTGGAATGACTTTTGTGTAAAAAACAAAATAAAACACTTTTCTTTACATTATGTACTTATTCCCCACACTACATTTCATAAGACTGAACTGTTCAAGAAAACATTTTATGTGTTGTGTTTTATAGACAACAATACAAAAAAAACCCAAACATTTCATAAGTGAGAGTTAAGAATTTCTAATCATTCATCAAACATTTCCTGTGGCGTGCATTACAAACTAACAAGTCACTGAACACTTCAACAGCTTTATATTACACATTAACTATCCGCTAAGAATAACACCATAAGTAATGGATTAGCTATCCACTAAGCATTTCATGTGTTATTTTGTTTATTACAGACTATCTACCCACTGAAAGTTTCATGTGTTAACTATTACAGGCTGTCCACTAAACATTTCACGCCTCATATATTACAAACCAACAGACCACTTAACATTTCATGACTTATCTTTCACAGACTATCTATCCACCGAAAATGTCATGCGTCATCTATAACAGACTAGTTATTCATTCAATATTTCAGGTGCAATCCATTTCAGGCTTTTTATCAATTACACATTTTACATCTTATCCATCACGGACTAACCTTACGCATTAAGTATTTCATGGACCATCTATTACAGACTAGCTGTTTCACTAAAAATGTCATGTGTTGTCTCTTACATACGATCTGTCTGCTAAATGTCTCATGTGTTATGTTTTATGGACCATTCACTAGACATTTAATGTGTTATCTATCAAAGGCTACATCTCCACCTTACATTTCGTGTGTTATCTATTACAGACCATCCATCTACTCAATATTACATGTGTCATCTATTGTAGACTGTCTTTCCATAAACATTTCATTTGTTATCTATCACAGACTGACTATCCACTACATATTTCATGTGTTATCTCTTACAAATTATCTACAAAACATTTCATGTGTTTTCCATTACAGACCAATCATCAATTAATGTTTTATGACTTATCTATTACAAACTGTGTACTTGAATTTCATGTGTCCATCCATTACAGACCAACTATCCACCAAACTTTTCGTGTTTTATCTATAATGGACTAACCGTTCTCTAAACATTTCATGTATGCATTGTAGATTAACTGTCCACTACACATTCTGTGCATAACAGACAAACTACCCACTAAACATTTTATGTGTTACAGACTATCTACCTAGTTAACGTTTTTTCACCTGCTCTCTCTCTGACTAAATAGTCAATACACATTTCATGTGGTTATCTATTACAAACTAGCTATCCACTAAACGTTTCATGTTTTGCAGACTAATATTATCCACTAAGAATTTTATGTGTTATCTATCATAAACTAACCACCCACTAACCATTTCACGTGCAAGCTATTAGAGGCTAACTATCCACCAAACCAAACATTTCGTGAGTTCTATTATTTCTATCCACTAGAAATTCTATGTGCTACACCTGTCTACAAAACATTCCCATGTCATCTATCAGAGACCCTCTATCCACTACACACACCCTGTGCAATCCATTAGAGACAAGCTTAAGTGAGGCAGGGAGACATCAAAGTAATGAACAAGGATGGCAAATTTGGCTTCCCTTGGAGAGGCAAATACCCGTCAATGACTCTATCACTCTGCTTACAACACCAGTCTGCAAGGACGCGGACACAAGGCACGCAGGAAAGACAGGAAAACTTCCTCGAAGAATCCTGCGTATGTGCTAGGCGAACTGCTGCTAAAGGCAGCAACAGTCTGGAGTGACGGACATGCGAATGTCTTACCTTGAGAACAAGGACAGCCCTCCGTGTCTGTTACTTACTGACACAGTCATAACCGCCCGCTAAGCAGTTCATGTGTCAGCTATTCTTGACTGACAACCAAACGAGTTATGCGGTGTAGCTTTAACAACACGACTTCACTTGACGTCATTGGGTTTTTGTGTGTGTGTGCAGAGTTCTGACTGTCACTGCATTTCAGTCCCGATGTGGCCTCTGAAGTCAGCTTGATTATAAACAGTGCGACTTTGCATTACAGGCTAAAAGGAATGGACATAAAGATCAAAGGAGAATAGGTTCGTTATTTACTGGGCGGTATATTTCGTAACTAACAGAAACACATTTTTAAAAAATGAAATGAAAATAGCTAAAGAAACATCAAAGAGGTTTTCTTCATTGGGTGGCAAATCAGATGCAGCCAAAAATTAGTTTTTTAAAAATTTTTTTAAGGTCTACAAAAGGCATTTTTGTCGGGTGGTATAGCTCATGAAAACAGAGACAAAAGTGTGAACAGAAAAAAACAATCTTTAATTAAAGGGAGTCTTTATATGGGATGAAAAACATGATTTCAAAACAACAAAAACAACAACAGAAATCAACAACAAAGAGGATCTTTACAGGTTGGTCAATTTAAAGTAGACAAACATGTTAAAACAAACACACACACACACAAATTTTTAGAAAAAAGAAAAGAAAAGAAATGGAATGATAGCCAACCAAATGAAGGAAAAAGTCGCTGTGAGCGGCAAGTTCAGAAAAGAAAATTACTCCCTCTCTTTCACCCCCCCAACAACCTACTTGCCTTCACCTCTGCCCCCTCACAACCCACCCCCCACCCGCAATCAAAAACACAAAAACCCAAATCAGCCAAACACACAAATCTTCAGCGGGAGGGAGTCTTTCCTTGAGTGATCTTTATGGAGTCAGGTTTTGTAGTACTACTGTTAAGGGTTAATCTTATTTCATTTGTGAGTGCCTTCAGGTTCCGTTTTCTCATCCAAGACATTATCCTGTCATCATGTCAACACTGAGACGGTATCAACAGGAAGCATTATAATCACACTAATCGTTTCCATACTTTCTTTCTGAAACGCACACACACACACACGCACGCACGCACGCACGCACGCGCACACGCTCTCAAACACACATAGATATGTGTGTGAGTACACACACACACACACACACGCACACACACAGACACACACCACAAACTCATATTATTCACATGAAATCAATTTCACCAAAAATATCTGCTCAATCCAAGTGGACTGTTGATGAAAATGTTTAAGCAAAACTGTAGTTTAGGGGCCCCCTATTTTTTACACTGATTTTCAATGTTCAGCCACTTTCAACTTTTTCCTCTGTATGAGATGACAAACATTTTGAGCTAAATCCCCCCCCCCCCCCCCAAAAAAAAAAAAAAAAAACCAGTTCTGTATGTCATTCCACAGTTTCTATGAAAACAAGACACCACAAGATGGGCCTGAAGCTGAATTCAATTTGCTATGAGTATCATTACCTGTCTTCAACATTCAGTTTCTTTAACCGTTTCTCTTGATCAGCATCACATTTCTGCATGAACCGGCCACCAGGAAACCACCCAAATGTAGCTCTGTTGAATTTGGGGCATCCAGGGTATCCTAAGCCATAACCTCTCACACCTGATCTTGGAACACTATATCTGTGGATGTGGAATGACACCTGTTGACCCCGTCTCAGGACATTTGCAACAGCTCCAATGCCTTACATGGCTTTTGTGACCCATGCAGCAAGAGATCAGTCAACCACTCACTCAGGAGGTGATTTAGCATGAAAGACCGATGTTTCAGTTCAGTGTAACGAATTCCACAACACTGTACCTGTAGCACACAACAGCCACCAAGGATCACATGTTTGAGCTAAAAGTGGCTGAACAGCGAAGATCCGCGTAAGGAGACCCCCCAAAACACAGTACTACGAACGTCTCTTCGTCCCACGCCGACAGGCTTTCTACTCCAGTAGCTAACCTATCCCACTTTCTCCCTAACAACAGCCACAACAACAACAACAACAACAAACAAAAAAAAACACACGCAGCCACTAAATAAACAAACAAACAAAAGAGGCCATGATCAGCCTGAAACACCGGCAAACACAGGGCAAAAGGGGAGGAACTGAAACAAGGGTGCATCACGTATGAACTGAACGGTGCTACCCAAGAACGAACAGCCCACGGACCAATCGCAGGAAACGTCCAACAAACCTGTTGTTTCAGAGCGGGAGGCTGCGTGAGAAAAGAAACAGGCACAAAGTTCAAGTTTCGATACACTGGAAATAATCATTACGTATTAGTTTAAAAAAATTTTTTTTTTTTTTAAGTTTGTGGATGGGGAAAAAAGTTGCATGCTTGAATCAATGACAAGGTTGTTGATGTGAGAAAATGTTCAGCATTGTATCAAGTCGTTACACTGTCAATGTTGAGGTTAAAAAAAAAAACCACCTTCAGATGGATACGTCATCTCTGTCGTAGCTGTGAACATGGATTGGTCTATATGACTGATGAAGTCATGAGGGCCATTACATTTAACTCATCAAAAATTTGGTTGTTAATCTCATGTCATCATCAATCGTACGAGGCATCTGAAGGACAATACAGTACTGAAAAATAACATGGAAAAAAGGTGGAACAGTGGAATCCCTGTTGTGATCATCAAATCTGTGAGAGAAAGACACATCACGGAATACCTGTTGTTTACCAAGTCAGTGAGAGAAAGGTGTGTCATGGAATAGCTGTGATTATTAAGCTAGAGTGACCAAGGTATTGTATGGAATTCCTGTTGTGATTGTAAAGTCAGTGACAGAAAGGCATTCCATAAAATCCCTGTTGTGATTGTCAAGTCAGTGACAGAAAGGCATTCCATAAAATCCCTGTTGTGATTGTCAAGTCAGTGACAGAAATGCGTTCCATAAAATCCCTGTTGTGATTGTCAAGTCAGTGACAGAAAGGCATTCCATAAAATCCCTGTTGTGAGGGCTCCATCGAGAGAAATGCGTTCCATACACCCCATGCTGTGATTGTCAAGTCAGTGACAGACAGGCGCACAACAGAACTGCTACTGTGATAATCAAGTCAGTGAGAAAACGAGGCCCACATACCCCTGTTGTGACTAATCAAGACAAACGATTTACCATATCATGACGGTTCTATCCATGCACAGAGAAGGGATCTGATTTCCGTTCAGACCACCCCTTACAAGGATCAAATGCCAGTCTGCATACATTGAAAGCTTTTGCCAAGTCTCTCAAGATTACTTTCAGCAGACAACCAAAAAAAGTCTAGAGTAAGTGTTACACATACATCAAAAGAGTTTCCAGAAAGTAGAGAACTGGGTTGGTAAAGAGACTGATCTTAGCGCATTTTTTCCCCCATTCTCTTATAAAAAAAGACATCATCACAGACTGTGTGTAGGTTGGCTGACGGTGGGAACTGAGGAGGTGTCATTCTAAAAAGGTTAAAAATAGCATCGAAGCATCAGGGAACTGTTCCAGAGTCTGCATTAAGTCAGAGATTTTTCTTTCCCGAAGGGTGAGACAGGGGCCAGTCACCACACGAGTCCTTGGGAGGAAGTGGGGGCTGGACAGGAAGCCAGCATCCGGCACTACCCCGTAACACCCTCAGCAAAACCCCACACGGCTGAACAGGGAAGGAACAACCCAGAAAACAGGGGATGAAGTAACACAGTGACCAGAGCCAGGGAGGTAGGAAACCAGCTGGACAGTGGCAGAAAGGACGACAACGCCCGTCATGTTCGCTGTCGTTGGCAGCATTTTGCTCCCTTTGTGGGCAATGGGGTTAGTTTAAAATGAGCAAGTGAGAGACGTGATCCATGAGAGTCGCTGTACAGAGGGGTTGTAAAATGGGGGTTCTAATGTATAATACAGGGGCTGTTCAGACAGACAGGGACAGAGGGTGAGTGAAAGGCGTTACCATGGAATCTCTGTTGTCGGGCATGTGGTGATGGATGTCGCGGATTGACCCCATCAGGAAGGGAATGCGGCTCTCCAGCACCTGCCACAACAAAGATGGTGATGATGATAATTACAGTGATAGTAATAATAATAATACAGTAGTGATAATAATAATTATCATAATTATAGTAATTGTAATAATAAACAATAGCAGTAATAATAATGATGATAATCATGATAATAATAATAATCATCATCATTATTATTATCATTCTCATTATAATTATTATCATCATTATCATTAATACAACTACTACTACTACTGATAATGATGATGATGATGATGACGATGATGATGACGATGATGATGACGATGATGATAATAATAATAATAACTATCACATCAACACATTTTTTCACAAGATTCTCACAATCTACAGAACTTTTGTTATTATCATTATCATTACTCCTACAAAATTGATATTATTGATCAGGCTGTGTTTAATGTATGATAACTTTTGTTATGGTTTTCACTGCCACACTGTCAAAACTTTTCATGTATGTCCCACCGCCTCATCAATTTACATGTCAATTCTCTCTACCCACAGCAGCAATACTTTTCACACAATTCTTGTCACTGCATCAAACACACTTCACACAGAATTCTTACTCTCACACAAACATCAGTTCTTCAAAAACCAATTTTCAAACAATTCTCATCACGACATGATCATAATTCTTTTTTTTTTTCTTCCAAATCTCACTGTCACATCAACACCATCTTTCACACACAATCGTTATCATACTGACATCATGTTTTGACACAATTCTCACAATAATCACTGTATTTCCACATAAACCATACCAACCCCCTTTTTTTTAATCACAAAATTCTCACAGCCGTACCAACATCATTTCTCGCACAATCTTACAAACACAAAGCAGTTTGGGATGTGTTAGCCATACCACTTAACCCAGTACCTCCAGATTAAAACCAACGGTGAGAAAATGCCCTATGGTACGCTGTAGCACAAAAGATAGCATAAACAATAGTACACCTTAGTATGAAAGATAAAGTCAAAGTACTGTGAAGGCAAACAGCTCTGCACAGAGTGCAGGAGAAGCTCATCCCATTACTGACATGACATTCCTTTTTCCCAGTAGAGCAGTTTAGAAAGAATCTCTAAGACTTGTCTTTGGCGCTCTCAGTCCAACAAATGCAGGCAATCGGACCAGGAAGACTGAGAAACAAGATGACAGATGCTTGAACAAATGCAGAAACACAGTGACAGAACAGGATTTCCAGAGAGTGGGGATGCAAGTTGGAAATGAAAGAGCAGCAGCCCTTCTCGCCCACCCTCCCTTTCTGCCCATCTCTTCCTTCCCCCATCTTCCTGTCTCCCTCCGTACAGTCACGCAGAGAACTTCTACCGGTACGAACAGGTTGTTCAGTATATACAGATCATCCACTTCTATGGCTGTTTAGTTCGATATGCAGAGCTACATGTGTGCATCGACAGCCATAACTTTGTCAGCGCACATCGCAACTTTGCTCACAGTGAGCGCCTCACTGCCTTGCCACGGGCTGTGAGCATAATCACAGCAGATGACAAATCAGCCTGAACATGTTGCCTTTTAGACTGGTTTGTCAACTTTGAGCCAGACGGAGATGAATTACGAGAATTACTCTTTATAAAACATGAAAATGTAGTCACTATAACATGTCCCTAAAGAGAAAATTCGAAAAGGCAAAAATCAGGAATCCTGTGGGAATGTCTCTGCTCTGATTGCTGTGTTTTCTGTGCACAAATAAGAGGTTAGCTGTTTGTGTTGATACTGTTCGTATTTAGAACCTTTACATCTAAAAGCATGCGGTTCACTATGCAGAACATTTCTATCTACAACCATGTAGCTCAATATACAGAACCTTTACGTCTACTACCAAATAGTGAATATGGAGAACATCCCAGTAACCAGTGTTGGCGACAGGCAAAAGGCCGTGTACTTACATCGTTCAGAGCTTCTTGGGCCAGCGCTCGGAATGACAGGAGCACACCGATGATGGTCATACGCATCAAGACAATGTCCACATCTGCAGCCACATATCAATCCAACAAAATTCTGCATTATCAACCCGAACATGTCTGCGAGCATCAAAACAAATCCATGGCAGGAGCCTCTTTTCTACTCTGTAAACATGTGATACTCATTTATCAAGAGATATTCAACAATGCTGTTTCATCAAGTGGTGGGTCTGTTATATGACTACTTTTCTTCCAACATTTTTTGGTGCCTTTTTCAAAATACATACCTGAACACAGTCCGATCATATACATTTATGTATAGTACATGCAGGTACCTTGAGCTGTCTATATACAATGGACATGAACATAGACTGTCATCTGGTAATCATAAACAGAGTAGGAAACAGCCTCTAACACACACTCTCCTTCATTATCCTTTCCTTTCCATGTTATATTCTTTTTCTATTTTTTTCACATGTGAGCCAATTCGAAATATTTCTTTTGTCGTGTGAAAATAAAGGAACTTTTTTTTTTAATGTATGCTGGAGCATAAAAACACCTAGCATTCATAGAACAGATAGCAAGCTTGCATCTAATATCCAGCCATTCTTACGCATTTAAACCAAGATCACTGACGTTTCCCATCACACCCCATCTCCACTCAAAATGCTGTATTTTCAAAACATTCCTTTCATGCTACTCTTCTTTGTAAATTGCATAAAACATCCACAACGGCAAGAAAACAAGATGCAATGAGGAAAAACAAAAGGCAGTGAATCCAGTTGCCTGGCCAGAATTCATCGGATATCATCGGAGAACCAACATCAAAAAGTGCTACGATAAAATACACTTTCTCTTTACCCTCTTCCCATCTCATGAACTTAATATTCACAGGATCACATGATACAAGTAGGAAAAAAGAAAAACTGTTCTTTCCACTTTTTATAAAAATGCTTTTTTCCCTAAAATGACTCAACTATACTGTGTGCTCTAACCCAAGTTAGATACAAGAGACTACAAAGACTGAAGAGGAAACTGACCAATCAAAATTTTTCTCTTTAACTTCTGGTGGAGTGGGTTTCTTGGAAGGCCTTAACACAGACACAGTGTACATTTCAGAAAAGCATACTTTAGTTTGGGGTGAAAACTTAGCAAAACACATTATAACGAAATCTGCTAATACAAATACATTATCGTCGCCTTCTTTGATAAGTCAGGAACAGCTCACTCACAGCTTGACTGACCTCCACCCTCTGCAAGCAGACAGGAAACCAAACTGTCATCCTGGCAGACATCCCGCCCCAACTGCTATGGTGACAAGGGCAAGGGGAAGGAGGGACAACCACATTGGATCCCCTCGAACGGCAGCCACCACCCAGCTAATGATACTGTCATTAACTGTTTCGCGACGCACCATGCGATAGTTATGCCAACTCAGTCGACCCATTAACGATGAGCCGTTCCATGGTTACGGCAAAGTTGCCCTACTCCCTGGACGAGCTGTAGCGCTGTTCCACCACAACTTTGATAAAAATCCCATGTTCTCTCGTCTGCGGTCTAAGTGATGCAGCTGCCCTAAATATTCACAACAGGGTTTTAGCCATTGGAAAAAAATAAGTTTGCATGCACTACCGATGACCTTTGTGACCCTAGAGTAGTCCAAACAAAGAGATGCTAACCAAAGAAACGTAAAGAACATTGTGTTCTCCTACATTTTAGTTATGTTGTTTCGTAACTGTAGCGTTACTATTTTACTTAAAATATATTCAAGTGTGTGCTCATTGCACAGTTCACGCTTTACCTTTCCGTTGCTATATAACAATAGGTCATTACGTTTATATTAGGGGACGTAAAATAAAATTCAGAAAGTGAGAAAATCTTGCACCCGCAATGGCTGTAAGCACGTGCAGAGCATGTGGCGGCAGGAAAGTGATGTTGCCTTGCAGCGCCCGTCGCGAAAAATTTAAGCAGCGTCATAGCAATGGGCAAGAATCTAGGACAGGGAGGGGCTACCATACTGGGCTTTTGCACAAGAAGGAAGGGTCAGGGAGAGGGGTGCAGAGAGCAGAGGGACGGCAAACATTGGCATCTCTCTCATCATTGTAAGATGTACGCTATGACCAGTCACCATGGCATAGAAGGTAGTGCTGCATTCTCTGGGCTGGTTGATTGTAGGTTTGTAACCGATCAGCAGCATCTATTTCTGGAGTTTTCCAACCACAGCTGGCTCTCACCATGAGGAGACTGTGCTATGGCCTCATGTAGGAAAAGTGGATCCACACTGCTGAGTCTCATTTCTTAGACAAGAACAGAATTCCAAAGCATCAACCTGATCATCCTTGACCATCATAGCTCCTTGACAATCATGAAGTCTCTCGTTCTACACCTTTCACACCCTGCTCTTGTGGCAGGTACCTCAGTTTTCAATGTCCCCTTCACAACAACGGATGGTGAGTTTCTGTAAAACATTGTATCAGTAAGTTTAAGGAGACTGTCGTTGCATGGAAAGTTGCCCACTCACAGTCACGCTGATTTTTGGCGACCAAACAATCACCATTACCACTGTCGGTACAGGGCTTAGTCAGCGACGTCTTGCATATGCTGGATCAGCACAGGCGCAACCGCACACCACCCAACTGACTCAGCAACAGTGCGCTCTTCTTAGGTGAGGTGCTTCGTGACCATTTGATACTGAATGCTCCCAGCAGACTGCTGGGCTGAGGCTGCCATGGACGAACCCAGGAGTGGCCGAGAATGCAGGAGGCAGAACGAATGAGTGGGAATAATGCCACTATGAGGGCATGGATGATTAGAAGCAACAACAACAAAAAAAAGAAAAGGAGAGAGAGAGAGAGAGAGAGAGAGAGAGAGAGAGAGAGAGAGAGAGAGAGAGAGAGGGAAACACACAGAGAGAGAAGAGAGAGAGAGAGAGAGAGAGAGAAAACAAAGAGAGAGAGAGAGAGGGAAACAAAGAGAGAGAGAGAGAGAGAGAGAGAGAGAGAGAGGAAAACAAGAGAGAGGAGAGAGAGGAGAGAGAGAGAGAAGAGAGAGAGAGAGAGAGAGAGAGAGAGAGAGAGAGAGATGTAATTAGAAACATTTTCACACCGGAGGCGCACCAACTGACGGACCAGTAAACCCGAGGTGTTCATCGTTACTGTTTCATGGGACAGCAAACCCTTGCCGAAGGAAATGTACACTCAGCCAAAGCCGTCAGAACTGAGAAATAACCTTCTCCTTCAGGTCTGCAAGACTGCATGACTGGACTACAATTCACAGTTTGTTTCCCAGGGAATGCGAGTCAGCAGATGGCAAAGCCCAAAGGCCTTTTTGATATGCTGGAATTGTGAATGGCAGTCGGCAGATGGCAAAGCCCAAAGGCCTTTTCGATATGCTGGAATTGTGAATGGCAGTCGGCAGATGGCAAAGCCCAAAGGCCTTTTCGATATGCTGGAATTGTGAATGGCAGTCGGCAGATGGCAAAGCCCTAAGGCCTTTTCGATATGCTGGAATTGTGAATGGCAGTCGGCAGATGGCAAAGCCCTAAGGCCTTTTCGATATGCTGGAATTGTGAATGGCAGTCAGCAGATGGCAAAGCCCAAAGGCCTTTTCGATATGCTGGAATTGTGAATGGCAGTCGGCAGATGGCAAAGTCCTAAGGCCTTTTCGATATGCTGGAACTGTGAATGGCAGTCGGCAGATGGCAAAGCCCAAAGGCCTTTTTGATATGCTGGAATTGTACATCTGTGGGCCAGTACGATCTGCATCCCCAAAATTCTTGTCACACAATGGAAAACAGTTCTGAATATGTCAGTCTCTTTTCCTTCAAAGAGAGACTACTCTTCCACAAGTTGAAGGGGATAATTCTGATTGATCAGTTTTATCTCTCTAATAATCTGTACTAAACTTGGGTTACAGCACACTGTACAGTTGGGAAAGTGTAGGATAAAAAAACAGGAAAGAAATCAAAAACTTTGAAAAACAAAACACACCATTCCAAGAAAAGAGACAAAATCTTGTACACAGTAAACAAACGACACTGATATGCAAATATCCAGGCAAGCATTTAGAATAATGCATGCACAAACACACACCCACACCCACACACATGCATGCGCACACACACACACACACACACACACACACACACACACACACACACACACACACACACACACACACACATATGCACACAAGTGCACGTGTGAGAGTACACATACACACACAATGTGTCGAAGCAGAAAAAAAGTGAAAAAGCATGCAAAACACTGTGCAAAAAGAAAAAAAAAAAAGCTCAAGCACTTCTAATCCATCATGCAATGCCAAAATACATGCACTTCACACGAAATGAAATCTAAAAAAACACAGATAAATATGCATCTTTCCTCCCTAACCTTCCCTCCTCTAAACCTGCGCGCACACAAACACACACACAAACACATGTTTTTATGCGGACTGGAATGGAAAGGAAAGGAGATGAAACAGACAGGCTAAACTGAAAACCTTGACAATGACTTGCTTATCTGGATTTGTCACACACTTAGAACGCATTCTCCCACAAAACAGGACAACTGAAGCACCGTGGGCTGTAAACCAGTCGCACACGAAATACAAAGACACAATTTTGTGGGCTGGCCATACACACTTAAAAACAATACAGTGGACTGGTACACACATCACACACTGAAATAGCATGGTAGGTAGGTCGGAGACTCATCATAGGACATAAACACAGCGTAGTAGGCTGGTACACATATCATATACGAAATAACACATTAGACACAGAAACAACACAGTGGGCTGGTACACATATCAAAGAACATGGAATCTATATACCGGACCAATACCCAAACATCGTTTTTTCCTTCAACTCACTGCAAAAAAACCCAATAAAAAACAAAAAAACAGCCACAGAGAATCTGCCATGAAAGCATGCAAGCAATTGTTATATTGATACGCACCTTCATATATTCACATGCTAAATAATAACTTTTTATGCCCTTGAAATTAAGAGAAGCACAACATGCAAATACACAAATACCATATATGGAAATGGACTAGCAAAACAATATAAAATTTCAAAAAACTGCACACAAAGGTATGAAAAAAATTATAAAGCAAATGAGGCCATCCATCAGTTGGCAGCTTCTGACCAGTATTTATGAAATTATGAGAAATACACAGAAATATGCTTGTTCTTTGCGCCTACCAAAAAATATGTTCAAAATCAAATGAATGGTTCTAGAGATGCCTTTCTTACTTACGGCTAAACGAGTCAACAGATCACAGCAATGAAAACATTGAAATCAAACACAAACATACATATTATACAAAACACACACACACACACACACACACACACACACACACACACACACATACTTAGTCTTACATACATTTAAAACCTTTCGTGCACATCTCACAGCAATGTGTGTGTACTCGACATTCCCCAACCTGAACTCCCTTTCACACCTACACATAGCATACACTATCCCCTTCCCAAACTACCTCACACATACACAGAGTATGCACCATACCCATCCCCAACTACCTCACATATGCACAGAGTATGCAACATACCCATCCCCAACTTCTTCACATATGTACAGAGTATGCTCACATCCACATCCCCAACTATCTCAGTCACATATGTACACATCCCCAACTATCTCACATATGTACAGAGTATGCACACATCCCCATCCCCAACTACCTCACATATACACAGAGTATGCACACATCCCCATCCCCAACTACCTCACATATACACAGAGTATGCACACATCCCTATCCCCAACTACCTCACATATACACAGAGTATGCACACATCCCCATCCTCAACTACCTCACATATGTACAGAGTATGCACACATCCCTATCCCCAACTACCTCACATATACACAGAGTATGCACACATCCCTATCCTCAACTACCTCACATATACACAGAGTATGCACACATCCCCATCCCCAACTACCTCACATATGCACAGAGTATGCACACATCCCCATCCCCAACTACCTCACATACATACACAGAGTATGCACACATCCCCATCCCAAACTACCTCACATATAAACAGAGTATGCACACATCCCCATCCCAAACTACCTCACATATACACAGAGTATGCACACATCCCCATCCCAAACTACCTCACATATACACAGAGTATGCACACATCCCCATCCCAAACTACCTCCCATATAAACAGAGTATGCATACATCCCTATCCCAAACTACCTCACACATACACAGAGTATGCACCATACCCATCCCCAACTACCTCACATATGCACAGAGTATGCAACATACCCATCCCCAACTACTTCACATATGTACAGAGTATGCTCACATCCACATCCCCAACTATCTCACATATGTACACATCCCCAACTATCTCACATATGTACAGAGTATGCACACATCCCCATCCCCAACTACCTCACATATACACAGAGTATGCACACATCCCTATCCCCAACTACCTCACATATACACAAAGTATGCACACATCCCCATCCTCAACTACCTCACATATGTACAGAGTATGCACACATCCCTATCCCCAACTACCTCACATATACACAGAGTATGCACACATCCCTATCCTCAACTACCTCACATATACACAGAGTATGCACACATCCCCATCCCCAACTACCTCACATATGCACAGAGTATGCACACATCCCCATCCCAAACTACCTCACATATATACACAGAGTATGCACCATACCCATCCTGAACTACCTCACATATGCACAGAGTATGCACACATCCCCATCCCAAACTACCTCACATATATACACAGAGTATGCACCATACCCATCCTGAACTACCTCACATATGCACAGAGTATGCACACATCCCCATCCCAAACTACCTCACATATAAACAGAGTATGCACACATCCCCATCCCAAACTACCTCACATATACACAGAGTATGCACACACACCCATCCCAAAATACCTCACACATACACAGAGCATGCACCATCCCCATCCCAAAATACCTCACATATACACAGAGTATGCACACATCCCCACCCCAAACTACCTCCCATATAAACAGAGTATGCATACATCCCTATCCCAAACTACCTCACACATACACAGAGTATGCATCATACCCATCCCCAACTACCTCACATATGTACGGAGTATGCTCCATACCCATCCCCAACTACCTCACATATGCACAGAGTATGCACCATACCCATCCCCAACTACCTCACATATGTACAGAGTATGCTCACATCCACATCCCCAACTATCTCACATATGTACACATCCCCAACTATCTCACATATGTACAGAGTATGCACACATCCCCATCCCCAACTACCTCACATATGTACAGAGTATGCAGACATCCCCAACTACCTCACATATGCACAGAGTATGCACACATCCCCATCCCCAACTACCTCACATATACTCAGAGTATGCACACATCCCCATCCCCAACTACCTCACATATGTGCAGAGTATGCACACATCCCCAACTACCTCACATATGCACAGAGTATGCACACATCCCCATACCCAACTACCTCACATATACTCAGAGTATGCACACATCCACATCCCCAACTACCTCACATATGCACAGAGTATGCACACATCCCCATCCCCAACTACCTCACATATACTCAGAGTATGCACACATCCACATCCCCAACTACCTCACATATATACAGAGTATGCACACATCCCCATCCCCAACTACCTCACATATGCACAGAGTATGCACACATCCCATCCCAAACTGCTTCACCCAAACACACTGCACACACACCCATCACAAACTACCTCACACATGCACACAGTTTACATACATCCCCACCCCAGTAACCAGACTTCCACACACATTGCACAACAACGCCATCCCAAACAACCCAATGCACACAGTTTACATTCTCATCACCTACTACCTCACCCGAAAAGTCCACAGGTCCCATCCCTAACCTCCCTCTCACTCGTGAAGTTTACAACATTCCCCACCCCAAACTTCCCCTCGCACATACACTATATAATTGCCCTTCCCAAATTCCACCTCACACACTTACACACAAAGCGTATGTACCTCCACCCACACTCTCTTTGACACACACATCATACACGCTCCCTCTTTATGTCTGCCTTTCTTTGTTCATTCTTTGACTTGATCCCCAAGTTAGCTGCTAAGTGACGGGACTGCAGGCGGAGATCTAAACAAATCTTTTAAAGAATATTAAGTACTGTATTTGCCAAACATGAACAATGTTTTTGTCTTGTGAACTGTTTGTTCATGTTTAGCAAATATAGTACTTAAAAAGTTTTGTTTTTTTTTAAAGATTTGATCTCCAAGGTTCACAACTGGTGAAATCTTTGTGTGTGTGTGTGTGTGTGTGTTCGTTCTCTAGTCCCAGCATGAAGGTAACCACAGTCCATCGTGTGGATGTCTGAACCCAGTAGTGTGCATGTATTGTATTTTCTATGTCATTCATACCACCCGCATATGATGGCCTCCTCTGCTCCAAAAGGTGGGCAGGAATTCAACGTGCACACGCGATCTTTCATGCATGCTTCACACGCAGTGCATTGATTGAAAGTCTCATCCGAAGAACTAGGAGGGGATATAATTCTGCACAGACGTCATCTCAGGGGAGAGAATCTCTTCCAACCTGGCTATCTCAAGTGGAACTTGAACTCTGGTTCATGGAACAAAGAGTCTGATGCCTCATGCACAAGGCCAACCACGCCCCTCAAACTGGGGCTGTCAGTGGATGGACATGATGGCGCCCTCTCAAGGGACATCTCACTCACAACGGCTCCACAACTAAGCCGTTATTGTCATCAGTAGAGGACTCAGTAAGCAGGTGGTGTCCTGCATATGATGGATCAGAACACGCACCACTGAACACCACCGAAGTGACTCGGCAGCAGTGCGGTGTCTCCTTTGGCGGGTTGCCTCTTGATGACTTGACAGTGACTGCTCCCAGTGCATTGTAGGTGCTGGGGCTGCAGAGGGAAGGGCTGGTCTGTGGCTGTGGATAGGGGTCAGAATGAGTGAAATAGGCGCAATGCCACCGAGGTGGCACAAAAGATGAAAAAGGGAAAAAAAAAAATTCTATTCCCCCAACTCCCTCTGACTCTCACACTGCACAACGTACCCCTCTCTCCCTCCTCCTTGACCCCCCACCCCCACCCCAACCCCCACAACTACCCCTCTCAAATCCGTAAACCCACAGTCAGCATCTCAGCATTTCCCCTGTTATCCACCCTTGCTTCCATCGTAACTAAATCGTCCAATTCCAGCCTCAACCCCTGTGCTAGCAAGGTCAGAGCCGAGGGGTGAAGACCTTCATTGCACACTGATATTCACGCTCTGGCTGTTGTTTCTGATGGATGGCCCTTTTTGTGGACACCAAACTCTGGAGTAAAAGACAACTCACCACTGGGGGCATTCTTATGCGGCACTAGTTGAGAGAGAGAGAGAGAGACAGAGAGAGACATGAAACATGACCATGAAATGGCGAGAGGAAAATGCACATATCCACAAAATCAATATATATATATACACACCATACATGTTACATGATCACCATGAAATGACATGGAGTGACATTCTCAAATTAATCCTTTCCGAGTACACATTTTCATACGACCCTAAATATGCCTCATCTGAGATCACCAGGCAACAATCAAATTCCATCACCTTCTCACCCCACCCCCATCCCTATCCATTCCCACCACATCCATCTCCCTCCCCTTCTTCCTTGTTTATCCTCTTCCCCTTCTCTCCAGAACTGTTTACGAGGAACGAATTTTCACTACTCCAAGGATTAAAAACAAACAAAAAAAAATGTTTCTTTTCAAGACAGCAAAAACCTCAAATGAAATTAAAAAAAATTCCACACACTGATAAACTTGTGAGCACTTTGAACAAGTACAAATTTTCATTTGCTACTTTACAAAATCAACTTTCTGCAAATATCCATTAATCCTATGAGAATTCAAGAGTTATGTTACGAAACCAGCCAGCCTTATACACGGCTTCAGGGGCAGGCACTGTCCTGTGTATGCTTCATCCACAGCTTTACAATCACACACTGTCCGGTTACCAAGCATACCCCCCCCCCCCCCCCCCCCCCCCAAATGTTACCAAGATGCTACTGCCCCGAGGGAGACAATCTGGTATACACACTGACATGTCTGGATTATATGGAAGAAGGAGGGAGGGAGGAGGGACAAAGAAGAGGGAAGAGGGATGGCAAGGGGAGAAAATCAACATGTGAACAACAACGAGGGAGAGGGATCGTGAGAGGGGTCACAACGTGAACATTCATGTCTTACTTCCAACTGTTCTGTTCTCTATGGAGGGACAAAAGTGAACAAAAAAAATCAAATCATGAGACATTGTGACAGAGACCTGGAGAAAAAAAAAACTCAGTTTGACAACGCTAAGGAGAATCATAAGAAAAACAAAGAAAGAAAGAAAAAGAAGGAAACCAAATCTTGAAACAAAATAATGAACAAAATATCACGCACACACACAACCACACACAGCACTCATACCCACAAACACACACACTCATGCATGCACACACATATGCATGCACACGCGCGCGCACACACACACACACACACACACACACACACACACACACACACACACACACACACACACCATACCACAAAACACACACGCACACATCAATAACCAAAACAAAAAAACCAACACCAAAAACAAAATCAAAACCAAAACAAAACGAAAAAAAAACTAAAACAAAAGAAAAAAACTCGGACATCAATTACATAAATACTGAAACATCACATCAACACAAATCAGTGCAAATCATCCAATCTAAACATACAAATCATCAAGTTTTTATAAATCATGCATAGAACGTGCAGTAAGGATTGCTCTCTCTATTTCCTGCCAAGAAACACGACTGACAGGTTGGCAGACTCTAAAATGTCAACGAGAGTGCAACATCAACATTACTTGTTATTGAAGGGCTACTAAGTAGATAATGAAAAGTTGTGGAGACATAGACAGTCAGACACTGGGTTTCTTTGACTAACTGACACACTAAGACACGTATCATCAGATTCCCAATTATAAACTTTCAAATGGGTTTAGTGTGCTTTGACAAAAACAGAAATAAAGAACTGTCCATGAAGAATTGTAACTTATTCCAAAAAAGTAATGCCTTAAACACGTCAATAAAAAAAACAAGACAAGGGAAGTGAGGTTAACAAAATACAAAACATAAACGCAAGACTTAAAAACATTTTAAATCAAAGTGTCCCAGAGAAGTAAACGTTTGCAATTTCTATTCTTCCAAAAGCATCAGTTGGCCTGCTTTAAAGCTGAAACATCTCAAACTTCTTTTGTCTTTCATCGTCAGTTAGCCTGCTTTACAGCTAAAACATCTATAATTTCTGTTGTCCTTTAACATCAGTTAGCCTGCTTTACAGACAAACCAAAACCTCTATAATTTCTGTCCTTCTATAACATCACTATGCCTGTCTTCAAGCCAAAACGTCTATAATTTCAGTTCTTCGACATGGCCAGTCATCCTGTTTTACAGCAAAAACATCTATCATTTCAGTTTTTCAATAACATCAGTATTTTCTATTTTACATGAACCTCAGTTAGGCTGTCTTGATGATGGAACATCTGTAATGTCTGTTTTACAGGTACATTCGTAAGCTTATCTTCATGGTGAAAAATCTACAACCTGCATGTTTCCAGGTGCTCCAGCTAGACTGGCTTCGGGGTGAAACATCAACATTTGAAAACAAACCTAATTAGGCTAGTGGAGAGCCTAAACCCTCTAAATAATGCAGTTAATTTCCATCAATCAATGCAAATCTGGCTGATCTTATGTGTGGAGAAAGTAAACCCTCCGGATTTGCCCCTCCAATTTCTGTCCAACACCACAAATCTGGCTTACCTTACATCCAAAGAACATAAACCTTCTCATTTACTCAGCTAACTCAGTCAATCAATATCTCGTTGATCTTTCATGTAAACCATCCACATTCATATTGTTAATTTCTATCAATCAATACAAATCTGGCTAATTTTACAGATGAAGAATGTAGACCCTCCATTCTATACCCCTAATGTAGTAGTTGTACTTGCATTTTACGTCTTTTCACAAACTTGTGTGTGCTATTAAACGATTACACCTCTAACATCTGTCTATCAATACAGACTTAATTATCTCACATGTGAAAAAATGCAAACCTTCTAGTTGACGACACTAACTCCCATCAGTCAGTACAAACCCAAGTCATTTTGCATGAAAAGAATGTAGACCTCTGAACAACTCTATGAACATCCACGAACCAATACACATCTGGCTGATTTTACATGTAGAGAATTTAAAGTCTTCTGTCCACACCGCTAATGTCCATAAATAACAACAAAACCCGACCTGTCTCAGCAGACCTAGAACCATGATGAAAGTGTATTATCAGGAACAATGTGCTACCACTGTGTTTTAAACCTGCATGACGAAAATGTTATTGCTTAGCTTTGTTTCTGTTTCTTTTGCATTGGTTAGATATTTCCAGGATCATTTTTTCTCTCTCTCTCTCTGTGTCTGTCTGTCTGTCTGTCTCTCTGTGTCTGTCTGTCTGTCTGTCTGTCTCTCTCTCTGTCCCTGTCTTTCAGCCTGCCTTTCGCACACAGTCTCTTTCACACACACATACAGGCAAAAGAAAACGTACACACACACACACACACACACACACACACACACACACACACACACAAGTAATACTGTCAGAAGATCCATCACTCAAAAGAACCAGAGAAGGCTGCCTTGGGTTGAAACTGAAAGACAAACCACTACGAAAACACCACAACCAAATAATCACGGCGCACCACAGACAGCACTCACTTTGCAACTTGCGGGACAGCTCCCGCATCATGTCTGGCTTGTCAAAGCTGGTCCGTAGCTGTACGAGGGTCTCCTTGTTGGCTACCACAATTTTCTGTGCGTAGACACAAACACACGCACAAACACACACACACACACACACACACACACACATACACACACACACACACACACACACAAAATGCACGCACATACACACACACACACAAATGCATGCACACACAAGCACATAGACATGAACACACACCGCACATACACACACACATGCGCATATACATATACACACACACACACACACACACACACACACACACACACACACACACACACACACACACACACACCTTAATTAAATATTTCTCACTTAGGTGCAGCATCAGTATTTCTGCAGGGGAAATAGAGTGTGAACAGGCGAGAAGAGGGATGTGGCAGACAGGGGGGGGGACAGAAGGGTGGGGGACGCAGGAGGTGACAGTGGTGAGCTCTCAGCAGAGCAGGGGGACAAGAAGTCAATGACTCCATTTTCTGGATTCAGACATGTGAACCTGTGCTACTGCTGATGATGTACAGAAGCTACAAATATTTTTAAAAACGTTTTATCATCATCGCTACCACTGGATCTTGAACAATTCAAACACTATGCTTCAACCGGTTTCCATCGTTTTTCTTTCATCTCTGATCTTGTGTTAGCCACTAAAATTTGTCCAAAGAAGAACTGGTAAACTGGTTACTGCTTACATGAGTTTGACATGTTTAAGTATGTAGCATCAAACTTACTTTCAGTAAGAAACAGTCCTCATAACACATCCAGTCTAGCAGCGGAAGTAGAGTGAGATTAACATACCATCAACATTGCATGCTGAAGAACACGCAGTTCACAGGTGCAAAGGTCTGTATTGAAGCTGGGACATTAAGGGTATTTTTGGGGAAAAAAAAACTTATGTGCAGGGACATTAAGGGTATTTTGGGGAAAAAAAACCTTATGTGCAGGGACATTAAGGGTATTTTTGGGGAAAAAAAACTTATGTGCAGGGACATTAACGGTATTTTGGGGAAAAAAACTTACGTGCAGGGACATTAAGGGTATTTTGGGGAAAAAAAACTTATGTGCAGGACATTAAGGGTATTTTGGGGGAAAAAACTTATGTGCAGGGACATTAAGGGTATTTTTGGGGAAAAAAAAACCTTATGTGCAGGGACATTAAGGGTATTTTGGGAAAAAAAAACTTATGTGCAGGGACATTAAGGGTATTTTGGGACAAAAAAACTTAAGGTTAAGGGCTTCATGTTTCTCTGTGACAATGAAATATAACGCAGCTGGACTGGTCAAATCTGGCCAACCGCCGTAAAGATGAAAAACCAGCCAAGGCACTGCAGATGAACTGTCATCCTTTCACACTCTTACATGGTCACTGTGGGTTCCAGTGGAGACCAGAAGAGAGGTGTTGATATTGTTGTTGTTTGTTGTTGCAATGTTATTGTTGTTGTTTTAAATGAAAAAGTGTCTTCATGTTGTTGTTGCTATTGTTGCCGTTGTTGTTGTTGTTTTAAATGAAAAACAAGCCTTCATGCGTTTTCCACCTCGTTTTCGCATCCCAGACAAATGTCTCCCATCTTGCGGCCTGTCTCACCTTGAGTTCATCCACCTGGCTGGCAATGTTCAGCATGAGTCGTTCCCCCAGGTGCTTCATGCCGTACGGCCCAATCAGCTCTGCTAGCGCCCGCAGCTCGGTCAGGTCAGCGTACTCCTCGGCGGCAAAGTTCTGCTGCCCGTCGCCAGAGGACACGGTTACAAAGGCCTTTTGGCGCGGAGAGTACACAATCTGCCCTGCGTTGCAGGTCGCTCGTCGTAGCAGCACTTCAAGGTACCTGCGGGGTTGAAAGGTGAAACGCTGATATATTACAGGTGGCGGGAGAAACGCTGATAAATAAGGGGACATTTGAAAGATTAAGAAGCAGCACTGATGTATCATGGCAACAGCATTAACTTCTGATACCTCTACCAATGAAAGGAGAGGAGAAACACCAACATATCATAGTAACCATAATACCTTCAGATAATCACATCATTAAAAGGAGAACCACCAATATTATAGTAACCATACCTTCAGATAATCACATCCTTAAAAGGGGAAACCACCAATATCATAGTAACCATAATACCTTCAGATAATCACATCCTTAAAAGGGGAAACCACCAATATCATAGTAACCATAATACCTTCAGATAATCACATCCTTAAAAGGAGAACCACCAATATTACAGTAACCTTAATACCTTCAGATAATCACATCCTTAAAAGGAGAACCACCAATATATCATAGTAACCTTAATACCTTCAGATAATCACATCCTTAAAAGGAGAACCACTGGGCGGCAGTAATACCTAGTTCTTTCGTGTCTATGACAAGAGAAACACTGATACACCAGGTGGCAATGACATCTTGAGCCATCTTTGCCAAGAAAGGACAAACACTAATATACCATGGTGACTTTGATACTCTTAAATCCTTGTGACCATAAAAGGGGAAACACCTACATATCAGGTGACAGTTACACCTGCATCCCTGGAAGGAGAAACACTGAAAAATCACGGAGACATGCATTTCCTTCCATCTCTATTCCCATCTCTAGCTGAAAATCTCTGTGCGTGTATTTTTGTTTCCAGGTATGTATTCAGTTATGTGCATTATACGTCATCCATGATTAAGGTCAGCCCCCTCCGCTCCGCCCCCTTCCATCACACCCCTCCCTTTCCCCTTCCCCCTTTTCTTCATTCATGAAGTCTAACCAGCTTCTCAAGCTGGCAGTTGTTGTTGTTGTTGTTATTGTTGTTGTTGTTGTTGTCGTCATACCCTGGCTGAAAGACTCCAGGGATCATCCAAACAGCCTAAGTACTTGAACACTATGGTACAAATGCATCAGCTGGGATGAGAACATTACGCGTGTGAGGGTTTTTGATTACCCCCGCCACACGGGCAGCCACACTCCGACTTCGGGGGATTTTGGAGACAGATAATGTTATGCTAGGAGCTTGTCACAACTGAAGACAATCCCCGCATAACTATGCTGAGCATAATTAAGCCGAGGCGGAAAAACTCCCTCCCCCAACCCCCATCCCCACTCTGCCCCTTGTTTCTATTGGTCAATGTAATAGATCTCTCTCTCTCTCTGTCTCTCTCACACTTAATTCCATGAGATCAACCTTTTTTTTTCAAAATTAAAAACTGGCCACGATGAAGCATACATACAGACTTTAAGTGTCTCCATCCCAATCCCCCATCCCTTCCACCCCCTTTCTTCCTTAGCGAACTGTACCAGTTGGTGTAGTTGGCAGTGATGGTCTTCTCCCCTGAGGCATCTGTGTTTTGAGTTTGCTGAGGCAAGGCGTTGTTGAAGACGCGGGCAATGTCAATATGCACTGCAACACAATCACGGTCATTTCTTTAAATCTGAACACAAAAGCATGTGCGTACAATTTCACAGTGGAGTGCAAATAAATCAGATATGAGCTATATGCCACCAATGGTACAACAGTCCACTTAACCATGAGCTAAATTACACTGAAAAACATCACTGCGATACTAAACTGAAGCTTGCTTGTTTGTTTTCTTGTTTGTTAAACATTTGTTAAAATCCCATGAAAATCAAACTTCAATTCAACAGATTTCGGCCTAAAGATGGAAGAGGTAGATCAATGCTACAAGGTTTGAGGCAATCTCAAGAACAGCAAGGTAATTTAAAGAACAGTGAGGTAATTTCAAGAACAGCGAGGTAATTTAAAGAACAGCAAGGTAATCTAAAGGACAGCGAGGTAATTTCAAGAACAGCGAGGTAATATAAAGAACAGCAAGGCAATCTCAAGAACAGCAATGTGTACAACCATTATTCTCTAAACAGTAAAGATCAGAGGTCATTCTAAGAACAATGACACGTATACTGACAATACTTTTCAATGTAAGGATCAGAGATAATCTTAAGAACAGCAATGTGCCTACTAACCAGTTTTCTTTGTAAACATCAGAAGTCATCTTCTGAACAAGTAATACATACTGACCAGTTTTCTTTGTAAACATCAAAAGTCATCTTCAGAACAGTAATACATACTGACCAGTTTTCTTTGTAAACATCAGAAGTTGTCTTCAGAACAGTGATATATACTGACCAGTTTTCTACGTAAACATCAGACGTCATCTTCAGAATGGTGATATATATACTGACCAGTTTTCTATGTAAACATCAGAAGTCATCTTCAGAATAGTGATATATATACTGACCAGTTTTCTATGTAAACATCAGAAGACATATTAAAGGACAGTGATGCATACCAGCCACACTTTCATATGCAAAGATCAGAGGTCATCTTAAGACAAGTGGTGTATACTGGCTATTATCTTATATGCAAAGATCAGAGGCCATCCTATGAACTAAGGTGTGTACAGACTATAGTTTTCTATGGAATGATCAAAAGTCACCTTTAAGAACAGCGGTGTGTAAAGGCCCTAGTCTTGCATGCAAAGATCAGAGGTCATTCTATGAACTAAGACGTTCAAAGACCATAGCTTTCAATGGCATAATCATCGGTCACCCTGAGAACAAAAATGTAAACTGACCAGAGATTTCAAGGCAGGAAAGATCAGGGTCATCTGACAAACTAAGATGTGTATTGACTGTAGCTTTTTTTTATGAATCAACTGGAGGTCATCCTGAGAACAAAAATGTATACTGACCACAGATTTCACAGCAGTAAAGATCAACAGTCATCCTCAAATGTTAACTAACCAGTTTTCTAAGCACTACAAATCTGAGAACATCCTAAAAACACTGACGTGGCACTACCCACAGTTTTCTCCGCAGTAAGGCTCTGAGGGTATATTCCACCTTAGAACAGCTAAGTGTACTGACTGTAGTTTTCTCTGCAGTAAAGCTCTGTGGGTATACTTCAGCTTAGAACAGCTAAGAGTACTGACCGTAGTTTTCTCCGCAGTAAGGCTCTGAGGGTATTCTTCACCTCAGAACAGCTAAGTGTACTGACCATAGTTTTCTAAGCAGTAAAGCTCCGAGGGCATCCTTCACCTCAGAACAGCTAAGTGTACTGACCATAGTTTTCTAAGCAGTAAAGCTCTGAGGGCATCCTTCACCTTAAAACAGCTACGTGTACTGACCATAGTTTTCTCCACAGTAAGGCTCTGAGGGTATCCTTCACCTTAAAACAGCTAAGTGTACTGACCGTAGTTTTCTAAGCAGTAAAGCTCCGAGGGTATCCTTCACCTTAGAACAGCTAAGTGTACTGACCATAGTTTTCTCCACAGTAAGGCTCTGAGGGTATCCTTCACCTTAGAACAGCTAAGTGTACTGACCATAGTTTTCTAAGCAGTAAAGCTCCGAGGGTATCCTTCACCTCAGAACAGCTAAGTGTACTGACCGTAGTTTTCTAAGCAGTAAAGCTCCGAGGGCATCCTTCACCTCAGAACAGCTAAGTGTACTGACCGTAGTTTTCTAAGCAGTAAAGCTCTGAGGGTATCCTTCTTAGAACAGCTAAGTGTACTGACCGTAGTTCTCCAGTCCCTGGAGAACATTCATGTAGGCTCGAACCCCATTCAGCAGCTCTGAAGGCTTGGCGATTTCTGTGGTCTCTGGGTTGTACATCATCATACCCACCAGCGCCCTGTGCAAAAGGAAAACAAATAGCGTACTTTGCTATTGCTATATTAGTGTCTAGCTTGCCACAAAAAAACAACAACAGAATGCTGTATGTGACTTTCAAGAAACATAGTGTGTCAAAGCCCCCAGTGTTTTTTTTTTTCTCCTTAATTTTTCCCAGTCTATATATGCTTTTGTTTACCTTTCAAAGCGGACTTTTCTCCATCATTTTCATACGATTTCTCGTGGGTTCTTTTTAGTGTGCTCATTTACCATTCATTCTCCATTTACCACATGCTGTTAGCAATAGCTTTAACTGTAATTAAAAAAAAAATCTTTAAAAATCATTGAAAAAGAACACACACACACACACACACACACACACACACACACACACACACACACATATACACACACTCATGCACAATCTATATGTACCAGTCCAAAAGTCATTACCAAATCTCTTGAATGTTGGTTTGAACACATTACTGATCAGTAATAAAATTCATACAACTGCAATGAATTTTGAGAGCAAAAAATTTAGGGAGTTTCATGATTGTAAGAGGAATCACTACCATTCTAGTTCAGATACCTATACCATCCGAACATTGTCATCTCCATAAAATAAAAGAATAAATCAACGTTGTATTTGTCCATCTGCCTGTACAACAATCTACGCACTGGGGGTGATTCTACCAGCTATCTAGAAGAGGTTCAGCACCGAGATGAGGCATTTTCATTCGGTAGCTTTTATTCCCCATTTGCAAAGTGCTACTAAATGAGGAAAATCATCATAGTTCAAGTGACGGGTCACAACAGTCAGCAACACACAGACAGGCACATGCACATCAAGTGACATCCACACTTGAGATTTACGCAAAAATGTGAAGCAATTTGGACTTGTAGTTTTGTGTGTGTGTGTGTGTGTGTGTGTGTGTGTGTGTGTGTGTGTGTGTGTGTGTGTGTGTGTTTGTGTGTGTGTGTTTCTTTTAAATAGTACCCTAGTTTTTCAAGCCCCTTTTCAAAAATTAGTCAAGAAGTTAGGTACATTTTGCTCCAAGCGACTTGATAGCAAAAAGGTTCTCGAGTTGGCCATGATGTAAGTTGAGTATGATAACCTTTGAGTTTGAGCCCCATTGAAATGCTGGGAACAGAGGTCCAGTCAAGCCTGAAGCATTCCCTGTGAGGACTGCCTATCCTACCAAATACAGGATTTCCTGCAACATTTTCATCAGTCTATGCCAAAGCTGCCCCACAGTGCTACAGTATGAAATGTGAAAGCTGGTTTTTCTGGCGGTCATCACCGACAGGTTCCGCTGTCCAGCGGCTCAACTCACTTGTTGAAGCGCGCCTCCAGGTGCTGCAGGAAGAACTCGCGGGGGATGAAGCCGTGCTCCCACACCTGGATGACGTTGCAGTAGTTGATGGCGTAACACAGCTCCGTCAGAGCCATGTGCAGCTTGTCCATTCTAACGACACCAACAGTACAGTGCACCCCTTCTTTTCTCTAAAATACATCTGTCTGTACAACAATAACAACATAATTCTTCCATCCTAAACAGAAAAAAAAACACCAGGAACAGACCAGTCTGTCCACCTTGAACACAAAAAAAACAACAACATACAACTAGAGGGCTCGTTCTAAAATAACAACAAACTGGCAACCCTGAACACAAACAAAAACATAAACAATAATACATCAGTTCGTCAATCCTGAAATGAACATCCTACAAGAACACAGCGCGTTCATCCTGAATGGACAAAATGACGATAACGAAAACAAAAAGAAAGTCTGCCTATCGCGGAGAAAAATCACAACATACAAAGACACAGTCTGTTCATTCTGAACAGAATAAACAACAAACAACAACACAGCCTGTTCATTCTGAACATAAATAACAACATACAACAACACAGTCTGTTCATTCTGAACATAAATAACAACATACAACAACACAGTCTGTTCATTCTGAACATAAATAACAACATACAACGACTCAGCTGTCCATTCTGAACATAAATAACAACATACAACAACACAGTCTGTTCATTCTGAACAGAAATAACAACATACAACAACACAGCTGTTCATTCTGAACATAAATAACAACATACAAGAACACAGTCTGTTCATTCTGAACAGAAATAACAACATACAACAACACAGCTGTTCATTCTGAACAGAAATAACAACATACAATAACACAGCTGTTCATTCTGAACATAAATAACAACATACAACAACACAGTCTGCTCATTCTGAACATAAATAACAACATACAACAACACAGCTGTCCATTCTGAACAGAATAAACAACATACAACAACAGCACAGTGTTCATTCCAAACACAAATAACAACGAGCAAAAACAAAACAGCCTGTCTGTCTTGAACAAAAATAACAACAAATATCAAAACGACAATACAATTTGTCCACCCTCCACAGAAATAACAACAACAAAAGTAACGGAACAGATTTTTTATCCTGAACAAAAATAATAAGATACAAACATCGACAACAAACGGAAATAAACATTTTGTTCATCCTGAACAAACATAGAGGTTATCAATACAACTACAAAAACAACAGCAACAAATTCCTGATGGGAACTCTCTATACTGGAAGAAGAAGCAGGAAAAGGTCTATGTGTGCACAATGCATAGAAAAGTTGCAGATGATGTGCTGCAGCTATAGGCTACTGCGTAAGAAGGTCTGCACATCTCTGAAGATATTCCCAGAAAATGTTCACATCAACATGTTTTCCATCGACCCTCCTCACCTCCCAAAATTCATATATACATGACGCCATAAGAATGACGCAAAAAAAAAAATCAAGAAATAGATGCGCAGTCATCCCCATCAACTTAAAAAAAGAAACAAAAAGCAGTATGCTGACCTGCACCCCAATACAAAAAGAAAGACCAAAAACTTTATCAATGATGTCAATGATACAGCCACTGTCTCCTTGCCAAGAGGAGAGCACCTACCTCGTGAAGACCTCCCTGTTCTTGCGGACACTCTCGAGGCCTGGCTTCTCTGGCTCCTTCTCCTTCTTCTCCCTCTCCTTCTTCTTCTTCTTCTGCACTTGGGCCAGAATGATAGTGGCACTGTGCTTGGGCAGCAGCTGAGACAGACAGCAGCAGCCTCAACACACATTCCCCTACTCACTTTCCTCCACCAACTATGGTCTGTATTACGGAATAACCATGCCCAGTCTCGCATTCTCATCAACGCTCAGCTATGTTCTGTTTTATGAAGTATGTACATTTCAGCCTACACTGTCCCTTCAATAAATGACTGTGATCTGTTTCATGAAATAAACACCCTCCATTCCACACTCTTCACTCTGCACAGCAATGTTCTGTGTTATAATATGAACAAGCTCCAACCTGTTTATGATCTGTTTCATGAAATAAACATCCTGCATCTCACATGTCCACTATGCACTGCAAGGATTTGTTTAATGAAATAAACATGCTCAATCTCACACTGTCCCCAACAAACAGCTATGGTCTGTTTCATGAAATATATAACACATTCCATCCCATACAATCCCCTGTATACAGCTATTATCTGTTTCATAAAATGGATGCCCTCAATCCCACACTATACTTTATAACTTGCTACGATCTGCTTCATAAAATCAACATGTTTCATTCCACACTTTCACCAATACACAGCCAACATTTGTTTTCATAATATAAATGATCCATCCCCAAAGTCACCCACATACAATTATGATATGTTTCATGGAATGAATATGCTTAACCGAGCTTTCACCTACATGAAGCTATGACCTCTTTCATAAGATGAACCTGCTCCATCCCACAGTCACCTGTATACAGCTGTGATCTGTTTCATCAATTGGCTTCATCCCCTTAAGTCACCTCCACCCAACGCTTTTACAAAAGGTACTTTGTAAAACTGCAAGATATGAACACTGCATTGTGCAATCAATAAACCAGTTTCACCGTCAAGATCACAGCACTACACTATACTGTTCAAGAACTCGGTCACTCTCGTTTCAAGAGTGGTTAGAGTAATGTAACTGATCTTGCAGTTCAAGCACTGTTTAAAAAAAAAAAGTGAGGTTAGACCAATACACCATGTTGTTCATGCTGTGTTCAATAAAATACATTTAAACTAACAGACTTTGCAGTTTATGTCATTGACTGACCTTGTTGTTCATGCACTGTTCAATGAAATCAAGCTAAACTGACTGATGTTGTTGTTCATGCATTGTTTATTAAAGTGAAATCAAATGGACTGATCTTGTTGTTCACTGATTGTCCAAACAAGTGAAGTCAGAGCGACTGACCTTGTAACTCAGCATGCACTGTTCCTCACAGATGGCGGTGATGACCTGGTTGACCTCCTCCGACATCTCTCGAAGGAACCAGTGGGCATACTGAACGCTTGTCGTGCCGATTGAATGGCGCTGATCAAATACACATTCCCACTTCTCATCACAATTCATATTCTACTGACATGCTTTTCAACAGAACATTTTTTAATCAAACAAAAAACAGAATACAGTCCGCAGAGTTCAAGGATGGACAAGAGAGGCAGTCTGTCTCTTTTGACTCATATGTATAATGTCCTTATTATAACTCCTAGCTAAATGGAAAGAAAACATTCCAATGAGCAGTGAGACAGCAAGTTACAACACTGAATCGAAAATAGCACAGCGCTGGCTAAGGGCCCACAACTCTCTTGTCCTGTTTGGGATTGCTACCCAGAGAACATTATGACACACATGTGCGAAAGGGGAGGGGAGGGAGGGCAATGCGAGAGGATTTAATAAGGAGGGGTGGGAGAGAGAATGGAGAGCGGAGGTAAAGGCTATCTATAGCTTAGTTCCACCTTCCCCTCGGAGGTGGCGAGGAATGTGCACCAGAAGCGAGCAAGTTCACAGGAGTTTGTTTACATCGCTGAAACCCAGCCAACCAACCAGAGCCTTTTCTGGGGTGTGAAACTAGCACAGTGAAAAAAAAAAGTTACATCCTAAAGAGATCAGATCCTGACAAAGGTTACATTATGAAAAAGAAACAACGCACACAGTATACTACATGGCATCTTCACTACTGACATCTTTAAAACCAATTAGACTAAGCTGTGTTTGGTGCGCTAATAATTCTCTTAATCTGTTGACCCCACACTGAGGGATGTTACAGCCCCTCAGTGATGATCTGATATGTCGATCTCCGCCTATCACAAGGATGTTACATGTTGATGACCTGATCTGTCTGACCCATCCTTTCACAGAAATGTTACGGTTCTTCTCTGACGACCTGAACGTAACCAATCAACAACAACAAAAATGCATACAGAATTTCCAGACCAAGAAAACAGATAAATCGACCTAAAACAGAACAAAAAACAGATAAATTATTCACAAAGGCAGAAAGACAGTGGATAACAGCAAAAAAACAACCAAAAAAAACAAAAAAAACACCCTTTTTCTTTAAAGTCAAGAGTAAAAAAAAAAGGTAAAAAGAGACAAGGAGACTAAAAAAAAAGAAGAAATGACCAGTACAAATTTTCGAGAAGGCAGGAATACACCTTATACTGAAAGAACACCACGCATCTTCACAGGCGGGACACATGAATAAAACAAATACATAAGTAAACAACGAGTAAATATTTCTTTTAAAACGGTACTAGCAGAAATCCCCAAACCCTAGCATTTTTCTCAAGCAGAAAACGACAAGCCATGGCACGTCAGCACGCGCGCGCAGAATAAGAAGATAAGGAGACAAGGTCGACCGACTTACCTCCTCTGGACACAGCTCGTGGGTGGCGTTCATGAAGTGTGCACAGATCATGGGGAAGATGATGGAGAATCGGTGTTGAGCCGGGAACTCCATGCACTGTTTGAACTGGTGCTCAAACAGGTTGGTGTAGAAACTGTTGACACACCAAAACACAATGCAACACATGGCTCAAACAGGTTGGTGTAGAAACTGTTAACACACCAAAACACAATGCAACACATGGCTCAAACAGGTTGGTGTAGAAACTGTTAACACACCAAAACACAATGCAACACATGGCGCATACAGGTTGGTGTAGAAACTGTTAACACACCAAAACACAATACAACACATGGCTCAAACAGGTTGGTGTAGAAACTGTTAACACACCAAAACACAATACAACACATGGCTCAAAGAGGTTGGTGTAGAAACTGTTAACACACCAAAACACAATACAACACACGGCTCAAAGAGGTTGGTGTAGAAATTGTTAACACAACACACGGCTCAAACAGGTCGGTGCATAAACTATTAACACAACACAACACATCATGACACCCTGCTCAAACTGGATGATATGAAAACTGTGAACATGCACACCATGACAGGACTATAATATACTCAAGCAAAGGATAATGCAGTAAACAGAACAACAAAAATATTAACAACACAGTTCATAGTACTTATCGGCAATTTTGTCCAGGTAATTAACCATAATATAACAACAACAATATAGACAACACAGATCACCACACCTGCTGATAATCTTGTCCAGGTAGCCAACCATGTAACAACAACAATATTAACGATAAGCAGCACATTTCACAACATTTATTGATAATGTTATCCAGGTACAGCACAGTTCACAACATTTATTGATAATGTTATACAGGTATAGCACAGTTCACAACATTTATTAATAACGTTATCCAGGTATAGCACAGTTCACAACATTTATTAATAACGTTATCCAGGTATAGCACAGTTCACAACATTTATTGACAATGTTATCCAGGTATAGCACAGTTCACAACATTTATTGATAATTTTATCCAAGTATAGCATGATTCACAACATTTATTGATAATCATGTTATCCAGGTATAGCACAGTTCACAACATTTATTGATAACGTTATCTGGTATAGCACAGTTAACAACATTTATTGATAATGTTATCCAGGTACAGCACAGTTCACAGCATTTATTGATAATGTTATCCAGGTATAGCACAGTTCACAACATTTACTGATAATGGGGGGTGGGGGGAAGGGAGGGAAGGAGGAGGGGGAGGGGGGTGGGCAGAAAAAAAATCTGACAAAAGACTTTCAAGCCAGATGACAAACTGAAAAGTGGTCAACTGTCACATCCTGAAAAAAAAGGCTACATCTTAAAAGCAACAAACAACAAGAACGCTTAATGACACAGTAACTAAACTATGGACGTCCTTGTGGCATATAACACAAGGGCGTGCTTACAGCACCAGCCATTACGACAACAGCAATCACCATCATCATCATCAGACCACCACACTCACCCACCATTTTATCTTAGTAGTCAACTAACTTCCCTGTACCAGAGACAGACAGAGAAGAGCAGAGAGGGGACGGACTGACCAGTAGACGGACAGGTCGCCACACTCGTTGATCATCTCGTCCAGGTAGTCAACCATCTTGGTGTGGAAGATGACTGTGTTCATGTGTTTGCCCAAGTCCTGGTGGTCCCGTAGCACCAGGCCAGCCTTGCTCACACTGGTGTAGGCCTGAACAGCATCGTCATCATCGTTGTTGTCATTGCCATCATCATTATTATCATTATCATTATCATCGTCATCGTCATTGTCGTCATCATCATCATCATCATGGTCTTCATCTTCATCATCTTCATCACCATCGTCATCATCATCATGATGGTCTTCATCTTCATCATCATCATCACCATCGTCATCATCATCATTATTATCATTATCATCGTCATTGTCGTCGTCGTCATCGTCATCATCATCATCATCATCATCATCGTCATCGTCATCATCATCATCATCATCATCATCATGATGGTCTTCATCTTCACCATCACCATCGTCATCATCATCATCATGGTCTTCATCTTCATCATCATCATCATTACCATCGTCATCATCATCGTCATCATGATGATGGTCTTCATCTTCATCATCATCATCACCATCGTCTTCATTATCATCATCACCATCATCATCATCATCGTCATCATCATCATCAAAATCATCTCAACCATCAGTATCATCCAGGTAGCCTACCGTCTTGGTGTGAAAGATGACCATATTCATATGTTTGTCCAAATCCTATTGGTCACAATGTAACAGACCTGCTTTTCATTTAACGCCTACCTTGCGCTGAAGAGATCTAAACTAAGTGACAAATTCGTTCATTTTCATTGTCCTATTTGTTTGTGTCTTGCCTGAAGAAGACCTATGAGGTTGAAACGCGTCGTGTTTTGTCTTGTGACTCGTTTGTCCACGTTTCTCTTGGCGGTTAGCTAACATTTATTTAAGATTTGATTAGATTTCCGCATGCAGTCATCTCACTTTGCAACTAGACCTGCTTTACTGACACTGGGGTTCACCCAAGCAATATTACTATCCCACATGAATTGTCCTATCCATCCATCAACACCATCGTTCAGCCAGGCCCAGTCAAACTTGTAGCCATGTTTTCTAAAAATTTCTTCAATTTCAAGATCATTTGTATGCTGCAGAATCTTCATGATGGTTCCAATTTGTCTCTTTTTTTTTCTTTTTTTTTTTGGCAGCCTGGTTTCCTAAAGCTGGCCAATAAAAATGAAGATTACAGACATCAGCCAAGGGAATGCACCATGCATATGAACTGGTATTCTACACATCCTTACATGATCACTGTCAAGTTGAGAGTGTCTATATGCATGCATGTATACATGTATGTGTGTGAATATGTGTGTGTGTGTGTGTGTGTGTGTGTGTGTGTGTGTGTGTGTGTGTGTGTGTGTGTGTGTGTGTAAAGTAGTTTTCAAATCGTTTTCACATTCGTGGACCACTGTGACATGCTCTCCTGGTAGAAAATCCAATATAGAACAGAAAGGGGAGGCCTCTGTTTTAAATTAACTCACCAAATTTGTAATTACTGACCTTGTAACTCAAACTTAAACCAAAAAAAGTTTGGTAATCCCTTCAAATTGACCAAAACTGACAAATTTAGGAAAGAAAAAAAAAAAAAGTGAAATTATATAGGAGAGAAAAATTGACAGGTCTAAGTTTCATGTATGTGTTAGCGTGAATAGCTCACGGGGAATATCGTAGCTTCCTCTGAGGAGCAATTCACCTGTTTGCACTCACATAGTGCCACCCAGATGGAAATTATTGTCTTACCCTATGAACATGTTTCACAGCCTAAGCTTTTCTGCGGCAGATGAGAAGAAGAAAACAAAAAGAAGGAAAGGGGAAAAAAAAAAAACAAAGGTGAAAAATAAAAGAAAGAAAAGAAATGAAAAGTGAAGAAAAGAAAGACAATGACACAAACATCTCAGACAAATTTTACACACCTGCAGCCTAAACCAATCCAGACGGAATCCTCGGAAATCAAACAGTTCGTTGTCTTCCACTGAAACAAGAAATCAAAATTCTTTTTTTTTTTTTCTTTTTTTTTTTTTTTCAGAAATCATAGTTCTGGATTCTGACTAATACAACAGGGAATCAAACAGTTCTATATCTTTGGCTAACACAACAAGAAACCACCGTTCCTGTTTTCTACTGACACAAGAACTGGAAATCAAACTGTTCTTTATTTTACGGTAATACAACAACAGAAAATTAAATAATCCGCTGAAACAGCCACAGGAAATCAAATCCTTGTCTTCCACTGAAACAAACAGCAGGAAATTGCACAGTTTGTCTTCTGCTAAAACAGGAAATCAAACCATTGTCTTCCACCGAAGTTACAACAGGAAATTACAGTCTGTCTTCCACTGAAACAACGGGAAACAGAATCATTTTCTTTTACTTAAACAACAGGAAACCAAACGGTTGTCTTCCATTTAAACAACAACTAGAAATCTGACAGTTTGTGTTCTCTTCATTTCAAGCATACAGTTTTCAAAGCACTCAACATAACTTTTTGGGGAGTGTTGAGTTCCTTAATTCATTTGTTTATCAATAGTTCTGTGACTCATTTGTTTATCAATAGACATCACCAGACTTTTTCTAAGTTCCACTATTCTTTTTCAAAAGACGCTGGTACGCTTTGTCAAAATTGTCCAATTCATTTCTATTCTAATTACAATGCGAACAAAAGAAAAACAAGATCACAGACACACATGAGCCAACCCCAAGAAAAACACGATGTTGTCGCTCCCTCACCTTCCCCTGTACACATCCACATTGTCCGAAAGACATAGGCACTATCATGTTTTAGAACATAATGACTGACCACTCTTTATCCTGTTAATAGACAAGGGACTCGATGACTGACAATCCCTATGATCATCTTGTTAATAGACAGTGACACGATGACTGACAATCCCTATCCTCATCTTGTTAATAGACAGCAACACAATGACTGACAATCCCTATCCTCATATTGTTGATAGACAGGGACACAATGACTGACAATCCCTATCCTCATCTTGTTAATAGACAGCGACACGATGACTGACAATCCCTATGCTCTTCTTGTTGATAGACAGGGACACGATGACTGTCAATCCCTATGCTCTTCTTGTTGATAGACAGGGACACGATGACTGTCAATCCCTATGCTCTTCTTGTTGATAGACAGGGACACGATGACTGACAATCCCTATCCTCATCTTGTTAATAGACAGCGACACAATGACTGACAATCCCTATGCTCTTCTTGTTGAGAGACAGGACACGATGACTGACAATCCCTATGCTCTTCTTGTTGAGAGACAGGACACGATGACTGACAATCCCTATGCTCTTTTCTTGTTGATACACAGGGACATGATGACTGACAATCCCAATGCTCTTCTTGTTGATAGACAGGGACACGATGACTGACAATCCCAATGCTCTTCTTGTTGATAGACAGGGACACGATGACTGTCAATCCCAATGCTCTTCTTGTTGAGAGACAGGACACGATGACTGACAATCCCTATGCTCTTCTTGTTGAGAGACAGGACACGATAACTGACAATCCCTATGCTCATCTTGTTGATAGACAGGGTCATGATGACTGACTGTCCCAATTCTCACCTTGTTTGACGGACAGGGACACCATGGTGTTGTAGAATGAGGACAGAATGACAGACTCATCCTCTGGTACCATGGAAATGCTCTGTTGCCAACAAATCATTAACATTACACACTATTAAGAAGATAAGATAATGTTGCTTATAGCCCAGCCGACCGCAAAGGGCCACATCAGGGCTGTGCACTATTAAGAAAATAATTGTGATATCAAAAGTGAAAAATACCAAACAATTGTTTATTAACTCATAGATAGTATTTACAAAACAATCATGACATCAAAAGTGAAAAATACCAAATTACTGATCACTGACTCATACACACTATTTTCTAAACAATCATGATATCAAAAGAAAAAACAACAAATAATTGTTCATTCACACACAGACACTATTTAAAAAAACCCAACAACCATGATATTAAAAGAAAAAAATACCTAATAATTGCTCATCTAAATCTTTAATTACAGGGTCTCTACTCACAAACATATTACCTAACATTTCAATTTCTATTCTGGCCAACTGTGCTTGTCCTTTACCAGGCAGCTACAGTTCCACCCTCTACCGTCCGTTTTCAGTGACCCTCTATTTCATTTCCTTTATCAGTTGTTTTGGAACCTTTGAGCATTAATACCTACCGTCTGAGGATAAAAGCTCTGACAGAAGTGGCCTCTGTCTCCAAAGTTTATAATTCACCTCTTACCAGTTTTAATATATTATTTTTCAGTTTGTGTTATATGTAACTATGAATGACAGCAACACCTGACCATCGAATCAGCATGACTGGACTCTATGTGTCACTGAATGGAAGACAACACTTTAGACCGTATGGGTACACCTGTACTCTCTTGAATCTTCAGCAGCAATATTTAGATGATGAAGAAGTGGGGAGTCTGATTGAGATAATGGTTAGATTTAGGGTTTACTGAGTGAAGTTGAGTGACCACTTTGGTGGGTTTTCAACATAAAAAAACACCCAAACATACAAATTCACAAATTATTATTAGACATTCTTGCAAACGAAAATGAGTTTCAAAAGTTCAGATGATGTTCATTTTGTGGTCTGTAAAAGTAGTCTGGTCAGACAGAAAATCTCAAAAACATTTTCATGAATTTGCTCAGTACAAGTCTTACCCCAAACCTCTGAAGAAACACTTGGATTCTGCAAAACCTTCATAGTCTTGTAACCTCATTACTTGGCGTTTTTTTTTTACTGTCTGTTTTGCTTTATGTGGTATACCTTCACGTCAGTGAATAACACTGGCGGTTTTTTTTCTATGCAACATTACCTCGCTCTTTCTTTTACAGATAAATGCCGGTGAGGGATCACAAAGTCGGTCACAAACTTCAGACACTCATGAAACTGACACATCCATATCAAACTACAGCCACTCCAATATTTCTATACAACACGGTGGGATTCTGACTTGTTTCTTAAAATAAAATTAAGAAAAACGACCCCCCCCCCCCCCCAATCATCAGGATGATTATCTATCTGACAATTTGTGGACCTTTTTGCTCAAATAACTTTAAGTGGTCAAAAGCTGCTATGACCAGCTAATCTGTTCATGTTAACCAAAATTTCTACACAATCATTTTCAGGAAAACAACACTTGACTGTATAGTCACATACTATAGTATTTAATTAGTCTGGATGTTTGGAGAAGCACAAAATCAATCAGAATAATATTAGGAAAGTATCAGGTCCAACTAATCCATTGATCCTAACCATCAATTTGACACAACTGCTTTTGGGGTGTACCGAACTCAACTACACTGGGGGCCAGAATAGCTCAGTTGGTAAAGCGCCGGACTCGTAATCTTGGTGATCCTGGGGTTGCGGCTTTGAATCTTCGCCGGGCTGTTTCGGTACAGGGGGATTTTTCCCTTGGTGTTAACATTGGTTTTGACTCCTTTTCCCATACAGTCCTTCGAATGAGACTATAAATCGAGGTTCCGTGTGTGAACGCACGCACAACATCTTGCACACACGTAAAATCCCATCACCAACTTTTGGAAGAGAAGGCCAGTTTAGCCGTTGGTATGGATGACATGTCACACGTAGCATGCACACTGCGTGAGAAATGGAAAGAATGAAGGAAGTAAGGAAATTGAGTGAACGATATTGAACGATCTTGACTGGATGACACGGGAAATGACTGAATGAAGTGCCAGCTGGCAGCTCTTCAGTCGGCACTACCCAGGTAGGCAGCCCGTTGTGTAAACGAGTGTGGATTGTAAAGCGCTTAGAGCTTGGTCTCTAGCCGAGAATAGGCGCTATATAAATATTCATTATTATTATTATGATTATTATTATATTGTCATAATATGACTTGATACAAAGACACGAGTGCATGAACACACACACACACACACACAAAAGCATGCACACACACACATACACAAAATCATACACACACACACACACACACACACACACACACACGAGAACTAACCTGAATGATGGAGTTGAGGCAGACAGCATCGTAGTTGGACAGGTACTGCACATAGTACCTCTGCATGACCTGGTTATACTTCTTCACCAGACCTGCACAAACAGCCTCTGATTGTACAGCCCATAAAACCTCCACCTGTTCTGCACATAGTACCCCAAAATGTACATCACACAGAACCGAACAGAATGATGCAAAAGTGGTTCCAGATGTGAAATCTAAAAAGTTAATCTTAAAAAGTTTAAGCAGTACATCCATCAAACATGAACAAATGAACCACAAGACAAAAAAGGATGCACCCCGACCTCTCAGGTCTTCTTCAGGCAAGGTAAACAACACTCAGGACAAGAGAAATGAAGAACGAGCAATCAGTTATCTCGTCAAAATCGGCGCAAGAAGACCTACGAGGTCAGGGCATGTCGTGTTTTGTCACGTGATTCTTTTGTTCGTGTTTGGCGGATGTATTACTTAAACTTTTCACAATTTGTTTAAATTTCTGCTTGCATTCGCCTCACTTTGCGACTACTTAGAAGTTAGTTTAAAACGTCAGTATGAATGAAATCAGCTTGAAGCTTTGCTAAAAACTCGCTGTTGACCTGTCCAGTTCTGTTCCCAGCCTGAAAGGAGCACTGTCCTTTCGTCAATGAAGTAAAACTGTCTCTGAGAGTAGCAGTCCACCGAAGGATGAATATCCAACACAGTGGGCGCAGGATGTTCTCAATGGAGATCTTTTTAGAACAGGAGGGGGGGGGGAGGGGGGGGAATCCATGCTTGATGTTTCCTGCTTCGCCACAACATTTCCCTCTTTGAAGGAATTAAAAAATCAAAGCAAACAATCAGACACATTCCAGGAATTTTTGGAACAACCTTGGACAAAATGCAAGTTTCCAGGACTTTGGAGGGTCTTTGAAATGGAGATTTCAAAACTCCAGGTCTATCAGAGACCTGGAGAGACCTGAAGAATCTCACTTTCGCCATTTTTTTCTGTCGGCCACTCTGCCGATACACACCGCTAACATATCTGCCCGTGATCATTGACTACACCTTCCACATCCTTTCTTCCAACCCTGACGTGTCATACCTCTCAACTCCTCCATGTAGAACAAGAGCTCTGGCAACTGCCGGTCATGGAAGTCTTCCTGTGGCAGGCGCACGTTGTGTCGACGTGACGGAGGGTTGGCAACATGTCGCAGCACCCAGTGGACCTCATCCTGGGCCATGGAGAGTGCTTTGAACACGTACAGCGCCTGAACACACAAGAAGACTTTGTCAGACAGAATATGCACACGGTCTGAAACCATAGGAATACTTTGTCACACAGCATTATGTACACAGCATAAAACAACAACACAGAAACACATGGTCACAAAGGAACATATACATAGCAAAAAAACACAGGAAGACTTGGTCAAACAAGAACATGTACACAGCATGGAAACACACAAACACTTTGTCACACAGGAACATGTACAAAGCACAAAAAAACACAGAAAGACTTGGTCATACAGAAACATGTACAGAGCATGAAATCACGGGAACACTTTGTCACACAGAAACATGTACATGTCCGAAAACATGGAAACACTTTGTAATACAGGAACATGTACACAGCACAACAACACAAAAAACACTTTGTGATACAGGAACATGTACACAGCACAACAACACAAAAAACACTTTGTGATACAGGAACATGTACACAGCACAACAACACAAAAAACACTTTGTGATACAGGAACATGTACACAGCACGAAAACATGGAAACACTTTGTGATACACAAACATGTACACAGCACAACAACACAAAAAACACTTTGTGATACAGGAACATGTACACAGCACAACACAAAAAACACTTTGTGATACAGGAACATGTACACAGCACGAAAACACAAAAAACACTTTGTGATACAGGAACATGTACACAGCACGAAAACACAAAAAACACTTTGTGATACAGGAACATGTACAAACACAAAGAACACTTTGCAACAATGAGAATGTACATGGTCTGCAAACACAGGTAATTTTGTCAGACATGAACAAGCCAAGCCAATGTTTACTACTAAAATGGCATTAAAAATAAACATTACGCAAATCACAACCAGTTGATTGCATAAATATTCAATACTATGATACCTGCACCAAAAAATATCCCCCAAAATCATGCATGCATGAATCAAATCAATGTTTAAAAAAATGACTGTCGACACGACCAGCTGTTAAGAATATTTGAAAATTCTATGATCAGCCATGTGGTAATTTCCAGGGTGCCGTAAAACAACAGCTCATGGTAATCCTTTCTTCAGAGTGCTGCGAGACTCCAGCTCAAGGTGATACAATTTTTAGGGTGTTGTACAACTAAAGCTTCAGCAAATGCATAAAGTAATGAGAACAATGTGCGCAGGCAAGAAATGATGTGAACTATTCTACTGCACTCATGTAATATGATGTAAACAAAACAAAAATTGGAAAAACTACACATAGATTTTTTTATTTTTTCATTTTCATTGCAAATATATACACATCATCTGGACAAAATCTTCTCGACCGTCAAGCACATCTCAACTGATACGACATTTTCTTGAAGTTCATGTCCCCTAAGCTGATATGAGATCATGAACAGCCTTATTAGGCCACGAACTCATAAGACAACTTCACGAGAATCATGGGAAGGACGGCTTACCTTTGGTCCCAACAGTCCTGGCTCCTCGGTGAACACCAGAGTTAGCTGTCGCAGAGTAGTGCGCAGAAACTTCCGCCGTTCGCGGTGAATTCCTGACCTGCATACATGGGAGAGAACTCACACATCCAGCTCTCAGACTAGTTTACCCTTGAATTACCAAAAAAGTGTATTTTCAGCAAAGAATGTGCACAAATCTTCCAATATTTTTGGAAAAACCTTGGGAAGAGATGTGTGCATCTCCCTTCCACATTTTTGAAAAAGCAGCAGGGGTGGGAGATGTGTCATTTTCTTCAGTTACCACTTAGCAGAGGTAACGTAGAGGTATACCTGGTCCTGTTCTTCCCACACAATTTACTTCCAAACTTGATTCATCAGTGCACTTTGGAACACATTCACACCCTCTCACCATTTTTCCCCTCCCCTCAACAATTCACAGCCTAAAAGTCATCATTTTTGTTTGTATGTATCAGCATGGTGTTGAAGAAGCAGACACATTTAAAACATGATTTCCCATGTGAGAATGGACAAGAGTTGTTGCTCTTTGGTGAAACCCACCACACCACTATGGTTAAAGTCCACAGGTGCATTTACAGCAAAAGAACTTTGTCTCTATATTTTTTTTTTTTTTTTTTCAGTTCGTCATACTCTAATATCATCTCCAAACATGTGCACAAATCATACTGATAAACAGGTATGAACTCTACATTGAAAATGTCACATGGAAATTCACAGTGCATTTCGTCATCAGCAAACAAAAAATAGTGGCGAACAAAACATGGCGACAACTATCAACAGACTGCGAGACGGACTTGACAAATATTGACAATCATCACAACAGGCTGTAAAATGGACCTGTCAAAGGGTAATGATCGTCATCACAAACTACGAGATGGACTTGACAAATGGTGACATCATCACCACAGACTATGAAACTGACTTGACAAATGGCGACAATTATGACAACGGACTGCAGGAGATGATT
>CM031616.1:43932569-43942569 GCA_018398815.1 Conus ventricosus | reverse complement strand
CGCAGGTCTCTGCTGTCAACACACGCTGTCACTTCTTCAGAACGCTGTAAAGGTAGGTGTTGGAAATGCCTTCAAGTAAGAAGTGACCATCTACAAAGGCGCCTGTGAGCATCAACTGTAAAGTTAGTTACCCACCTTGCGCCTAATTCAACAAAGTGTTCTTCATTTTCATTGTCCTGAGTGTTGTGTATCTTGCCTGAAGAAGACCTATGAGGTCGAAATGCGTCGTGTTTTGTCTTATGATTCGTTTGTCTATGTTGTTCAGTCTGGTCATAATAATTACTTTAAAAAATGGACTCTAGATATAGACAACCAAAGATTTTCAAAACCCTGAAGGTTCCTTTCGAAATGGTGGTGATTTTTCACACTGCATACTTTTGGCAGGAGTGCTGGACCATATTTTTGTATGGTCTGTATTGTAAGTTGACTAACTGTCAGTTTGAGATGAGACATTCTTACAGAACTCTAATTTTGACTAGGTTTGTCTGATGTAGTTTTTACAAGTCACTCCTCCCAAAACAGAGGATTGTACCTTTAAATCTTCCCTTAGCCGCAATACCTAAGTTGGTAAAGCGTTGGATTTGTTATCTTTGTGATCCTGGCGTTACGGGTTCAAATCTCTGCTGGGTCTGGGCCATTTCTGTACTCGGTGATTTTTTTCCCTCAGCGTTAACATTGGTTCTGACTCCATTTCTCAAATAGTTCTTCAAATGAGACTATAAGCCGAGATTCCATGAGTGAATGCACGCATAACATCTTACACACACATAAAATCCCATCACCAACTTTCGGAAGAGAAGGCCGGTTAGGCTGTTAGTATGGATGACACAGTACACATAGCATGCACCCTGCGTGAGAAATTGAAAAAATGAAGGAAATAAGGAAATCGAGTGAGCAATACTGCCTGGATGACAAGGGAAACGACTGAATAAAGCGCCCGCAAGCAGGTCTTCAGTCGGCACAATCCAGGTAGGCAGCCCATTATGCACATGAGAGTGTGGATTGTCTGCACCTAGAACCTCTGGCAAAGTGCTTTATAAATGCTATGTTATCATTATTACTATTATCATTGTTACATCACAGTGATTTGTAGGTATCGGGGATGTCACAATCACCAACCATGTGCATTGCAGTGAGTGAGAGGCAATGTATGTGCCCGTTTGAGACCAGAAGTCTACATGTGATAAGTCACAATGTGTGTATAATCACTAAGACAAACAGAACAGAAGGAAAATGTAAATAAAAAAACATTGATTATTTTTTAAAATTTTCATCTGCAAAAGTGGGTTACTTGGGTGGATATGAAATCTGCTGTCCTTTCAGGGATCCCACTGAAGAACAGCAAAAACCACGGAAAGTCAAAGAGGGGGAAAGGGGAGGGAGTGGGTCCAGTGAGCATGTTCCCCCTCCCACAGGAAAACTTTGAAACTTGCTTTCTAACCGAAGCAATCTGATGCGAGTGGTGTGTCTTCCACCTTCAGGTCCAACCCCAATCAGGCCCATTTAATGGTTTTATCATACAGTTTTTGTCTGTCTCTTCCACTTTAGCTGCATCTTGCCGCCACATTACCTCAGAGCGACAATATTTCGCTTTCAACCAGGTTGACAAAATAGTGTTATTGCATTTAAAACAAGATCATCCAGCAACAGATTGATTATCAGGGGCATTGGACTTACAGTTTTCTGACTACTAACCCTGAAAAGAAGGTAAAAGAAAATGATTGAATTTATCACATACTACTCAATACCATGTCTGGGTTCTTACCATGGAATGACAGGTAGAATGAAACAATGATTATCGTCATATTTGGATGGTATCAAACCTGGCAACTTACCCTGGAGTGAGGGACAAATTCCTCAGCCAGTTTCTTCATGGGGGGATCGTAATCAAGGAACATCTGTCCCAGGCGTGGGTATACCTGGTCCCTGCACACACACACATGCATGCAAGTGCACACGCACACGCACACACACACACACACACGTGCACACGCACACGCACACACACACACACACGCACACACACACACACACACACACACACACACGCACACATGCTCGTGCACACACATACACACACACACACACACACACACTCATGCACACACACACACACACACACACACACACACACACACAACACACACACACACACACACACACACATACACACACGTCCTTAAAAGATCACATAAATGACTGTCACAGAGATCCATTGAGCAGTTCTTTTCCAGAATGACAAGTACTTGTCAAAAAAAAGTGTAAAGATATCAGCTGAGTGTGACATAGACCTGATCAGCAGTTTATAAGATACAAAGACTGACACAATACGAGTCAAAAACGAGGTCAGCAGAAAGCTACCTTAATTTACTCAGCAGTTTATACACTATGGAAACACTATGTATCTGAAACAGAAACTAACCAACATCCACTAATGAGTACTTTTTTTGCCAGAGAGCACAAGTGACTACTCCCATCTGGAGGGTACTACCACATCAGTCCAACGACAGTTCCCAGAAGCTTGCTGACATCAAGGACCAGGCGTATTTTCTGTCCTTTTTAAGGATCTAGTTATCCAGCATAGGCAACTAAAGTTCTCTCTCTTTTTTCTTTTCTTCTCCTTTTTTGTTGTTGCTTTATGTGTTTCTTCAAAACTCATTTATCGCTTAGTCATGCTTTGTTTACCTGCACCGTTTCATTTTCCACATAGATTTTTTTATTTTTCTAAATGGCTCATGATCTGAAATAGTATCTTCACACAATCTGTCAGTGACAAGCTCCCTATAAATTATGCTGCGTTATGGAAATGTTGTCTTTGTCATGCTCTCTATAATTAGATAACTTCTGTGTGGTGCTATCTATAGGTTGCACTGTCAGAGGAGTTGACCTACTGACCCCTTTCCCTGCAGGAACTCGTGGGCCACGTTGAAGAGAGCGATGACTGCTTTGCGGTCATCCACCTTACTGACCAGAATCATGATCGACACATAGGTGGCCACCAGCTCCAGATACATCTTCGTCAGGTCAAAGTTCAGCCGCTGCACACATTGCATTTCTTGGATGGTTATCAAACAACAAGCAAACAAAATTCAAGAGAAGGGTGGGGAAGGGGTGAACACTTCTGAAAGATTTCACAATTTTTTTCCCCCTCCATTTCAAGCCTGTAACCAGAACGGTTTACAAAATTGCGTGTTATTTCTAATCAAATGATATGACTGCGTCAAGGCTGTACTTCATGACTAAGAACCCACACAATACAGATCTGACATGGGCCCTAGCAGTTGGCTGGGCTATAAACAATATGAACGGTAAAAAAAAAACCACAAAGTAACATCAGTCGAATATGAAACTACAGTTTGCAAAGATAATCCAGTGAGCAAACAATCCAAAGCGTTTAGCATTCTCATAACTACGTTCCTTTCTGTTGTTTTTTTTTTAATTTGAATTTACACTAATTCTTCCTGCCTCCCCCCCCCCCCCCCCCTCCCCCCACCATTCCCCGACAGGTTTCATCTAACCACCCAGTTCCACACTGTCATCTCTTCTCCCCTGTTTTAGTACTCCCAGTTCTTAAAGAACAAGGAGTACTTTACAATGGGAACGAACAAATCGCTACTTCAGAGGCACACCGGTTCATCTCCAAAATGGCAGATTTGAGAAATGCCCACTTGAAGTTTTTAAACAATGGCAGAAGTCACACGAGTACTTCTATAGTCACATAACTCACAATGGTTCAAGTTCAAGTTGTAATGTATAAGTGCTGTTAGCAGCATCAAATAGTATTCAACAGAAAACATAAAAACACACATTTACACAAAATAGTCATTCCTTGCTTGAAAACTGCCTCGCAGGGCTCTTCATAATTTGGAGCAAACCAGACTTCTAGTAGTAAGCCTGGTGTAGCGCGCTCTTATCTGACAGTCCTAGCCTCTCCCCTCCCACATGGCAGAGCAGGCCATAAATCAGTGTAATGAGGAAGGCAGACGTTTTCGCTCTCCTGCTGCCAGCATATTTCACAGCAGGGAAGAGTATCAGCCAAGTGTACCGAGGTAGCCTACCCTCCCTTCCTTTCCTTAACATATCCTCTTTCTCAGCACAGTTGGTTAAAGCCGGATGTTCCGCTGTTGCTCCAAACACATAGGTAATCTTGCTCTGTGCCACAAGTGTTTTTTCGCTTTATCTCTGCTATTATGCAACATCACATCACCAGGTTTGGAGCTCTTGATAAGACCATGAAAAGACACACAATGCACCAAAAAACCCAAAACCCAAAATTTGGAGGTAATCTGGTGTGGCTCTAATGTAGCGAAATGCTGTCTGTGTGTCTGCGAGTGTGTCTGTGTGTGTCTGTCCATGGTCAAAATGTGCTCCACTCGCTCCAGACAAAACTTCTAGCCTGATCTTTCTGAAAATTTGTAGGTATGTTCATTATGGGTCACGGATGATGCCCAATGTTTTATTTTACCAGAATAGCCGTTACTAATGGCTATAAATGATAATTACTATTTAAAAAAAATCAAGTCCGATAAGGGGAATAACCACCGCACTGTCAAGTTTTTTTTCCTTCCACTAACTGGAAATTGTCTCCCCTTTTTGAAACGGCACTGGCAGTACGTTTATATGCCTTGCATCTTGTTCTGCTTGGCTTCATCTCTCCATCCTTTCACACTGTCCTCCCTGTCCCCTGTCTTCCTGACTGGTTTCACTTCCCTGCCCTTTCTTTCACCTGTTCACTGCACGTTTCGTACTCACAATGTCCAGAAAAGCCTGACAAGCATCAATGGTCGTCAGCAAATCCACCACGTGATCCTGCCCACAAACAACACAAAACATGATCCTACCACCAACTGAACACTAGCAAAAATGGTCTCCCCACCAATGAAACAGTAAGGTCATGATCTTGCCACCAATGGAACAGTAACAAACATGATCCTACCCATAACAAAATGGTAACACACGTGATCTACCGCCAATGAAATGATAACAAAACATGATCCTACCATCTGATGATGATGAATAGCATCCTACCACTAATCAAACAGTACAAACATTATCCTTCCATCAAATAATAACAATTATGATGTTATTTTGTGTGCTTGTCAGACATAAAATTATCCTATCATAGTAATTCAATAATTCTTGCATAATACCTAATGTGTAAAAATCTCTTAGTCTTAACTCATCTTTTATCGGAGCAATGGGCGACAGTTGCAAATCACTCTAGTAGTGAATAAAGTGTGAAGATTATATTGTAAATATTTGTGAAAACATTCATTAAATCATTTTCAGCCTTCATCATGCGGCGATATTTTCATGTATGGGACAGCAAAAAAAAAAAAAAAAAATTTCACCGACATTCGTCGCTTGACTGAGTTTAATCCTGATTGAACTTGCAATTGCTAATGACATGTAACTCTCACAATTTCACACACATGCACACACGCCACACACACACACACACACACACACACACATGCACGCACACACCACACACACACACACACACACACACACACACACACACACACACACACACACACGTGAACAAAACAGGGTATTCATCGCTTGACTGAGTTTAGTTTTCTGGATAGAACTTGCAATTGCTAACAACATGTGAACAAAACTGGTTAGTCATGTACACTCACTTTCTTACATACCTGTGACTCAATGACAAAAAATCCTGCTGTTAACACGAAGGTGACTGAAAGACTATTTCAGACTCTTACACAATACAGAATCAACACCACTTCAAAATTACAATATACAATGACTGCAGAAAATTCTGAATGCTAACCTTGAAGTACATGATGTCCAGAAAAGTGTAGTAATAGAGCGACAAGGACTTCATGATTTCGTTCTTCATGTTGTTGACCACCGTCAGCTGCAGACAGACCCACCAATCAAATTTAAGTCACGCTGTACACTGTTCCTGGCAGAATATTCCATTTACCAACAACTTAACGATATAAAAACAACTTAACTGTGTCAGAGGAAAAATCATTTTGATGGATATTCAAGTTATAAGATTATTACATGATGTGTTGCGTCCTGTGATTGGTTACTGATTAAGAAGACAGCATTTATGGCTTCTTCAAGACCAGGATGTTAGACGCCATTAGACCTGCAACCACAGGTCTCAAACACCGACAGCATCAAGTAAAGCCATCAAATAAATTATTCCATTTATGCAAAATATCAGGAAAAGAATATTCTTGCCAATCTTGACAGTCGTCTCCTCTGATGTAAACTATTAAACTCAATGTTCATTATGAATCATTACATGCAGATTGAAGGCTGAGTGGTTTGAGGACAACTTTACAGTCATGAGGATGAGCTGGTTACTGAGTCATAGACATATAGAAGTTCCATGACCGAGGCTTTGTGACTATAATTATAGTGATAGTAACAATTCCAATCTTTTTCAATGATTGGAACTAAACATTAAGATTTGAACTTTCTAACCTCTTCCTGCGCTTCAGACTGGCAAGTATGTACATCTTTAGCCTGGTACATTTCTATGTGGATAAACACTGTACGTCCTAACCACACATGCTGCCTGACTTTCACACAGCATTGCGCAGATGCAGTTTCTAGCCCACCACAGTCAATGTAAGTTATTTCCCTTGTGTGTCTTCTTGTGGCTCAAATGGACAATGAAAGTTGAAACAGGCAATCCTCTTAATTTGGACTTCATCAAATAAAAAACTTTAATCCACACACCAACATCCACATTTTGGAAATGAGTTCTTTCATTTGTTTCTTGTTGTTTTCTTCTCCGTTTCGCGCATGATGCCCCCCCCCCCCCCCCCCCCCTTTGTTTTTTTCATCATAAAAAAGTCATGGACATGTAAACCATTGATGTCTTTCTTCCTTAACCTTTACCAGCCGAGTCGTGACAAAAGTGGACGACAGGATTTCTCTCCCTTGAGGCGAGTCGTCCAAGTCCGGATGACGGACAGACAGCATTACAGTCTGCCGTGTCGTCCACAATCAGACGACGGGAACATAGAAATTCCTACACTTTCCATGAAATGGTCCAAGGGAAATAAGCTCTGTAACTAGTCTTGGGGATGTTGGAACGAGTTGTCGACCATACTTTCAGTGGCCTATTGTGAACTTGGCTGACCCCAAGAGCTTTGAAACAAAGCAAGTGTGGCACGGCACGTATTTCCTGTGTGAGAAATGTCGGTCAGGCAAAGGGGTGGTAGCAATTTCTCGCTCAATGAAGCGCTTGAAATCGTATTACAAAGTGGATCTGGTGATGAGGGGAGTTGAGTGTTTGTTCTTTCCTGTGACACCTAACACAAGACTGTCAGTTGTTGTAGAGCTACCGTAAAAATAAATTAGAAAGTGGCCAAATCTGTGCGTCAGTAGGGAATGAGCGCTGTGTGCGCGCGTGCGGCACCAGGGAATCGTGCCGTCGTGCCCGTGTAGGCTGGAATGAATTAATGTGATTTGTTTCATTTTGCCTTGTTCAGCCTTCACATGTGAATGGGAGATAATGAACAGGAGGCTGCGTTTGTAAGGCAGATATGTATACATTGGGCCTGATGAGGTTTTTTTTCCGTTTTTTTTTTTTTTTGGGGGGGGGGGGGGGGGGGGGGGGGGGGGGGTCCATTTTGAACCTGTTTCTTTCAATTAATTTGTATTTTTGGGGGGACTATTTTCATTACCCATGAATTTACTTTTTTAGGCTGAAAAAAGAAAAATTAGATGCAATTAAACCATTTTTCTCTAAATTTTCTCGGCATATAACGTCAAATTCCATTATCAGCAAAAGGGTTAAAAAAAAAAAAAAAAAAAAAAGATTATTACATGAGGTGTTCAATATTGTTTCAAGAGAGCACCGTCAAAATTTCAGCAGTTCTCATCTCAATTTTGAAAGCATAATGAGTGACCCCTGAACTTGCTCGCTCTCTCTCTCTCTCTCTCTCTCTGTGCGTCTCTCTGTCTCTGTCTCTCTCTCTTTCTCTCTCTCTCCATCTTTTCTCTCTCTCTCCTGAGTGCACTTTGGAAAAAAAAGGGGCTCAAAATACCCATCCATCCGACAGTTCGGGACAACTAAATCTTCCGGTGGATAAGCGAAAATGCTCTTTTCATGTGCCCAATGGGCAACCGATTTTTGACTGTTAACCAAAGGGTGATCGAGTTGTCAGCTTCAGCGCAGATTGAATGCGCTTCCTTCTTCCCATTTTTCACTTCTGCACATTCCCATCCACCCACAGGTGTTCTTGGAATGGATCCCTAACTGAGTGCCATCTCACAGGAGTCTTGGCCAGTCCTATTGTGGTGGACTGAGGTAAAAGGTGAGCTGGAGGAGGATTATTTGTGATGCTAATTCTATTCATATCTGGAAGAATCTAAAACAATGCCTATGATAATGAGTTCAAGTACGGCCAGTTTTACTAGTTGTCATGGTGAACTGGTTAGCAATGTGGACTCCAGGCTGGGAAGTTGTGGGTTCGATTCCCATCATAGCCATGTATTTATGGCATTTTTGCGCCCCGATCAGCTTTTACCAGAAGCTGAGTTTGCTATGAGCTCAAGTGGGAAGACTGGTAATGCACGATTGAGTTTCGTCCTCTTAATGGATGTCTCTCTGAGAGTGTTGCTCAAATTTTGTGACGACCACTGCAGCAGTCTGTATCTCTGAGGCCTAGCTGACACCTAGCTGCATTGCCAATCAGGAAGAGCTGAGTACAGTCCCATTGTGTAGTCTTGGATCAGAATGGAAATCCTGAGAATCAGCTTCATCCTTATTAATCAGCGTTACAATAAAAAAATAAAAAAAGGTCAATATTCTACGGCCTTCATGCTCTGTTACCATGGTGACCTCAGTTTCGATTTTCCTTTCTTCACTCACTCTCTTGACAAAGTTCGTGTCAAGGTGGTCAGTTATCCACAAATTCCTGGGGACTGTCAACAGACCAAACTGGTGGCTCCCTCCAGAAGGAGAGCTCACTCACTCTGGCTCTGCAGCTAAGCGATTACTGTCGTGAGTAGCTTGGTAGGTGTAGTCCTGTGCTTGTTGGATCAGCACAGGCACCTCAGAACAGTACTAAAGTGACTCGGCAGCAATGCACTGTCTCCTCTGGCAGCTGACTCATGACAACTTGACACTGACTGTTTGCTGTGGATCGCTGATGATGGGACTGTAGCAGAAAAAAACAAAAACAAACAAGCAGTGGATATAGATGGAAAGCATGTAAGATGAGACTGAAAAAAGAAAACGGAAAAATAAATCAGCCAATAAGGAACAACTGGGAACTTTTTGAAAATATGTCTCTTCTGCCAGATTTCTAAAAACAAAAACAAAAAACAACAAAAAAAAACCCACAAACAAGAACAACAAAACAAAAGAAAAATGACAGAAAAGAAAAAGAAACAGAAGAAGAAAAAAAAACAAAAGAAAAACAGTACATCCAGTTGACCTAGGCATTTTCTTACCTGGCTTGCTTTGGAGTCGTACTGTGGAAATCTTTTGAGCAAGGCTTTGGAGGCAGGCTCCAGGGCTTTGTCGGTGAGGAAGGCTGGCTTGTTGTCAGCACTGCCCAGCATCTGCACAACCCATCACCAACAAAACAACACACTGAGAAAAATACCGGATCGTACATATATGCATATATATGCCTTACCTTTTGTTTCCAACACTCACACACTATCTTAAGAAGTTTAAGTACTTTTTTTTTTTCTTTCTGCGTACGCAGGCTGATACTCCTGCGGACACTCCCTGTATAGCCAGGCAGTGGAGTTTTGTGTGTATGACCCTTTTTTATCCCACCATTAAGGCAGCCATACTCCATCTTCGGGGAAGGTGCATGCTATGTGTCATGTGTCATCCATACCAACGGCCAAACTGGCCTTCTCTTCCGAAAGTTGGTGATGGGATTTTACGTGTGTGCAAGATGTTATGCGTGCGTTCACACACGGAACCTCAGTTTATAGTCTCATTCGAAGGACTATATGGGGAATGGAGTCAGAACCAATGTTAACTCCGAGG
>CM031616.1:43875069-43927569 GCA_018398815.1 Conus ventricosus | reverse complement strand
TTCTCAGGCAGAACCTCAAAATATGTTCAACTAAAATGAAGGAGCTCGCTTATAAAGCCTTAGTCCGCCCTATGGTTGAATATGCCTCGTCTGTCTGGGACCTGCACCAATGCTGCCACATTGATAACATCGAGACAGTTCAACACTGGGCAGCACGCTTCGTTCTACATCGCTACCGCAACACCTCTAGTGTTGGGATCATATTGCAGCAGCTCAGCTGGCCCTCTTTGGCTACTCGTCGCCGCAATGCTTGACTCTTCATGTTCTACAAGATAGTGCATGGCCAAGCTCATGTCAGCTGTCCCAGTCTCAAAGAGAAAATGCTATCAATAACAAAACTGTGGAACCAACATCATCTGCAGTACCAAAGAATACAGAACAAGCCAGACTATAGATATTCCAGCTTCTTCCCAAGGACCATCAGGGACTGGAATAAGCTCCCTTCAAAAGTTGCCTTGTCCCCCACGCTTGACACCTTAAACAGGAGGGTATCAAGCCTTGCCTAACTCACCTGCAACACACCCCCCCTCTCCCCTGCCCCTCTCCCACCACCCCAAACCCTCCCCACCCCTGCCCAGCCTTGTTGCAGAGTTGGGCCAGCGAAGCCTGGAGTTGTGTTGAAGACCACTGCGGTGTCTGCACTTCATTTGGTGGAGGTCTGAACAAGTCGTCAAGGCCTCTCACCCCTAAATCCCCTCCAAGGCCCCAGCCCAGCCCATATGTCCTCTTTCCCCCTTATAGCTAGGACAATCCACTCCTGCAGCAACCCCCCCCCCCCCTTCTCCCCCCACCCCTGCCATACCACAACCCCCACCACACCCTCCTTACTGTCTAACTTCAAACTCTGTTCTATTATCACTGCGCACCCCGTGTATGACAATCTTCTTCTTCCAGATGGGGATGTTTAACCTGCCCCGTGCCCACAGTCTTCACGTAGACTATTCTGGCACACAGGTTGCATGCATTGTGTATTTTCGTGTAGCCGGTACTCACCCGTCTTAGGACATGAGCATCGGGATATTTAGAGTCCGTGTATGATCTTAGTGCAATAATGATCAGTTTTCGATCGATGGTCATCAACGGAAGAAGAAGAAGAAGAGAAGAGTCAGTCATTCTCACCAGCATTCTACGTTTACTATGCAGGGTTGAGGGAGGGGCCAACTTACGGACTGTCACTGTAGTCTGCTAGAGCTTTCCAGTTTCTTACGATTATCCATAACCATCCGCTTACCTTTTTGATGTTATATATGCGCGTTAGCATTCCGATTCCTCGATCATTAAGGATAGTCAGCTTTTCAGCCAACTTCTGTTGGCTTGGTATCATTGATCTAGACATGACTGTAGCGAGAATGAGCCTGGAACTATCTCAAGTGCACAAACTCACACTTCCTGATTCAACACCCATCCATTTTGAGTGCATTTATGCTAATGACATTACCAAGAGTTATCCCTCTTGATCGCAAGGGACTTCACTACAAAGTCCGCTCCTTACACGAAGTACACGTAGCCCGAGCCAGCGTGACAGAGATCCTGACTTTGTTGACTTTTCTGGTGACCCTGATCACATCACATTTAACTAAGACAATGAGGAGATCAAACATGAGTAAGTGTATATATTTTTTTTCTTCACTTTCGTTTTTTTTTGCCCCCAGTGACTGACAGTAAGTACATCCTGACAATACCATCCGTTTATTTACTGTCCCCGTCAGTCACTGGGTCACTGACTCCGTCGTGTCAATGTGTTTGACAATGATTCACATAGACTTTGCCTTTGACCAGAAGACACAGTGTGGGGGTGACTCGTGACAGATATGGACTTGACATTACTGTTCATCTGTGGGTATTGAATTCCATGTTTCAGTGATCTTTGTGTTTGGTTGGTTGGGTTAACGTTAGTTTGTTTTGTGTGTTTGCTTCATTTTCGAATAACCTGCAAGTACAGTCTGCCCTCAGTGTTGATCATTTATGGTTATCCAGTGACACTGTCATGTTCAAGAGGGGAGGGTAAAGGATGGAGGAAGAGGGGGAGGAGGGGACAGAACAGAGAGAATTAAGGGGAAGTCTTCAGTTCAGAAGACAGGAGCTGGGTTGCACACACATTTGAGAATTTCTCTCTTGTCCAAGCTTTCAGAAACTGAGAATGAAAGCTGTTGCCACTTTTTTCCAAGCAGGTAGCAAACACTGAAATTGAAAGCAAACCGAGTCCAAGATTAGCTGACAGTTCTGACCAAATAGCCTCCTTTCATTTTGCTGTTATAAGAATACTAATAGAATTATTCGTTTGCACCCATTTCTTGCCACAAAACCCTGTCTCTATCTCCCCACTATTGCGTACTTTTCCAAACTTTTTTTTCCGTAAGATTTCAGAGGTGTATTCAGAGCTAGGAATTCCCACATCATTTTTAGTTGTCCTGGGAGCAAGTTGATAATATAATAAACATGTACATAAACAAATAAAACGTAAAACCAACACACGCACACTTGTCTACCCAAATGTCTACTTGCCCTCCAAGTAAATGACAGTTAATGAAAGTAACTAGTGGCATTGCAGTGACAAGTCAGCAAACATGATTCATTAATGGCAGATTCTGTTCACATGAGATTAAAGCCTACAAGTACAACTGAGAGAGAAGTAGAACATAAAATTAACACAATTTATTTGTTCACCAGGGTCTTTTCCCATTGCCATTAAAAGTGTGTTTGAAGGAAAAAAATAATAGAATTGTCTTGTTTTCACCATTTACAAATTCCTGGATTGAACTAACATTATAAAGTCTATGCCCTGCTGTCCACCTCATCTATCTCTGTCTCTTATTCTTCACTGCATACATATTCATCCACTTCCTGCAATGAAAATAAAAGATCTATAAATTACAAGCAGACCAAACACTTTTCCTGCATGTTCATGGTGCTGACATACATAAAGCACTCTTTGCCCCAGGGAGACAGTGCTCTGCTAAGATTCCATTTTGAGAAAAACTGGAGGGATGGGAGGATGGTAGGTGGGGTTAGAGGAGTGTGTCAAAATATATACACTATTTACTGGCAAACATTTTGTTGTGTAGCTCTTCTATCAATCTGAAATTAATTTTGAAATATGTTTGGCAATTTCGATCTATGTGTATAACTTTATGTACTATAACATGTGTAATGTTGTTTGACAATTTTAGGATATGTGTAAGTACTAAAACACACTATGTAATACACTGTATAGAGAGCCCAGTCAAGCATCATTATGGCCTCATTGGACAGGTCAGCACCCTGGCTGGTAACTTTCTTGCAGACAGATAGTACATCTACCAAACAATGTCCATTTACCCCTAGAGGAAAAACACAGGACTGTCAGACTGCATACATCCAACAGGGAGGAGCAGTCTGAACGCTTTTTGCCCTTGTATGATCAATAACAGTCAGTGGGGGTGTTAAGTGGGTCAGGCGGACAGTGGCTAAGCAACCCTGCTAATTCAGCCTTGCAGTACATTAACATGCTTTTGTCTTGCCCAGTACCTAGCATGCAAAAGATCTATTGTCATGGAGGGCCAAGATGAGCCAGTCCCTTCACCTTCCTCTGCCCCCCGACCCTCCTTTGCGTTCCCCCCCCCCCCCCCCCCCCCCCTCTGATCCATCAGTTGGAACATACTTAGGGTAGTGATGGCCACTCCATTGTTGTATACATGCAGTGTTCCACTCTCTCTTCCTCTTGTCTCAGCTCTGATTCGTCCATCTCTCATGAGTGAAACTGCCAAACTCCTTGTCACAGCTTCAGCAATGGATCAGGTTCTGGTACAGAGGGCGACCGTCTAGATAGTAAACCCTGTGGTAGTGTGGTGCTTTGGATGAGATTGTCAGCTATGTGGCGCAGAAAGAGGAAGGCAAAGCAACGAGAAGCGCAGTTGGAGGTGCCATAGCAGCAATTGGTGACAAAGAACAGGCTGCCACCTCTTCAAGACCATCACTCCACCGACCATGTTGGGCATGTGGCGGTCCCGGACACGGGCCAAAAAATGAACGCCGCACGAGATCAAAACTCTGTGAGGCCTGGACATTCATATGCGGCAAATGTGCTGTAAAGGGTCACTTCACTAAATCCTGCAGCAAATGCTCCAGCTGTGGCACCTGGGGTCATAGAGACAGAACCTCCAGAGTGTGCCCTCGTGGTGGGGGGCAGAAAAGCCGGACAACATCGGCCCAACTGGTTCTTTGGATGTGGACAAATTCCAAAGGGCCATTCTTATTTACAGGAACACTATCGATCCCGAGACCAGGACATCCCCTGCAATGGTTCTTTTTGGCAGACCCATGCGTGACGCAATCCCCATCCCGCTGGGCAGATACACACCCCATGAAGCCTGGAGGGACCACATGACCCAGAGGGAAGCTGCCCTGGCAAAGAGACACTCTCAGGAGCATGAACGCTGGAGTGAACATACACATCGTCTCCCTCCTCTCATGGTAGGCGATCACGTATACCTGCAAAACCTGCGTGGCAACTACCCTAGACGGTGGGAACGCACTGGCATTGTGGTGGAAGTTCGCCAACACCATCAGTACGTTATCCGTGTTGATGGGTCAGGGCGAGTCACCATCCGGAATCGCCAACACCTGCGGAAGTTCATCCCGTTTCACCACAACGTGCATCCATTCCGCCACACCCCTTACACCCCACCAGTCACCTCACCTGATGTCCGACCCACATCCCCCGAGCACCCAATGCCACCGCCAGTGCACCTCCACGTGTGGCCTCCGCTCCGGACGCCCTGCCAACATCCGACACACGGCAGCCACCGGCACCTGCTCCGGCCTCACCTGTCCCAGCCTCTCCCGATCCACACACCCTGCAGCCTTGGACTGGGACATCCCAAACAGATGGCAGCCTCCCAAACAGATGGCAGCCTGACCCCTAAGGACTCTGGTGTGGCACCATCTTCACCGACAAAGAGACGAGTACCCCGGCCCTCGCCCGACTATTGCCCTTCAACCAGCCAGGCATGAAGGAGCTGTCTGCACCTGGTACCTCCAGGCGTGGGTGCCTCTCGCAGAATAACATTTTCCAAGACGCTGGAACGCTGGGCGACAGTGACATTAATCTTTTAGTCTTTCTGCGCCCATTACACTTGCCCCTAGGGAAGGGGAGAGACAGTGGACAGTATTATTAATGTGTTTTCGTTTTGCTCAGAGTTATATATTCAGTTTTCATAGAAGTTATAAGAAGGGTTGGACAAGCATAGATTTTGTTTCAGTTTTAATCGTACCCGTTAAAACTTACCCCTGGGGGAGGGAGATAGATAGTAACCCTGTGGTAGTGTGTCCATATTTCAGATACAGTAGCCGTCATCCTATGACTCCGAGGAAAGTGACTACAATCATCTTTTACCGTCTCCCCAGCTGGGAGAAAATAAAAAAATGAAGAAAAAAAACTTACAAATAAATGCCTCTGGAGAGACTTAAAGCCTTGAGCTCCCGGCTCACAAACCTGCAATAGTAATCAATGTACCATGACAACCTGTCCTGTAATTGGCCTTTAATTCGGGCATCGTAGGGGCGAAGGGAAGGGCTGTGGAATCATCCCCTGTCACGTTTCTGTCCAGACCAGCCGGGATATGGGAACGGACAGTACCAGGGCCAGTACCAGCCCACAGCCGACATGCTGGAGGAGGAGAACACCCAGCTCACAGAGGCTCTCAGGGGCAAAGTGGAGGCCCTGAAGTCTGTAAGTGTTCTCAGTAACAAATTTATGTCCCTAGATGTATCTTTGTAATCGATTACTTCGGCCAAAAGTCGTTTGACATTTCTGACCTTTGGATAAAAGGACTTCAAAGCACGTCTCTCTTGTGGCTGGCAATGTCTGCTGGGTTTGATACTTGCAACACAGGCTGAACACTAGATCAAATAATAAAATTCTCCCAACGTATTTTACTATTTTTAGAGAATGTGCACTCTACCACTGTGTTATTATGTGGAAGACAATGCATTTATTTTTTGTGATGTGTGTGTGTTCGTGTGTTTGTGTGTGTGTGTGTGTGTGTGTGTGTGTGTGTGTGTGTGTGTGTGTGTGTGTGTGTGCATGCACATGCGCGTGTGTGCATGCATGGTGCTTTAGAAGGATTTTGTGTACACTTAACCTAGACGTTTCTGTTTTCATTTGCATCTGATTATTTTACAGTTGTTTGTGTGTGTGTATGCAGAGGGGAAGGGGGTCTGTCTGTTTGTCTGTCACTGTCTGTCTGTCTGTGTCTGTTTGTCTGTCACTGTCTGTCTGTCTGCAAGAGTAACCAGTGATGAACCAGTTTTATGGATGGAAGGTAGGAAAAAAGAAGAAATGTGGCCTAAAAATCAATTTTTACACTTTGGTGTAGATCCAGATCCAAGGGTGATCCCTGAAGGATCTGTCCAGAACAATTATTAAAAGCGTTAAACAGTCCAAGAACACTAAGAAGCTACTGTTTGTGAATTGATGACTATCTGCAAAATGTGATAATTGGTTCTGTTAGATTTTCGTTTTATCTGGCAACAGAACTGATCGCATTGAATTTTTTTCCATCATGGCAAATTTGCACTCTTTGTCGGCCCGAAGTTGTCTTTTCTTTTCTTTTCTTTTTTTCTTCTTGCAGTACTAGAATTGTGGAATAGCAGCCTGAGTTTGGTGGAAGGATTGTGCTAAGTTTCTGCTTTCCTTTTGCTATAAAGATTCACTCTTGACGTTGCATGAGAATGCTACTGAATCAGAGGAATGCAGCGTAAGCGTGCATTATATCGGTGATATTCTCAGAGATCTTCATCATTGCTGGGTGCCTGTCTAGGTGTGGCTGTCAACTGCCAGTTCCTGACTTGGGCATGTTGTTTCGGCACTTTGCACCTGACCCTGCCAGTCCAGTTCCCCCTGTCTCTGGGCGAAAAATATTGTCTGTCATGAAACCTGATGGCTTTGGTGATTTTTGTCAACTTTGTCTTTTGTCTGTAAAATCCGGAAAATTTCCACATTTAGAATCCTGCTATCATTTTCGTAGTGTATTTAAAACATTTTTACTTCAGCTTTTGTTTGTTTGTTCATTTATTTGTCCACAGGAAAGCATACACAACATGACATTTGTGTTGTAGTTTTTATTTAGAAAAATGATTTAAATCAATAATGTTTATGGAGAAATAAACCATTTAAACCAAACACACACACACACACACACACACACACACACACACACACACACACACAGAGTCATGCATTAATTTAAACTGTATTACATCCTGTATTTTCTGTATCCTTTAATATAGTCCATGGGAAGTAACTCTTTGAGATTCTATGCACATTACTTCCCCTAGCACAAAACACTTTTATTGTTACCCATGAACTGACTTGTCTCAAAAGAATTGGAAAAAAAGAAGAAAAAAGAATGGAAAGAGCTAAAGCATTTAAGCCTACCCTCTGACCTTGGTTTCTGGGGTTTTTTTTGTTTTTGTTTTTTGCTTCAACACCATTTTTTTCCCATCACATTTTGACGTTTTTCTGGCTGGAAGGGCAGATCAGGGCGGAATCAGTTCTACATTGACAGAGGTCTGTGCCCCCCTGAGTGCTCGTCTAGTTATTGCTGGTTACCTTAGATGACTTGGGCACTACAACCCATGGAACAGATGAACGGGATGTAGAATTCTGTGGACAGACACTGATTCTTATGCATTGTTATGCTGGCTGTCTGTTGCAGATGTCGATCGACATCGGCACTGAAGTGAAGGAACAAAACAAAATGCTGAAATCCATGGTGAGAGAGACTGACTGACCTGTGCGTTTGAGTTTATCGTTGTGTACAACTCTCAGGCGATCAAGGGGTTGACATGACGAGTGATTGGTCTATGCCTTGAATTGTTTGTTGGTGTACGCTGTTGTGAACCTGATGAGCATTTCATTGGTGTACATTTTGTTAACGTGATGAGTGATTGATCTGTTTCTTATTTGATTGTTGATGCATTGTACAGTGAACATTTTGAGAGATTGACCTTGGCTTGTGCTTTGTGGGTGATGGTGAGGAAGGCATCGCCAGACATTTATGGATCTGTTCTGTCTGTCTGAACTTTGAGAAAGACATCAGTAGAAGTCTGTTAATCAGTTCTGTTTGTGTATGGTTGTGAAAAAGGACATCACCTGGTGTTTGTCGATCTGTTCTCTCTGTCTGCATCTGTATAAGGCTGCAAGAAAGATGTCACCAGATGTTTGTCGAACCGTACTGTGTGTCTGTGTATGTATGACTGTGAGAAAGACATCACAAGGTGTTTGTTGATCTGTTATGTCTGTCTGTGTTATGACTGTGAGAAAGACATCACAAGCTCTTTGTTGATCTGTTATGTCTGCCTGTGTTATGACTATGAGAAAAACGTCAGAAGTTTGGTGTTTTCGTAAGATTGTTAGAAACACACACACACACACACACACACACACACACACACACACACACACACACACACACACAGATAGATAAGACTGTATATGTATGCATGTACATACACAATATAGATAGATAGATATAGGTAGATATGTATATACATGTATGTATGAGCAACTCATCACCAGCCGTTTGTATATGATTGTGAGCAAGACATCACCAGATGTCTGTTGATCAGTTTCGTCTGTGTGATTGTGGAGAAATACATCGCCAGATGTCTGTTGGAACTGTTTTGTCTTTGTGTGATTGTGACAAAGACACTAGCATAGATTGTTGATAGGCTCGGTCTGCATGTGCAGGACGAGGACTTTGACAAGTCGGGCAACTTCCTGCAGGCGACCATGGAGCGTTTAAAACGACTGACAAACGCCGGACACTACAAACTGTGGATTTACCTGCTGCTCTTCGTGTTCTTCGTCCTCTTCATGTGTTGGGTCATCATACGATTCTGAGGCAGGACAAACGCAACGTTTGAAGGGACAACCGTTCGGTCTGGAAATTTCATTCATCATGGCATTACCGCAGTTGAGAAACCTAGATCAAGGAGAGTCAGAATCCCGGGATTGGTACTTGCTTAGGGAACGTGAAAGTGAACCTATGCTCATCATGCATTAGTGTTTGTGGTGCTGTGTGCAAACATTGCCAAGCTTAATAATGACAAACTGTAAAAGGGAGTAAGGTGACGTTGCCGATGTTTAGCTCAGCAGAATGTTTATTAAAAGTAATTATTATGACTTCACAAGACCAAACACTCTTTTTTTTTCTGTCTTGTGATTCGCTTGTCTACGTTATTCAGTGGAGTCATAATAATTACTTTTAAAATTTGTTCAGATCTCTACCTGCAGTCCTCGCACCTCGCAACTAACTCAGTAAAATGTGTCATACATTGTGATGATGTCCTACTTCTTTTAGCCCCCCCCCCCCCCCCCCCCCCCCCCCATGTCCTCTGTTCAGAGTTTGACGGACATACTCTGTGCCTTGGACACTCCTGTTTCATGAGTTTGTGTGGTTGCAGGAGCATTTCAGTACAGAGTACGAGGTGCTAAGCCTAAACAGAGGACAAGCAGTCAAATTTAAAAGATGTGTGACGAAAATTCGTTTTGAAAGTCAACTTCTCAAACTTTTTTTTTTTTTATCAAGAAAAATAATTGTTTTGAGTGCAGTTTAAAGAAGAAGAAAAAAAGCTTATGGTGTTGCCAGTGTTTTAACATTATTAATTACATACAGGTGTTTTTTTTTTCTTAATTGAAAGGAGATTGTAGGTGAAGGAGAGAGACACAAACAATACAAAGGAAGGTAATGTTTAACCCCATTATGTGAAACAGTGACATGCACAGAAAGCCAAACTAACACTGCTTGCGGTACCCATTCACATAGAACACAGTCGGGCAAGAGGCACGCAGAACAAGCAATGAAACGTCTACAAATAGGGAAGTTCTAAGCTTGCCAGCGTAAGCCTGAGCTGGGACGTGATGCACACATCAACATGTAATGCAAGGTGCATGGGCAAGCATGGAACTTATGTCTCCTCGGTTGTTTTAGGATGTAATTTCAGAACAACCATACCAAGGTTACCTTGTATTTGCTGACTGTTTGTGACTGTGTTCTGTGTGATACCGTTTGATTAAGATCAAAAGGCGAAGCCACTCTTTAACGTATGTTGATTTGTGTTTTTACATGTATGTCTTCTGTTGCTGTGTGCATAAGTCTGTGTCAGGCTGGAGTATATGGGTAGAGTTGGAACTCCCTTTTTTTTCTTTTCTTTTTTTTTTTTTTTTTTTTTTTTTTTTGCTGTTTTTTTTTTATGAGAGACATTTTCTTCTTTGCTGCGTGTGCTTCTTGTCAGGGTGGGAGGAAAAGTCTTCTTCCTTGTTAATTTTTTAAGTGTTCGAAGCTGAAAGAATGCTGTTAGTTCAGATAAGTAGTTTGTGGAACTGGTACAACCACCAGTTCCTCACAAACTACAGTCTCATCAGCCACGACCTTTATGCATTGCCAAACGGCAGAGTAAATCTCATCCGATCATATGCTTTCAAGAAGAAAAAAATGTTGCCTGACTCACAGTATTTGTCCATGATGTTGTAATAGAAGCATGCAGGTATACGTTTGTTTCTGACATGAAAGCTTTGATAACATTCAATCATTTTCATCACACTTACAAAAAAAATGCCTGTTTCTTTCTTGTGAAGATGTTCCAATATCTGTCAAGCTATAGTTTTAACTGCCCCAATCTTTCATCAAAGTTTGTCCTCAACCATGGTATAACATAAGAGGAGACACTTTCTTTCCAATGGTGCACCTCATCTGTCTGTCATGTATTTTATTTGGAACACCGCCACAATAGTTCGGTAGGGCAAGTTCTTTCAGAGAACTGAACAAAACCCTAATCTGTTCTTTTATGCTCCCACAGCTGGACTGCAACGATTCTCTACTTCGTGGCTGTGTAAAACACCTTGTATCAGACAGTTACTGAAAGTACACCAAAATGCTGCCAGACTGATTTTCAGGAGTTCTCTCGATTCACGTTACTCCTTTCCTTCATTCTCTTCACCGGCTTCCTGTCAGGAGAAGTTAAGAACCGAAAAGTTGAGAAACAAATTGATTATAAATCATGTTTCCTCAGCTTCGGGCTTTGAATAGTCAAACTCCTTCATGTTCTTTTGATTTTCTGCAGCTGTACACTCATGCCAGACATCGCACTGCACTGATGTTAACACACAGGTCTTCTTCAGACCCTTTGCTTTCGTTCAAAGGCCGTCAGAGGGATTCATTTCAAGAACCTTATGCATGGAATAAACTTTGTTTCTCTTTCCACAGCTTTCATTTCTTCTCTTCTTTCAAATCATATTGCAAGACTACATGTTTTGCTGACCCTAGCCTTATTCCTTTTTGCCTTACAATAGAGTGTGTGTTTACTCTGTGTGTGTGCGTGTGTGTGTGTGTGTGTGTGTTGTGCGTGTGTGTGTGTGAGAGTCACTGTGTGAATGTGTATCTTTATGTGCATGCGCGTGTGTCTGCGTCTGTGTCTGTGTGCATAAGTGCATGTGCATGCATGCAACAAACTTTGTGAATTGAAACTGAAAAGGAATATCAGGGTGATTAACAGGAAACCATCCTCCCCCTGCCCACCTCTACCTTGCCCTTCTCCCCCTTTCTCTTCAGCTTTGCTCCCCTCCCTAAATGTCTTTCCTCTCCATTCGCATGCATACCCATCAATATGCACCGTGTGTCTGTTCATGTTAAAGTGTTTCGGACATGGGTGGTGGGTGGGGTTGGGGGGAAGAAAGGTGTTGGTGTTTTGATAGTAATTTATTGCTACCATCATTATTGTTGATTGGTTTCTATATAAAGTATGTGCTGGTATGTATGCTTGTTTTTGTGTCTGTGTGTGGAGATGAAAACGGAGAAAGTTAAAATGCTGGTAGTGATTTGTGTGTAGACATGTACATTATTTTGTTTGTGGCCATATTGTATAAATCCTTGTGTTACGACACCAGGTCTTTTCTTTAACCGCTGTTATTTTTCTTCCCTATTTTCCTGCTTGAACAAGCTGAAATCTTGATAATATGCCACAGGATATCTCATACAGATGGTTGCCATTTTTCTTTCAGTTGTCATGTCTCATGTGGGTGTTGTTACACTTACAGATAAATGATTTTGATTGTACTGTTTTTGGAAAAGATTGCAAGGGGAAAAACAAAGTACTTTTTAAATGCCTTGGGCTATTTATACATTAAGCTGTGTGGGTATCCATTATCATTATCATTAAAAAGATCTTTCCTTCAGGGTTTATTATTGCTTGACCTACATCATTATTAAAACTGCCTACACTACAGGCTCGGGATGGATTGACAATGTTGAGCCAGCATTGCGAATACCATCCTCACACTAGACATGGCCAGTCGATAAGAAAGAGACTCTGTGAAGTCGTTTGCATAACTGACCTTTCACCCTGCTTCATGCAAGCACACTCTGTCTTGAAGGTACGGATGCATGCAATTCGAACAAAAAAACTGCAGTCAATGTAGGTTTTTACTGAATGAAACTTTGGCAGCAGTCTGACAATGAGGGACATAAGCAGTGACATTATAATGCTTTAATACTGACTTAGATGTCTGTCCCATAACGGTACAACCCTGCTGACACACACGTACCATTAATGATTGCTGCCATACCGGGTTGGATGTCTTCTTCATGTCTTGCAGGCACACACTCGACAAAACTGATTCTTCTACTTTTTTTCACGCAACAGATTTTTTTATAGTCAGATGCCCTTCAGCTTTGCATGTGCAGTTCATCCTTATTCACTGGAAAGCATGTTTAGACTGAGCGCTTAGCTTTGCATGTGCAGTTCATCCTTATTCACTGGAAAGCATGTTTAGACTGAGCGCTTAGTGTGATCAAATTTATAGTTGAATCGGCATCAGTGAAAACAGTTGTCATTTTGGAGGGGAGGTCAGCGACTTGTGGTTATCTACTCCTGATCCCTGGAAAGCAGATCAGATTGGACAGTTGCAGGCAACGCAGAGAGGGGGAGGATACCCTTCACAGACCACTGTTCTAATCTCATCTTACAAAGTTTAAGTAACACATCCGCCAAACATGAACAAATAAATCACAAGAGAAGCACACTCTGTCTTGTGGTCTGTGTGTTCATGTTTGGTGGATGTGTGTTGCTTAATCAAAACTTTTGAAGATTTGTTTAGATTTCCGCCTGCAGTCACCTCACTTTGCAACTGACTGATCTGTAAACTTCCCACTGTCCATCTTTCGGCCAGGTCTACTCGGGGTCTGAGTGACTCTGAGCCAGAGTGGTTCAACCCATCAAGTTTCCAAACTTAACCAGCCGCCGTGGCGAATTTGTTAGCTTCGCGGACTCCCAGCTGGGAGGTCATGGGTTCGAATCCCATCAGAGTTGTGTGGGTTTTTCTGCCCCGACCGGCTCCTACCCAGAGTTGAGTTTGCTGTGGACTCAGTGGGAAGACTGGGACCACACAGTCGAGTTTCATCCACTTATTGGATGCGTTTCTGGGAGTGTTGCTCAAAATTTCCTGACCAACACTTAAGGTGCCTGTATCTCTCAGGCCTGGTTGACGCCGGGATATATTATGAAAGGAAGCGTAGAGTACAGCCCTGTCACGTATTCTCAGACCAAAATGGAAATCTGTAGCATCATCTTAATCATCCTCATTCTCGTCGATCAGCATTAAAAAAAAATCTCAAATTCTGTGGCCCTTCATGCCCTGCACTCATGGTGACCTCAATTTCGATGTTCTTTCCACGTCTGTGGTCTTGGTTTGATTCCGTCAGGGTCATCGGTATCGGCGAGTCCATGGGGGCTGTCGTTAGATGGATGTGGTGGCGCCCTCTGGAGGGAGAGTTCACTCACACCGGCTCTGCCACTAAGCAATTATTGTCGTCAGTAGGGGGCTTAGTAGGTGGTGTCCTGCGTATGTTAGATCAGAACAGGTGCCACTGAACACCACCGAAGTGACTCAGCAGCAGTGCAGTGTCTCCTCCGGTGGGTTGCCTCTTGACATTGACTGCTCCTTGTGGATTGCTGGTGCCGGGGCTGCGGCGGGGCCGACCGGGCTGTGGCTGTGGATGGGGTATCGGAATGAGCAGCGTGGGTGCACTGCCTCAGAGGTTGGGACAGCAAAAAAAAAAAAAAGTTTCGAAACTTGCTTTGCATACGAGTGCTATTACACATTATTCAGTGTTGAAGCAGGCAAGTCGCATGGTCTAGTCTTATCTATCTATTGATGATGTTGGTAGATCAGCTACCATGTCATTTATTGTATGTATACAAGTATCTTTGCTATTACTTTTTCAAGATTTCATCCGTTTTTTCCTTTTTCAGGATTTTTTTTCCTGTAAGTTTGACAGCCACAGAGAGGCTGTGTGCGGTCAGCTGGTCTGTAATAAGAAAATATAACTGTGGAAGAAAGTATACCGGGGGAATGTAGAATTTATTCTTTTTACTCTTCTGTTGACTTTAGTTATTTCAAAAGAGCTGTGAATATTTTTACTCGTTGTGGATGGGACAGTTCGGTCAACTGTGGATGGGATCATCTAGGTTGATTGCGGAGAGGATAGCTCAAGTTGATTGTGATATAGTCCAAGTTGATTGTGGATGGAGTTATCTAGGTCCAGTATGGATGGGATGGTCCAGGTAGGAAGTGGATTTGACAGCGAATGTTGTTTGTGGATTGGATAGTCTGGGTTGATTGTGGATGGGATAGTTATCTAGATACTGACATGTAGATTCTGGATAGGATAGCCTATGTTGATTGTGGATAGGATAGTCTGGTTGATTGTCGATGGGATAGTCACAGGTTGATTATAGAAGGCATGGTCCAAAAATAATCCAGTATAATTGTGGTTGTCAAAAAGATAGTTTATATGTTAATTATTTAGTGATAGTCCCAATTGATCCTGAAAAGGATACTCCAGGTTGAATCATCAGACTGTCCTGATGAACCTCATTTTTCAAGCAAAAATTTCCTGGAGAATACATTTCTATTAATATCAGGTAATTTTTTTTTTTGAACAGATGTAACTCTAACATGCTTAAACTAGCCTCTCAGCAGTAGCCTCTCAGCAGTCTGGCAATACTGCTATGTGGTCCTGTACACACACACACACACTTGAGGATTCACTTCAACCAGGCAGTCGACAATACAACCCTGCAATATGGAGGCTCATCCTTCGTCTGAATTGCATGCACAGCAGCTCCAAACAGAAAGTTTTGATTCTTTTTTGCTATTTCTGGCGGTGGTGGTATCTTTGATCATGCGTGTCTTGCTTCATACAGGTCAGGTTTGGAAAAGGTGGCATTGGCCGATTCGTATTTCGTTTGGGGGTGTGGGCATTTGTTGTTGACAGTTGTGGAGGGGAAGAAGAGGATGGGCATAGGGGTGTTTTTTTTAAAAATTTTGAATAGTTTCCTGAGAAAGGAGTATCTGTGTTGATGTATGATTTAGGGTAAGTTAAAGAAATGGAAGTGAAAGGGGCAAGAAGTGGAGGGATAAAAAGATTGGAAGGGAGATCATTATTTTCTTTGGCCTCATTTGGTGTCTGAATCTTAATGGTGTTGATCACCGCATGTGTTGCTATGATATTCTGCTCATAGAGCTTGTGTGCATGTGTCACTCTCGAGATGTTTTATGCCAGATGTGAGCGACAGTGATGTGAGATGATGTATAAAGCTTTAAATTCACTGAAGGTGATGGGCATGCCAGTGGTGTGTGTGGTGTGTTATAAAGAACAACTGGTTCACAGTCACCGGTGACAGTTGTCTTTATTAATGTGAGAAGTGGCATATGGTTGACAGTCATTGATAACAGTCAAGTGTCATTAGGGATGTGTGTCCTAATGAAGATGCTTATGTGTTGGAAATCATAGATAACAACTGCCTGTAGTGATGCAGTCATTATGAATGTGTCCATGGTTGGCAGTTGTTGCTGACAGTGGTCTTTGGTGATGTGTATCATTGCGAATAGGTCTGTGGATGTCAGTCGCTGATGACAGTTGTCTATAGTCATTTAGCGATGCATGTCATTATGAACGTGTCTGTGCTAAGCAGTCATCCGTGACAGATGTCCATCATGATGTGGTCATTATGAACCACTGTGCTGAGCAGTCATCTGTGACAGTTGTCCATCGTGATGTGTGTCATGACCGTGTCTATGCTGGGCAGTCATCTGTGACATTTGTCTGTCATGATGTGTGTGATCATACATGTCTTTGCTGGGCAGTCATTGATTACAGTTGTCTCTAATGATGTGTGTCATTATGAACATGCAAATTTATGGTTGGCATTCATTGACGACAGTTGTCGAAAGTAGTATGCCATTATGAACATGACTATGGATGGCAGTCACTGATAACAGTTGTCTGTAGTGACGCATGTCATTATGAACATGTCTATGGTCAACAGTCACCGACATTGGCTGTTAAGATAGTGATGTGTATCTTTATGAACATGTCTATGGTTGGCATTCATTAATGACAGTTATCAACAGTGATGCATGTCATTATGTAAGTCTTTACGGTGGGCAGTCACTAATGATAGTTGCCTAGCTGTGAATGAAGATCATGAGGAAGGATGAGTGATGTGCGTCGTGATTAAGATGTTTGATCACCTGCATTTGCCTGTCAGGTGTAAAAGATGATGCTGTATAAAGGTTATGATGACAAATGAAGCACTTGTCTCGTGTGCCTGCGTACGTTTGTGTGCAAGAAATGGTCCTTGTTAAACGTTTTTCATCTCTCCCTTTCTACCCTCCCCCCTTCCTCCACATCCAGCTCTAACTGTATGTCATATTTGTGCATTCCATAAAATGTACCACTCAGCGTAAAACATGTTCCTGTTGTGTTGGGACTTGCATGATATTGGATATAAACAGTTTACTGCAGAGTCCATGAAAATCCTGTTCAGAGAGATCCAACCTGATGTGATTTTCAAGTCCTTGAAGAAGATAACACATTTTTCATCTGATCTAAGACTGAACTGAAGAAATATTGTAACGAAATTTCAGCATGTTTTCAGAAAATCTGATGATGACTCTGTGTGTGGTGTGTGTGTGTGTGTGAGTAAGATAGATGCTGGGAGTTGACTTCAACATGGTGACAGCCCTGAGGAGGTTGTTGCAGTCTCTGAAACAATGCACATATATCAATGGGTCTTGTATCTGAAACATGAGGTACATTGGTAAATCAGTATTGACTCTTAAACAACTGGTATATTTATCAACCAGTATCATCTCTAGAAGACCAACTTCACCTGTCAATCAACATTGTCTCTACAACAGAGGGTGCATATATAAATCAGTTTTGTCCCTAAAACAACAGGTATATGTATTAATAGTGTGTCTAATACAACTGGTAACAGATGAATCAATCTTGTCTTTAAAACAACAGGTATGTGTATCAATAATGTCTCTAATACAACTGGTAACAGATCAATGAGTCTCGTCTCTCAAACAAGAGGTACATGTATCAATAGTGTCTCTAATACAACTGGTAACAGATCAATGAGTCCCGTCTCTCAAACAAGAGGTACATGTATCAATAGTGTCTCTAATACAACTGATAACAGATCAATGAGTCTCGTCTCTCAAACAAGAGGTACATGTATCAATAGTGTCTCTGATACAACTGGTAACAGATCAATCAGTCTCGTCTCTCAAACAACAGGTATATGTATCAATAGTGTCTCTAATACAACTGGTAACAGATCAATGAGTCTTGTCTCTCAAACAAGAGGTACATGTATCAATAGTGTCTCTAATACAACTGGTAACAGATCAATCAGTCTTGTCTCTCAAACGACAGGTATGTGTATCAATAGTGTCTCTAATACATCTGGTAACAGATCAATCAGCCTTGTCTCTAAAACAATAGGTACATGATCAATCAACCAGTCTTGTCTATAACACAAAGTGCACTGATTAATCGAGTCTCATCTATAAAACAACTACATCTACCCATCAGTATATTCTCTGAAATAACTGGCACACAGATCCATCAGTTTTGTCTCTTAAAAGGTACAAGATTATCATCTTGCCTCAAAAACGACAGACACATAGATCAATTATCATTGTCTCTGAAACAGCAGCTGTATAGATCACCAAACGTCTCAAAAACAAGAGGTACAAATATCAATATTGTCTCTAAAATAAGAGGTACATGTATCAATCAGGACTGCCTTTAAAACAGCAGTTACATTTATCATCAATCATTCTTGTCTCTTAAAACAACAGGTACGTAGATCAGACAAGCTTGCCTTTAAAACAACGGGCACACATATCAATCAATAATGTCTCTTAAATAGCAGTTACATGTGTTGATCAGTCTTCTATTTAACAGGTAAATAGCCAAGTCAGTCTGGTTTCTAAGACAGCGGGTACATAGGCCAATCAGTAATGTCTCTAAAACAATAGGTACATTGAACAATCAGTCCTGTCTCTAAAACAACTGGTACATTGAACAATCAGCCTTGTCTCCAAAACAATGGCTATATAGATCAATCAGTCTGGTCTCAAAAACAGCTGGTACATCTGTCAATCGGTATTGTCTCTAAAACAACTGGTACATCTGTCAATCGGTATTGTCGCTAAAACAACAGATATATCAGATATTCAATGCTGTCTCAAAAACAACAGGTACAGCTATAAGTTAGCACTGACTTTAAAGCAACAGGTACATCTATCAGATACATCTGTCAATCACATATCATCTCTAAAACAACAGGCACACACCACAGACACACACACACACACATAAATTCATTCTTCGCTCATTTGCTCTTTCATTCATTAATTTGTTCAATTAATCAATCATGCGTTTATTCCTTTCTATAAATCTGTATATAGTTGGTTATTCTAAAACAATTTTTCTGACACTCAGACCTGCAAATTTTGAAGATGTGCAGTAACAATGGGTAATCTTTGTAGTGTCCGCAACTTATAGAGAGTGGGGTTTGGGATGCAATGGATGGGGGGGAAGGTGGAGAGAGGGGAATAGTGTGTGTGTGTGTGTGTGTGCGTGTGTGTGTGTGCGTGTGCATTTCATCTTGTTAAAAGAATACATGTGCTGTGAACATAGCTGAATGAAAGTGTCAACACACCTTACATCAGCACATGAATAAGCCCAGATGCTTTGCATCGAATGCTAGAACATTGAAATAAGCAAGAAAAGCAAAGACATTACATGGCGAGTGTGAGTTACTAAAAAAAATTATACTAAAAGGGGAACAAAACAGGACAATACAGCCCCCCCCCCACCCCCCCAACACACACACACACCAGGTTTATATGTCAATCCGTACCATCTCAAAAATAAACATAAAATATTCATAAACATAATCCCTTTTGCAAGTAACTATTGTCACCGAAGTGAGAATCGTATTAATCAGTACCGTCTCAACAACAGAACATGGCTTTCCCTTGTTTTCTTAAAAGTCTGTTACCTCTGATGCTGATGTAGAAGATAATGGCCTCTTTCTTTTATCTTTTATCCAACTAAGTTTCTCAGTGCGTGCTTTCGTTCACTTTCAGGTACAAATGTAATGAACAACAGGTGTGTGGCTTTCATTCATTTATTGTTTCTTACACTAATATGATGCGTGGTGGTGAGTTCACAGCAGCAAAAGCAAAATTTAAAAAAGATACAACCAACCAATCAAATCTGATACACAAGGTCAAGCCAACTTAAAATTCAGAAACGTGCAAAAGTTCCACAACTTACACCTGAAAATGAAATCTCGACATTTTCCCGGCCATTTCCCCCTGTTCCCTCATTTCCCTACATGTTCTGTTTTCTTGCATACTCTATCGTTTCCCCTCAACTGACTAGAACCATTTCCCTCTACCTCCTATTTATTTGTTTACCTAGTACCTGTTTACCATGGTTTCTTTGCAATATCTGATTATCATTTCCACACACTTTATACTGGTTCCCTCCACTAACTCACAGTTGTTTCCCTTTATTTCTATTGCTTTACCAGAGACACTATTGATTCCGCATACTAGTCACTATGTTTACCTGTACTTCCAGTTTCCCTATATCTCCTATTTCTCTCCATCTATTTTTCCCTACATCTCATATTTTTCCCCCTTCTCTCTGTTGTTTCCCTCTGTAATCTACCACTGTTTCCCACCAGCTACTTGTTTCCATACACCCTGTGATGTTTCCTTCCCGTACTATTATCTCCCTTCATCCTCTCATTTTTCCTACATGCTCCAATTTCCCTACCCTTACTCACCATTGTTTTCCCTGTCTCTTCTGTTGTTTCTTACCACTACTATCCGTCCTCCTGTTGTTTTCCTATCACTACTATCATTTCCTGTTATCTTCTGTTGTTTTCCTACCGCTACTATTATTTTCTCTGTTATCTTCTGTTGTTTTCCTACCGCTACTATATTTCTCTTTTATCTTCTGTTGTTTTTCGACCACTACTATTATTCTCTGTTACCTTCTGTTTTTTCTGACCACTACTATATTTTCTCTGTATCTTCTGTTGTTTTCCTACCGCTACTATTATTTCTCTGTATCTTCTGTTGTTTTTCGACTACTACTATGATTTCTCTGTATCTCTGTTATTTTCCTACCGCTACTATTATTTCTCTGTATCTTCTGTTGTTTTTCGACTACTACTATCATTTCTCTGTATCTTCTGTTGTTTTTCGACTACTACTATTATTTCTCTGTTATCTCCTGTTGTTTTCCGACCACTACTATCATTTCTCTGTATCTTCTGTGTTTTTCCTACATCGTAGATGGTTTGCCTCACTAAGTCACTGTTTTTCTCTCAACCTCCTACTGTTTCCCCAACACCCTCTACTCCTAGACTTTCTCAGACACCATCTATTGTTTTTTTCCCTCCATCTTCTACAGTTTTCCTACACCTTCTATTTTTCCCTCCATCTTCTACAAGTTTTTCCTACACCTTCTATCTTTCCCTCCATCTTCTACAGTTTTCCTACACCTTCTATTCTTTCCCTCCATCTTCTACAGTTTTCCTACACCTTCTATTCTTTCCCTCCATCTTCTACAGTTTTCCTACACCTTCTATTCTTTCCCTCCATCTTCTACAGTTTTCCTACACCTTCTATTCTTTCCCTCCATCTTCTACAGTTTTCCTACACCTTCTATTCTTTCCCTCCATCTTCTACAGTTTTCCTACACCTATTCTTTCCCTCCATCTTCTACAGTTTTCCTACACCTTCTATTCTTTCCCTCCATCTTCTACAGTTTTCCTACACCTTCTATTCTTTCCCTCCATCTTCTACAGTTTTCCTACACCTTCTATTCTTTCCCTCCATCTTCTACAGTTTTCCTACACCTTCTATTCTTTCCCTCCATCTTCTACAGTTTTCCTACACCTTCTATTCTTTCCCTCCATCTTCTACAGTTTTCCTACACCTTCTATTCTTTCCCTCCATCTTCTACAGTTTTCCTACACCTTCTATTCTTTCCCTCCATCTTCTACAGTTTTCCTACACCTTCTATTCTTTCCCTCATCTTCTACAGTTTTCCTACACCTTCTATTCTTTCCCTCCATCTTCTACAGTTTTCCTACACCTTCTATTCTTTCCCTCCATCTTTCTACATAAGTTTTCCTACACCTTCTATTCTTTCCCTCCATCTTCTACAGTTTTCCTACACCTTCTATTCTTTCCCTCCATCTTCTACAGTTTTCCTACACCTTCTATTCTTTCCCTCCATCTTCTACAGTTTTCCTACACCTTCTATTCTTTCCCTCCATCTTCTAGTTTTCCTACACCTTCTATTCTTTCCCTCCATCTTCTACAGTTTTCCTACACCTTCTATTCTTTCCCTCCATCTTCTACAGTTTTCCTACACCTTCTATTCTTTCCCTCCATCTTCTACAGTTTTCCTACACCTTCTATTCTTTCCCTCCATCTTCTACAGTTTTCCTACACCTATTCTTTCCCTACATCTTCTTTCGCTTCCCATCATCTCTTTTTTTCCCCTACACCCTCTAATAATAGTCTCCTTACAAACTCACTGTTGCTTCCCTCCATTTGCTTCCTTAACTGTCTATTGTTTCTCTATACTAACTCACTGTTGTTTTCCTACACCCTCTATTGCTTCTCTATACTAAGTCACTGTTGTTTACCTACACCCTCTATTCTTTTTCTATACTAACTCACTATTGTTTTTTTTTTACACCCTCTATTGTTTCTCTACACCAACTCACTATTGTTTTCCTACACCCTCCATTGCTCCCTTCTCGTTCTATTGTTTCCCTCTACCTACTTTGTTTCCCCACACCTTCTTCTAATTCCCTCGATCTTCAATCGTTTCTCTACATCATCTACAGTTTCCCCAAAGACTGATGAATATGACTTGCATCTGAGCATCATTGCAGTTGAATGAATATAACTGATATAACTGCTGGAATAGAGATTATCACTTTTCTTTACATAGCCCAAGTAACCACACTCATCCTTTCAGGGCTGTCAAAACTCAAACAGGACAAAAATGTCATATCCAAAAAAGGTGAAATCATCAAAAAGATAATATTCTGGAAAAAGTTGCAGCATGACACTTTTCAAACTGACACACTGCGCAACCTAAGCAAACAAAGAAAAATTGGTTTTCTCATTAGGTAAGAACACAGTTTCAATGTTTTCGTAAGTGTATGTTTGATGTGTTAAAAGAAAAAAAAAATTGTCAACAAAATAACACCAACAGAGTATGTGTGAACAGACATGTAACAATGCTGAAAATTACGGGTAAACCTTTTTTACATTATTCCCTCCGATATATAAATCTCACCCATCAAGCAAGCAGCACTTATAAAAATTTACAGACATCCTTCTCCATACAATCAATAACTTTTACGATATTACTTCATATACTAGACACAAATGTTCCCCAGTTATCATGATATCTTATTTGTCCTCATAGAATACAAGGAAAATTGTATCTGAAAATTGTATCTTGTATCACACTGGATCTTATCACAGAAGGAGCTGAAACATATAAGCATGATTCTCTGAACAACTCACACTTTTCGTATTAACATAAGCAACGCTGAACTTCGACCTGGACACAGGTGTACAAACTGGCCTACATCGTTCGGTGACCAATCCCCTTTGTGCCTCACATCAGTGCTTCAGAATCTGAGGCAACCTAGTCAAAACTGGAGGAAACATGCATTACCATGTGGTCCAAGTTTTAGGAAACCTACCAGCCGCCTTGGCGAAGTGGTTAGCATCGCGGACTCCCGGCTGGGAGGTCGTGGGTTCAAATCCCATCAGAGTCATGTGGGTTTTTCTGCCCTGACCGGCTCCCACCCAGAGTTGAGTTTGCTGCGGACTCAGTTGGGAAGACTGGGACCACACAGTCGAGTTTCATCCACTTAATGGATGCGTCCCTGAGAGTGTTGCTCACATTTCATGACCAACACTGCAGATGTCTGTATCTCTCAGGCCTGGTTGACGCCGGGATATATTATGAAAGGAAGAGTAGAGTACAGCCCTGTCATGTAGTCTCAGACTGAAACGGAAATCCGTAGCATCATCTTAATCATCCTCATTCTCATCGATCAGCAAAAAAAAAAAATGTCTCAAGTTCTGTGGCCCTTCATGCTCTGCACTCATGGGGACCTCGATTTCGATGTCCTCTCCACGTCTGTGGCCTTGGTTTGGTTCCGTCGGGGTCACCGGTATCGTCGAGTCCATGGGGGCTGTCGTTGGACGGTCGTGGTGGCGCCATCTGGAGGGAGAGCTCACGACGGCTCCGCGACTAAGCAATTATTGCCGTCAGTAGGGGGCTTAGTAGGTGGTGTCCTGCGTATGTTAGATCAGAACAGGCGCCACTGAACACCACTGAAGTGACTCGGCGGCAGTGCAGTGTCTCCTTCGGTGGGTTCCCTCTTGACGACTTGACATTGACTGCTCCCTGTGGATTGCCGGTGCCGGGGCTGCGGCAGAGCCAACCGGGCTGTGGCTGTGGACAGGGTGTCGGAATGAGCGGCGTGAGTGCACTGCCTCTGAGTGGCGCAGAGATTGGGACAGCCAAAAAAAAAAAGAGATTTAGGAAACCTCGATACAGTTCATTATCATTTTTTTGTCCGAGGCAGAAAGCCAAGCTCTGATCTTCACATAGTATGGACACCATGAAATCATCACTTTTATCAGCTTCCAAAGCCCTTTTTTAACCATTGTGCTTGTCCACGGCAACCAGTGACCCTACATGTCACTTCCACACAGGCTATTTAGAAAGCTTCAGCATTAAAATGGCAGTGTTTCCAGGCGTCTGCTCACAGGCTAGCCGTTGCCTCTGTTATGTGCTTTCATTTGAGCCAAAGATTTAAAAAAAATATTTGTATCCAGTTTGTATACAGAGTGACAATGGATGACAGTGACAGAAGACTGTCTATTGAACATGATTATGGGCAATGTAGTGGCCAAAAAAGCCACTGAACTGAAACAACAGCTAAGGAATCCATAGAGGCTGCATGGGTTGTCTGCACTTGCTCTGAAGTTAAGTAGCAATGTGCAAGGATGACCGAGAAGAAGAGTCGATCTCGATTTCAGATTTCATGATTGTCTTGAAGGTGAATGACCACAATGGACAGTTGTAAAACAACAATACACAACCAGACATATCCACATCAAACTGCATTCACTAACAGATTTTTCTCTTTTTTTTTAAATATAAAATTTGGTGCAATATGGACTTCCGGAGTTTTCTTTGCTTTTTTTTTGGGTGCCCCTTTCTTGTAACTCTATCTGACATACTATAAAAAAAACTCTAATTTGTTTGTTAGGTGCCTGCATCATTAAAACAAAAACAACAACAACAAAACCCTTGGTAGTTAAAAGATTAATCCTGGACAAAAAGCTATGATTCAGTGTACACAGAGTCCTAACATCTTGCCAATATGGAGCATAATTATCAGCCTCCTTATGTCATGATAGAAGGTCAAATCCCTCTGGTCACCTGCAGCACGGAGTCCTCAGGTTCCAATACTTGTATAAGAGAATTGACAGGATTTCCAACATTTCTTTACGGAATCATCAGATTCTGATGCTTAGCTCGGAGAGGTGTCAGGATTATCACCGAGTCCCTTGAAGTACTTCTTCATGGCGGCAATGTACCACCTAGGGCGACCAACAAATCTGGGGGAACAAAGCAGACATGTTTGAGACACAGGAACATGACAAAGCACTTTTCCACTGAAACATTTTGAGAACTATTCGGTGTACAGGGTTTACGCAACGTTTTCATTCACAGCTTCGAATCATTTCTCAGTGTGCGTGCATGCATGTGTGCATGTAAGCATGTGTGTTTGTCAATGTGTAATCTGTATACTGTGTGTGCATATGTGGTATATCTCTAACAAAAACAAAAACAAAACAAAAAAATGAGAGACAGAAACTACATCACTTGCAACTGTATTCATACAATTTACAACTCAATTCTGAAAACAGGGAAAGGAGTCCAGACTACTTACAGAAAGAAACTATCACATAAATTAATATATCCAGACTCGTTTCTTCCTGACAAAGATTTGATTTACATATAACATAAATTGTTTCCCCCCCATAAATCATATGACTGATTTTATGCACTCTCTTCAATTCCAATTATTAGTTTCACTTGGTGTTGAAGAGTGTGTGTGTGTGTGTGTGTGTGTGTGTGTAAGTGTGAGTGAGTGAGTGAGTGAGTGGTGTGTGTGTGTGTGTGTGTGTGTGTGTGTGTGTGTGTGTGTGTGTGACAGTGTGTAAGTGTGTAAGTGTGAGTGTGAGCGAGTGTGTGTGTGTGTGTGTGTGTGTGTGTGTGTGTGTGTGTGTGTGTGTGTGTGTGTGTGTGTGTGCTGTTACATAGTGCATATGTCAGAATCACTTCCCAATGATTATCTGAAATATTCTATCTACTATAAAACTAGAAAGCCTCATTTTCCTTTAACTGAAGAGAACATACAACAAAAGCTTCCAGCTTGACTTGAAATATATATATGGCCTGTAAAATTCTTGTTTGGTAACCGTGCCCTGTGTTTTCTGTAACTGTTCAATGTTTCTTCATCGCCTTCCATTTTATGACAAAAGTCATTCATCAAGATCTTGCACTGCCAAGAAATCAGATTAGAAACAAATACTTCCACACTGAAAAAAAAAGCATCACATACACTATATGTATAACTGGAACTAAACAACTAAAATTACAGACACCAATCCTGACAAATCTTTTTCTAAGACAAGGCATGTCCTTGTTTACGTACTCACATACTTAAACAAATATTTCATCATGGTATGTGCTTTCAACTACAACAAAAATTTGATCAAAGGACATGTATGATATCAAGACCCAGACTTTCTTCGGAGGTTGCCACATTGTCATGCGAGTCAAAACAGTGAGTAAAAAACTAACAATAAAGAAACAAAATAAGAGACAGCACAGCACAAACCTCTGCCAGTCAGGCAATAAATGCATCACTCAGCATGCCATGCGTCAGCCAGTACAGTTACATCAGCAAGTCCCATGAGTTTTTACACAGGTAAGGCTTACACTGTCACTGACAGGCAAGCTTTACACTATCACTGACAGGCAAGCTTTATACTGTCACTGACAGGCAAGTTTTACACTGTCACTCATAGTTCAGGTTTACTCTGTCACTGACACACAAGGTTTACACTGCCATGGACAGGTAAGGTTTAATACCGTTAATAACAGGCAAGGTTCATGCTGTCACTGACAGGTGAAGCTTACACTGTCACCAACAGGTATGGCCTATACTTCAACAGACAGGTAACGTTTGTACTGCCACTGAACAGATGTCTGCACCGTCACCGACAGACTTTCCCTCCAGATCGCGGAATCATCCACAGATCAGGGATCATCGGAAAAGATGGGAAAACTGACATGCTTGTCATGAAAACTGTACATTATGATTTTACAGAGAACCGAATGGAGTGTTCAATTAACAAAAATTAAAATTCATAGAGTCACAGATAACAGACAGCACATCAAACAGAAAGGTTTCGAAAAATCACATACAAAAAAATAATCAACTGTCAAAGGGCTGACAGGCAAGGGTTACACATCACACACACACTAACATCCACATGCACTGGTTTCCCCTTTTGCTTAGAAATGATGATGACGCAAGAGTGTCTACACAGAGTTTAACTATCAACCTGGCAGCACTTTTCATCTCTTCTATTTTAAATCTCTTTAAAAAGAAAATGCACACACACACACACACACACACACACACACACACACACACACACACACACACACACACACACCTTGTCTGTCTCACTCCCGCTCCTTAATTTCAGCTAGAAGACTGACTCCAAAATATGGTGAGCTCACAGATTCTCACACAGCCTCCAGCATAGAGATGACTGACTCTGACTTGGAGCTAACTTCGACATGGAATTGATCAACGCTGACTTAATGGAGGTGAGTGGATTCTTTATGGAGTTAACCGACTTCGACATGGAAATGACTGATTCCAATATGGAGTTCACCGATTCCACGATGGATCCGACTGACCCAGACATGGAACTGAACGACTCGGACATGGAGGTGACCGATTCTGAGATGGAGATGACCGATTCCAACATGGGAGATGACCGACTGCTGCATGAAGTCGACCGATTCTGACACGGAGTTCGAATGACAACAACATGGGGCTGATCAACTCCAACATAGGGCCGAACGACGCCAACATGGAGCTGACTGACTCCAACATGGAGGTGACTGACTCTTACATGGAGCTGACTCCTACATGGAACTGACTCCAATACGATGCTGATCAACTCTGAAAAAAACTGCTGGAGTTGGAGTTGATTGATTACAATGTGGAACTCACCGATTCCAATCGTTTTGACCTCAAGAGCTGGTTCTTCTATCGGGTCCATGTCCAACATCCCTATGTTTTGTTAGCCTCCCACTTCATGAGCTGCTGAGGTGATGGAACCTTGGAAGAAAGGGACGGAACATTGGGGTAGGAGATGGTTGTGTTTGTATCTATTAGTTGTGCATGTTTCTCAAAGCCCCTGTGTTCATCTACGGGTACTTTTGCATTTTCTGATTTCCCCCACCCCCACCCCTCCTCGCTAATGTGGGACAAAGTCTGGTCACCTATCATATCAATGGTTTCAGCTTGGACCCCAACAGACAATAGCAATGCCAAGCCTTGTCTGCCCTTTCAATAATAATAACAATAATAATAATAACAAAGCATTTTCAAAGTGCCTTGCCAAAGGTTCTAGGCACTAACAATCCACTCTCATGTACACTACAGGCTGTCTATTTGGGTAGCTCAGACTGAAGACTACCTGCTGGCGCTTCATTCAGTCGTTTCCCGTGTCATCCAGTCAATATTGTTCACTCAATCTCCTTATTTCTTTCATTCTTTCAATTCATCATGCAGGGAGCTTGCTATGTGTAACATGTCATCCATACCAATGGCCGAATTGGTCTTCTCTTCCAAAAATTGATGATGGGATTTTACATGTGCAAGATGTTACGCATGTATTCACACACGGAACCTTGGTTTATACAGGGATGAAAACAGTTTTTTAAAAAAAAGAGGAGATTGGCGGGGATCTGGGGGTTCACCATGGGCCCCCAGTGGGGTACATGGGCAACAGCCCAGCGGGGGTCAGGGGGCGCCGCCCCCTGAAGCTGAAGCATATTTTGTATTAAATATGGCATAAAAATCTTTAGAAATCACTTTCTTGCTTCTAAACAACTCATTCTATAGATCAGCTTTCAACACCATGAAGACTGAGACTGATGTGGAAAGAAGCTATGTCAATTGAGACAAACATTTAGTATGATGAATCCTCAGAACTCTAGCTAAAGAAAATTTGACAAACAGTGCTTTCAGGACATAAAGAATAAGGCCTGTAGATAAGTAAATCAGAGTGGGAAATCAAACTAAGTAAATCAGATGTATGAAAACGACTGCTGGACTTCAATAAACACAATATGAAAAATGATTACTTTGAAGTCCTTAAAAAAAAAAACTGAAGCTTTTGGGCCTTAGACCCTTCGTCAGGAAACACTAAACACAAAAAAAGAACATAAAAGAACAAATGACATAAAAACAAACTGATGTCACAACAGTACACCCCCCCCCCCAACTTCCCTCTTACAACTAATCATATCCCCCCCCCCCCCCCCGCTTGACAAGTGTGTGTGTGTGTGGGGGGGGGGGGGGGTGTGAGGTGGGGGTGGGGTGAGGGGGCGAAGTGTGTGGGGTATGCGTGTTGTGGGGTGAGGGTGGGGGTTGGGGGAGAAGGAGGAGGAGTAGAGAAAGTATATAGGTAGTGGGGGGAGTGGGCTGTTGGAAAAGGATTTCATAGGGGGGGCTGTTAGCAGACACCTAACAAATGTAGCAAACGTTTGCATTATACCAGGGGAAAAGTGTTACACAATACTGTTGTGACATCAGTTTATTTTGATGTCATTTGTTCTTTCATATTCTTTTCGTCACTTTGACGTTTTTTCCCTTGCTTTGAAGACTCTACGAGTGGAAGTACTTAGAGTAGGAGTCAAACTATCTTTGGAAATTAAACGTAGATTGTTGCATACCCAATGATCTGAAAACATGCCGTAATGGTGTGGGAAACACACACATTTTCTGTTGGTGACTGGGACGCTCGATGTGATCTCTGATTGCCACAAAGCCACGACTACCAAAGTAGACACGTTTTGGCAAGGCTCGCAAAACACTTCAAATTCGCCGTCTTTGTCATGTTTTCTTATTGCATCCGCGACTCTGCGGTCACACACGTCCTTCTGCAGCCACTCGGTCTTCTAGTGGTTCACATACTTCTTTCTTTTCTTTTTTTTCGTTTTGTTTGCACTCACTAGCGGCAAACTCTCACTGTGAATTGACGCCATGATGATAAATGATACTGGAAGGAAACAGAATGAGAACTACGCCGTTTGAGAACATTACCGACAGAGAAGAAATTCGCTGTGCAGACAAGTTGAGATCGTTTCTGAGCATCATTCTTCGAATAATTTTTCGGCGGAGACTTTTTCTTTCGGCGGAGATGCGAAAAAATAACGGCGGAGACGGCGGAAACGGCAGAGGAGTTTTCATCCCTGTTTATAGTCTCATTCGAAGGACTCTGAAAAATGGAGAACCAATGTTAACTCCGAAGGAAAAATTCCCTTGTACTGAAACAGCCCGGCGGAGATTTGAACCCGCAAACCCAGCATCACCAAGATTATGAGTCTGGCGCTCTACCAACTGAGCTATTTTAGTCCCCACTTTCATCGAGTAGTCATCAAGGACCAGTGAGTTCACTGCAGCCACAATCCCAGCAAGTCAACAATCCAAAAGTTTGGCCCCAGCCTGTCATCAGAAACAAGGCAAGAAGGACCTCTGCAGTCCAGTGGACTGTGCTTTTCCTTTTAATTGGGCTCCAGTGTCTTAAGTGACCATGGAAACACGGCTGAACATGGACACTTCAGTCCACAGGATGTAGCAACCACCTGGTTCCCAGCTCGTATTTGAAAATTAAAAGAAAAAAAAAGAATCTGCTTCTAGAAATACCACCTGTCAGCTCAAGACAGGAGTAAGTTGTCATCATTCTCATCAGCAGTCAATTCCGAGTCAATCTTTACTCCAAGTTGTAGTCAATCTCCACTCCATGCTGAAATCTGTCTTTACTCCCGCCCGTGTCAATTTTGTACAAACACTGTCAACTGCATGTCAGCTTCAGTCTCAACTCCATTTCAGATTCTGCCTTCATTCCAAGTCAGCTTTAGCAAGTCTTTTCCGCTCATTGTGAACATGTCAGAGGGACACCGTTACGTGGCTGATCAAATTCCTTTTTCTTCTCTTTCTTAAAATCTAATTCACACTTCTTAAGTATCAATCACTCTTTCACTGTTTTATCATATTCTACTACATGTTTAACCCCATTTGTCCCACAGATTGTCCAGAAACGGACGAACATCAATACTGGCTACACACATCTAGTATTTCCATGGACCTCTTGTGCGGAACACGACTGAAAGCGAAGACAATGTCCACCAACCTGCAAAGGGGCCCACCATGGGCCGAGCCTCTGTGACCAGTTCGCGGTCAAAATTGCTCCTTATTATCCATCCCCTGAAGTCCCTGAAATCCACAAGACAACATCTTCACATTGTGGCCAACGCTCAAACTCACACAGGAGACAAATTTCCAAGGAAACATCTTCACTCTTCAGAAGTGCTAACTAGCTACCCTGCTGCCCACAACATTTTGTGGAACTGGCAGCATGTAACATTTTGGTTTTTTTTTCAGTGGCCTGTTGTTCACAACAATCAGATACTCTCCCTCGTTGGCTGTTATAGTAATGCCTATGATAATAAACTTAACTGTGTCCCTTAACTGTGCATCTACTCCACATAGAATTTGAAAAGGATGCCTTAATTCACTACCACAGGGTCCCATGAAGGCATGTGTTTCTACCCTCTTGCTCCCTTCCATTTTTCTTCTTCCTGCACAAAACCGTGCACAATGTTCTCAGACAGCATGTCAAACATGAACTGCCGTTACCAAGTATGAGTCACTTCCATCAAGTTTGCTAACTCTGCTTTTCACTGGTCATAACCCAAAGGGAGTGGAACATTGTGTCCCTTTGTTGTAAGCAGCACATATTGTATTCAAAAGAGGTGTGAAATAATGCTGTTCCATAACAGATATATAGAAATTCATTGTAAAAAAATGATCACATGATAGCTTTCATGCAATGGCTGATAAGGTCAGAAATGTCCTCGTAAGGTGAAAGCAGCAGTGAAGTTTTGGAGGATCTAGATGAATTCGCAAATAAGTAAAACAGCATCTTTGTACAAGCAGACACAAGTCCCGTTCCAAGGGTATGCACAAACTGAAGTTGATTTTTTTCCCACATAACTGGATTCATTGTCTATCTTCATCAATCTCATACACTTGCTTACTGCAGCTTTTTTTTTTTTTTTTGGGGGGGGGGGGGGGGGGGGGGGGGGGAAGGTTATGATTTCCCATAACCTGTGGGACTCATTTTGAAGAGACAACCAATCCATCATCAACATAAGTGTGATTACATAATTATTACATATGATAATGAAAATCATATCATAATGATCACATAATCAAAATATGTACAACCTATTTCAACATATCTTCAATTCAAACTGAAAGTAACATCCACTCTGCTTCTCCCCCCTTCCTCTTGCATGCTAGCTCATGCTCCTCAAAATTCATAACAAAATCAGAAGACTCCACACCTGTCTATCATGCTCAACACTGGGGGAAAAAAACAACAACATTCGTTAGTGTCACAAGTGCCAAGTATTTTGCAAAATTTCCATGCCCTGAACAGAAATTCACTCCTAAAATATTCTGCCATAAAATGAAACTTTATTCATCAACAGTCGAAATTTTCACACTGGCTGGTGTTGTAATCAGTTGTAAAAATATACAACCATATTAAATAAAGCTATATGACGAACTCATATTTTTCACTCCAACTGTTGTCTGACAGTCGCAAAACAAGGCTACACCATAAGCAGTTGTGTTTTTCAAGCAGGCTGGTGTTCTAACAAAAACAGTCAATGCTTTTTACAAAAAGCACAATTCAAACTTTACCACTGGAAAATCAATAATGTGTGTAGATCAGAGTGTATATCTATTAAATTGTTTCAATTTTAAAATAATCCAATCCCTCCTTTTCTCCAGTTAATGTTATTGACTTATTCTTTACAAATCGACAGCTAAACTTTGGCTCTGCATTTCAATTCTCTTGCACTTTAAGGATGCCAATACAGACCACAAGCTTCACTTCCCTCCGACACTCTCCCTCCCCACCCACCCCAACCACTGCCGCTTCTCTCAGATTCTCCTCCCTCTCTCACCTCTCCCTCATCCAGCCCTTAAAAATTAAATATCCATGGATTCTTCGTTTCTCGCATGTAAACACTTAAGGCAGAAACGTGGGGGAAAGATGGCGACCATGTTAGATCAAAAGGACCACACAGACAGGGCATGCAGCAGTCAGCACGACCAGCATGTGCACTGCTTGCAGTACAGCCACCTGCCACACCACTCCAAATTGGGGAGGGGGGAGGGGGACAGCAAAACCAGATCTAGAGCTCTTCAAACAAAAACCTGCGTCGCTGCAGTAGCTCTTGCAGCATGTCTCGTATCTGGATGTTCAAAGGAGTCTCACAGTCAGGCATGATGGAGAACTTTTCCGTGTGCTGCAGACGATCCTGATTGTAGGGGCAGGTGCGCAGATGGTCAGGGATGGGATTGTGACCGGTGAAGCTCCATGACTCCACTGAGTCAAAGCTTGTGCTGTAACTCCAACGCTGAACACACACGCACATGTATGCAGCAGCGCGCGCGCACACACACACACACTCAAGAGTGTGCATGCGTGCACGCTTGCACACACACATACACAGACACACACACACGCACAAAAAGACACACCCCACACACAAACATACACACGCGCACATGCATGCGCACACACACGCACACACACACACACACACACACATCTCACTCAGAGTCAATATTTATACGTAAACTAAAATCTACCTAGTGAGAAAAAAAAAAGCGGACCAAGAAAGAGAAACAATACACACACACACATTCATAAAACTCCTACCCTAGCAATCAGGTTCAGAACAGGTGCTTAACGCTCTGGCACTCTGATTATGTCACGCATTATGCTATGACTCAAGTGCTCACAATACCCAGTCCTTGCCAAAAGAAATATTATGGGATAACAACAGCACCGAAAAAAACAACAACTGATGACATCAATTAGTTCCAACAGTTCACAGAGAGAGAGAGAGAGAGAGAGAGAGAGAGAGAGAGAGGAGAGAGGAGAGAGAGAGAGGGAAGAGAGAGAGAGAGAAAAGAGAGAGGAGAGAGAGAGAGAGAAGAGGAGAGAGAGAGAGAAGATAGAGGGAGGAGGAGGGAGGAAAGGAAGGAGAAGAAAAACCTATCACTATACTAATCAATGTGATAAGTACAACTCAATTGCTAATTCGAAAACAATAACACTAATAGCACTTTTAAAAAATCGCACTAAACGATTTCAAGCTATGACTCAAGCACTAAAAATATCCATTAGGTCAATAATCTCTTTTTTTCTTTCTTTTTTTCTTTCTGCGCAGGCTGATATTAATCCTGGGACACTCCCTGTATAGACAGGCAAGGATTTATCCTATCTACCTAACAAAGGGAGTGGAGTTTTGTGTGCACGATCAATTTTTATCCCAACATTAAGGCAGCCATACTCCAACTTCAGGGAAGGTGCATGCTATGTGTAACATGTCATCTATACCAACGGCCAAACTGGCCTTCTCTTCCGAAAGTTGGTGATGGGATTTTACGTGTGTGCAAGATGTTATGCGTGCGTTCATACACGGAACTTCAGTTTATAGTCTCATTTAAAGGACTGTATGGGAAATGGAGTCAGAACAAATGTTAACTCTAACGGAAAAATCCCCAGTACTGAAACGGCCTGGTGGAGATTCAAACCTGCAACCCCAGGATCCCCAAGATTACCAGTCCGGCACTCTACCACTGAGCTATTCCGGTCACCAACAATCTCTTAAAATGTACAGCTATACCTCCAGCACTAAAATAAATAAACAAATGTTTTTTTTTTCGAAATCACCTTAATCAATGTCATAGACTCATACTGTAACTCCAGCACCAGTTTAAAAAAAAAGAAAGAAACAAAATTACTTAACCTTATATCTTTCCAATGAATTTTAAGCTATTTAACATTAATGATAATAATCCAAGAAAACGTACGCCAAACCCATCATTCCAATCAATGTCATACTATTGTATAAATCCATAGCTAAACAAAGCCAACAAAATCCAGAACCTTCTCAATGGCTTGCTGAACTTCCAACACTAAAGTAAAAACACCCTCCATGCTAGAACTGTAGAAGTTGCGTTCACTCCAATACACAAAAGAACTTGCTCAATCAGGTTAAAAACAGGAGCTGCAAATCCAGTGCGAGAAGTTTCCGTCCTGATCAACTGATTAATGTTGAATGCACGCCCTGCCATGGCAGTCAATAAATGCATAAAGAGATGGCTGTATCCAATCTATGGTGAACAGCTCTCTCTAATCTAGCCCACAAATGGCAAATAACATGAACACAAACAGCTATTCACGTATAATCATAAATAATCGAGACAAAAGCAGCTGGTTATCAATACTGTTATCATCGTAACCCTCCACGCCCACTTACACCCACAAAAGACCCACCTTGCCAACAATTCGCCAGATCACCTTGTCTCCCATCTGCTGCTTCGCCCACACAAGGGAGACCATTCCCCTTTCCTGAAGCAGAGTGCAGCACAGGTCGCGCATGGCGTGCGACACCAGGGACAGGTTGTAGAGCGAAAAGCTGTCCAGGAAACAAGTGATGTGGTGCAGTATTTCCCTCGGCATCTCTTCCAGCTGCAAAGATGATGGCCCTTCTCCCGCTTCCCTGTCGTTGTTGGAGTTCTGGATGTCGATGCGGACACAGGAGTCCGGCCCAAGTCCTGAGTAGATCACTGGTTTTCCTCTCACTGGGGTCGAGTCTGAGGTCAATGAGGTGAAAGACTGAGGTTTACTTATTCTAGATGGACCGTCTGATATGCAAGGCACTGAGGGATCACTGGGTGAAAGACAGGATGTTTTTCCCGTTTCCTGATCATGCTGGTTTTGTACAGATGTTTTCTGGCCTGCGTTTTCCGATGGTTGTAGACGTTGACTCACCTGTCCTGACAAACTGACCCGGTGAGACACATCCCCCGCGCTCGCTTCCTGCGGTGAGTCTTCACTGTTCAAAGCCTGGGCTCTGCTCTCTTCGTTTTGACTGAGGTTGTTCCCCTGAGAGGAAAACGAATCGCGGCAGTCCTGGGGTCTCGGAGACCCCCTGAAGAACTGGGCATGGAGGAGACCTGGTTCCGGCTCTCCGCTCTTTCTAGGAGTTGATCATTCATCGCCACGTCCCAACTGTCAGCGGTTTCAGCAAACGCTGGCAGCAAGTGAGGCGGCGTCTGGTGCGAATAGTCAGCCTGAGGGCCGACACTGGTCAAACCGAAACTCTCTAACAGCCAGCTGTGGCACACTGTCATGCCCTTGGCACTGGGCCGCAACCGACGGAAGGAAAACGGACAGCCCAGATAGGCCAGAGGACAGCGCTGCTCCATCCAGCCGCTGAGATCCGACTGAATGCAGTCATGCACCGCATAGAAATGATGGGGAAACTCATCACGGCGAACGTCTTGCGCACACAGAAAGGTGTAAGTATTGCCAGATTTGGCTGACATCGGGCCATACACTCTACACTCATGTTGACGCTAAGGATGCTTCGTAAGGCCTGCCCATCAAAAAGCTGGCAGCTTGGCTGACCATCACCTAGCAGACCTCCTTCCATGGAATTATCTTTTCTGGAGCCGATTGCTCTCCCTTCAGTCATGGAGTCTACCTGATCAGGAAGACAGTTTGACATTGATGATGCCACACTCTCGGCAGGCAAGGAAGACGTTGCCAGCAGAGTTTTTTTTTTCAGCTGGCTAAAGTTCGAGTCCCATCTGTCTGGCAGATCCATAGGTTCATGTACATTAGAGGAGGACGACGACCAGGGCCCTGTCAGCGCTGTAGGCCGTAGCTGTACCAGAGCACCTGGAGACTTGGCGGACGTCTGCTGGGGAAAAAGATGTCTGTCCACCAGGACTCGATGGTCCCGCATGGCCAGCGCCATGTCCAGCTGTCCACAGTCTTCGTAAATCTTTTTCATCACAACTGGGTATGTGAGCTTCGGCCCTACTGGCTGTAAGTGCAACCTGAACAGACAACATAGTGGCCGATATTATGTCACTGAGCCACAAAACAAAGAATACTGTGTCATATAGCCAAAAAAAAAACAACAATATTGTGGTGTACACTTAAAACAACAAACAAAAAAACATACTTCAAGTTCTAGAGCCATATAAAAATAACAATGTGTCATACAACCAATGTGTCACACAACCAAGTAAACATATATCTTTACATCGAACAGCCATCAAACATACAACTTTCAAACAGCCAACGAACATGCAACTTTGAATCATACAACAATAAAAAAAAAACAGACAATATTGTGTCACATATAATCAGGAGTGAGTCTGCGGTGTGTGTATATATATGTGTGTGTGCGTGTGTGTGTGTGTGTGTGTGTGTGTGTGTGTGTGTGTGGTGTGTGTGTGTGTGTGTGTGTGAGCGTGTGTGTGTGGGGCTGAAATTTAATGTTTCTGTATTCACCAACTGACCCAAAAATCGCATCAAGTGAATTCAGTTTGTTATTTTAGTCACTTTGGAACAGTAGTGATTCCGCACATTGCACACAGTGCAAAACATTACACACACACACACACACATACACACACACTGTCAACCTCGGTGTAATGTCAGTGGAGGAAGGACTAGCGCACAGCCCAAACACACTCACAGCTTGCTTACGATCTCATTCATATATCATGCATTCGTCACATCAAACCACTAGTAAAGTCTATAACTTTACTACACATGATCATAGAACGAAACATCAATGCATATGGAATCAAATGAAATAAAACATTCTCTCTTTCCTGAACTTCACAAAATCATTTATCTAAAACATCATTAACTAACCCGGGTATAAACAGATTTCTACTTTACCTGGCCAGGTGATCTTAACTATTCACGAATCACTGTCTTTTCTTTTCTTTTCTTTTTCTTTTCACTGTCACTTTCACAACACGACACAACTGCCGGCACTGGTGTTGGTCTGATGGCGCCTGGTCAGGTGAGACTGTTGGCGTTGGTCTGTGGTTCTGCTTGGCGAAGTGACGCTGCCAGGTATGAGGTCGAACCCCCGGTTAGGGTAGAACAGTGACTATCAACATCGATCTGTTCTCCTTTCTTTCTTCCTGCATTAACGCATTGCACTCTCTCTCTCTCTCTCTTCTAGTCTGCTCTTATCAAATGGACATGGTTGCTTTTCTTTTCTTTTTTCTTTTCTTTCTTTTCTTCTTCATAAATTAGCAACTCTTTCTCTCTCTCCACATCTCTCCTCAGTCCTTCCTCTGCAGACTATCTCATGCTAATCTCTCAACTTGGTTCTCTTCTCTCCTCCCCTCATCTCTCTCTCTCTCTGCCCTTCTCTCCTGCAGAGCTCCACTCCGAACCTCTCTCTCCCTCTCTCTCTGTTCGTTCTCTCCCTCGTTCCCTTTCTCTCACTCACGCATTCCTTTATTCGTTCCGATCTGTCCAAAAAGGGCGAGTACCATGGTCAGTATTTTTACCGCCCTGACACCCGAAGTTATCCCCCCCTAATTCCATTGGACGTCCAAATCATGACAGTCACGCCTACACACCTTACTCTCTGTGGTGGTCAATTGGTCATTTAATTGATTAGCTAGATTCACCCCCCACCACACTCTACCTTCCCCCCCTTTCCTACTTAACTGGCCCGTGTGTGACTTAAGTCGTGGACACTGGTCAATCTAAAGTGGCTAGCTGAGTCTGGGTAGGCTCCACGACGTCTGAGTAACAATGACGCTGGTTCCACAAAGTGGCCAGATGAGCCTGAGCTCGGCTCTACGACTCGTCTCGCTAGACATCGAGGCGTCGGTCAAAACGGCTTAGTCAGTCTGGGTGGGTCGGACCGTCTCGGTGAAACCTCTCCACTAAGCTTAATTGGCCGGATCCGAACCACGGGCCCGGTCTACGTGGCGCCTAGAATGTTTGAGTTTGGACTTATGTCCGAACAATTGACTGGCGACTCCCCAAGTTAGGTTGTTTCATCTTTTTGTCCGTGACAATTTCCCCCTTGCAAAAGACCATGCTCCGCATTGTCTCAAAACAACGGTACAAAAAAGGACAACAACCGAATTTGCTGACACACAGCTACACGTGCAAAGTTTAAAAAAAAATACTTTACAACCAACGGTTTATAAATTATAAAATATATCATTAGTGAATACCACTCCAATGAGTTATCATTGGACGTGCGCTATTGCGTTATTTCAACTCATTTTATAACGACCTCTGTGCGCACTTATGCAATTCCCCTACCTGCGGATTTGCCATCTCTCCTTTTCACAATTCTTATGAAAAGCACAATATAATATGATCGCGATCCATGACACTTCACTGAGGAATCTCCATCCTCACTTATTGCAAATAATGCATCACTACACAAGCGACTGTATGCTCCAAGCATAACTACATCCACATGAACAAGTCTCACAAAGAAAATATGAACAAGTCTCACACAAAAAAAAAATATGAACCATAGCCAACTGGGAATGAACCCATATCCAATCAACATAACTGTCATCAACACATATTATCAACAAAGCACCCGGATATGACTGACTTCCTCTGAGTTGCAGCTTGCTAGACTACACGGCTTAAATAGTCAGCTCCGACATTCTGTCGACCTGGGATGTACTGCACTCGGTACCTGTAGGGCTGCAGTGCCATTGCCCAACGCAGCACTCTGCTGTTTTTCAACTGCGCCTCCTGCAGGAATTTGAGTGGTTGATGATCCGTCTCGATCACGAACTCTTTCCCATACAAGTATTTGTGGAACTTCTGCACGGCCCACACAACAGCTAAACACTCCTTCTCCACCGTTGCGTACCCTTCCCACACTTTGTCAACTTCCTGCTAGCATATCTCACAGGGAAACTCGACCCCTTCATGCTCCTGCAACAATACTGCACCTATCCCACCGCTGATGCATCTGTCCGCAACAAAAATGGTTTGGACATATCTGGTAGCTTCAAGATGGGACGGGAACCTAGTCTTTCCAACACCGTCTGCAGTGCTTGCTCTGCAGCGTCTGACCACTCGACCACTGCGGTTCCCTGCCTTGACCAAATCACTGAGAGGACTCGTGATTGCAGCAAAGTTTGGGACAAACCCCTATAGAACCCAATAAAACCTAGCAGACTCCTGACTTCTGTTTTGGTCTTTGGTCTCTCTGAATTCATCATCTTCTCCACCTTTCCTCTTTCCGGCTGCTTTGTGTCGCCTCCGACAACAAAACCTAGGAACTCCAGGCTTGGAAAACCAACCTGGCACTTTGTTGGTCTGGCTGTGAGATTGGCTTGTCTCAACCTCTCCAAAACTGCTCCTAGCTGCCTCATATGCTCTCCCATGTCTCGGATGCTATCAGAATGTCATCCATGAAATTCACAACACCTTCCAATCCCGTCAATAGCTTCCTCATCATTCGAGAGAAGACTGCAGGTGCGTTGACCATCCCAAAAGGGAGTACTCGCCACTGGTATAGCCCCATAGGAGTGGAGAATGCTGTGACTTCCTTTGAGTCCTCACTCAAGGCTATTTGCCAGTAACCTTGCTCAGATCGATCCTGGTGAAATACTGGCTCTTGCTTGTGGCGATCTGAGCGAACAGGTCTTCCATGTTGGGTATGACCTCTGCATCGACCTTGGTGACACTGTTCAGACGTCTATAGTCGACACAGAATCGATGCTCACCTGACTTTTTCCTCACTAAGACGACGGGTGCACTATATGATGATTTGGACGGTTCAATCACCTGAAGGTCCAACATCTTTTCTACCTCCTCCTCGATCACTTGCTTGGTGGCATATGGGATCGGGTAGGCTTTCACATGTACGGGTTTCTGTGATGTTAAACTCCACCGTACATGTCTCTAGAGTTGTCCTGCCTGGTTTATCAGTCAGGGACGCCCTATACTGTTCTAGGAGCCCACTAACTTCCTCCTGTCTCCTACTGTCTAGCCCTTCATACAGTGACACATCCCTGTATGACTCTTCTCCTGGAAACTCAGGCAACAAAATCTCTCCTTCTTCTGCTGGGTCTCCCTCACCTCCATCAATGATTGCTGCTGCGCCTATGTGCTGACTCTCACGCTGAATATATTTTGCGGAGTAGATTTGCATGGAAAAGTTTTGATTTCCCATTCACATCGATTCGGTAGTCCTGATCTACCTTTTCAATGATGGTGAAGGGTCCCTTCCAATGCATCAGCAGCTTGTTTGATCCGTGGAAGCAGTAACAGGACTTGATCTCCCCTTGAGGAATTGCTTCCTCACCTTCCTGTCATACTGCTTCTTCTGGACGACCCTAGCCTCCTGCAAACTCTCCCTTGCGACCTTACATGTCTCCTCGAGCCTATTGCGTAAGTCTACCACATACTGATATGTGGTTTTGACTTCTTCGGACTCCTGTTCTCCGGACCACAGCTCTTTGAGAATGCACACCGGTCCCGAACTGTCCGCCCATACAGCAGCTCAAATGGCGAAAAGCCTGTGCTTTCCTGAGGGGCTTCCCTGTAGGCAAACAGTGCCGCTGGAATGTAGCGGTCCCAATCTGCTGGCCTTTCCTCACAGAGCTTCTTTAAGATGCCCTTCAGCACACCGTTGAATCTTTCCACCAAGCCATTGCATTGTGGATGGTATGGGGTTAGTGAGCAGCTGTGTGATCCCTAGCAGCCTGTTGACCTCCTCATCACGCCTGAGGTGAACTGTGACCCCCTGTCACTGAGAATTTGTGCTGGCACACCCACGCGAGAGAAGATGTCTACCAGCCCTTCAGCGACCTGTTGCGTATCTCGCCTTTCAATGCAACCGCTTCTGGGTATCTGGTCGCGTAGTCCACAAGTGTCAACACATACCTGTGCCCACCTTTGGAACAGGGCGCGATTGGGCCAATCAGATCAACAGCCACTCTCCTGAACGGTGTGTCAATTAAAGGGGGATGTTTAAGAGGGCGCCTTCCTCTTCACCCCTCTTGTGGCTGACCTTTGACACACATCACATGACATGCAGAACCGCTTTATGTCTGCCATTGCTCCTGGCCAATGAAAGTCATCAAAGACTCGGTTAGCTGTTTTGCTGGTACCGAGATGACCCGCCATGAGCGACTCGTGACCCACTGACATGACAGTGTCACGATAACACGCTGGTACCTCTAACTGAGTGGTCACCTTACCTGTCTTCCCCTTGGTGAACACTCGGTACAACAGCCCGCCTTTCACAAGAAATTCTGTCTCACCTCCTCTAACCTCCTGTTTCTCTCCACCTCTTGCCAACTCCCAAGACTTCACGAGCGAAGGGTCTTGTTCCTGCGCTGCCCTAAACTCATCAGGCGACACATCTATGCCCGACTTCCTTCCTGGAACAACTAACGGTTTAACAACCTTTTCCTCCTTCTTGCTCCGTGTCTGAACTGCTGCCCCTGTAGCAGTCAACAACTCAGGATCCCCTGGATCCCTTGCACCTGGAATATTTCCAATGATCAAATCGTGAAGGGGTTTCTCCACCACCAACGCAGACAACTCGCCTGAGAAGTAAGGGGTACGTACTTCTATCTTAGCAACTGGAAACTCCCTCACAGTGCCATCGATTAGAGTACAGGTCTGGATTTGCCCTGTCAAATCCCCTTTATCGACCAGCGTTGTTCGTACTACCCGCATGAACAACCAGTGTCTCGTAACACTTTCACCCTCTGCTGGCCAATCCACCCTTCTTCCACTGGTAACGAACCACTCAGCCTAGTGCCCTCCATCCCTGACACTGACTGCTGTCCAGTGCTAGCCATAGGCTGCACTCCACCTCTTCCGATTGGATCCCTTTTGGTTCCACTGCAGGTCGTTTCCCTTGACGGACCCTTATCCACCTCTTGCAAGGCTGCTGCCTTCTGGAACCTCATGCGACAATCCCTCGCCACATGTCCCTTCTTGTGACAAATGAAAACCTAATGTCCCTTTGCCCTTCCTTCTGCCCCACCACTGGGTTTGCAGACTTTGCAGAAAACTCCCCTGGTCTCCTTGCACTCTTCTCACCTGTGCCTAGCACCTGTTTCTCCTGCACCTTCGTGCCCAAACGTGCCTCTCTATACACCTCTGCGAACTTCAACAACTCCCCTGCTGTCTCTGGCTGTCTCTCTTTCAAATGTATGGTTAACTCAGGGCCGCAACCTGACAAAATCTGTTCTTTCATAACTAGCTCTTTCAATTCAGCGAACTCCTTCTTCGTACCACTCAACTCTAACCATTTCTCAAAATAGTGATCTAGACGTGCACCAAACTGAGTGTACGTCTCACCTGCTTGTAATTTAGCTGAACGAAATTTCTTCCTGAACCTTCCTCTGTGAGGTCAAATCCCTTCATTAAAGACTCCTTCACAGCACCAAAATCAGATTGGGTGTCTGCTGGCAATGCAGTGAAAATCTGTAATGCCTTACCCGTCAATAGCGCTGACAAAATGACTGCCCACTCTTCTGGAGGCCAACCCTGACTGGTCGCAAACGTTTCGAAACGACTGATGTATGCATCAATCGAATCGGTTCCTTCCGAGAATTTTGGCAACTTGGGTCGGGGAGCATAGCTGCGCACAGAGTCACTGGAAACTGAACTCCCATCCTCGGTGGTCTCCCTTTGTATTCTCACTTTCTCCAACTCTAATTGAACCTTTAATCTTTCTGTTTCCTGCGCTTCCCTTATTCTTTCTGTTTCCTGCTTCATTCTTTCTGTTTCCTCCCTAGCCTGATTATCATTCGCCTGAATCCTTAATTTTTTCTATTTCCTGCTCTTCTTTAGCCTTTTTCCCGCTCTGCTATTTCCAATGCGACGCGGCGTCTTTCCGCGCGTTCATCTCTTTCCATCTTTTGTTGGTTTTCAACAAATGCACGCAACTCATCTCCTGAGTAACCTAAATCACGAGCGACGCTCACAAGTTGTTCAATAGGGGTGTTCTTTTCTTCCGCCATTGTATCTCTTTCCTTTTTTTTTTTGAACAAGATTTTACTACTACGACAGCCAAACTGGTGGTTTCCGACACGAGTGACGTAATAGCACATCCTATGAATGATAATATTAGCTTGGGACAACGTAATTAGTTTTTATAAGACGCCCAGCGCCTGACCCAATATGAGAGCGAATTATAGGCAATCTGTGCGAAATAAGTACTCTGGGGCTGAAATGCCAAGCCTAGTATTAACTATCTTGGAAGCAATGCCAAGCCTAGTATTTAACTATCTTGGGAACATACAGTAAGACAACCCTTGTCTTAGGATTACAATACTTGAATCCCACCCAGCTTCCTCTCTGAGAAGTTGAACAATTATAATAAATGGGCCAGAATATCCTGGCAAGCTCGCCAATAAATTGTCAACCTCGGTGTAATGTCAGTGAGGAAGGACTAGCGCACAGCCCAAACACACTCACAGCTTGCTTACGATCTCATTCATATATCATGCATTCGTCACATCAAACCACTAGTAAAGTCTATAACTTTACTACACATGATCATAGAACGAAACATCAATGCATATGGAATCAAATGAAATAAAACATTCTCTCTTTCCTGAACTTCACAAAATCATTTATCTAAAACATCATTAACTAACCCGGGTTATAAACAGATTTCTACTTTACCTGGCCAGGTGATCTTAACTATTCACGAATCACTGTCTTTTCTTTTCTTTTCTTTTTCTTTTCACTGTCACTTTCACAACACGACACAACTGCCGGCACTGGTGTTGGTCTGATGGCGCCTGGTCAGGTGAGACTGTTGGCGTTGGTCTGTGGTTCTGCTTGGCGAAGTGACGCTGCCAGGTATGAGGTCGAACCCCCGGTTAGGGTAGAACAGTGACTATCAACATCGATCTGTTCTCCTTTCTTTCTTCCTGCATTAACGCATTGCACTCTCTCTCTCTCTCTCTCTTCTAGTCTGCTCTTATCAAATGGACATGGTTGCTTTTCTTTTCTTTTTTCTTTTCTTTCTTTTCTTCTTCATAAATTAGCAACTCTTTCTCTCTCTCCACATCTCTCCTCAGTCCTTCCTCTGCAGACTATCTCATGCTAATCTCTCAACTTGGTTCTCTTCTCTCCTCCCCTCATCTCTCTCTCTCTCTGCCCTTCTCTCCTGCAGAGCTCCACTCCGAACCTCTCTCTCCCTCTCTCTCTGTTCGTTCTCTCCCTCGTTCCCCTTTCTCTCACTCACGCATTCCTTTATTCGTTCCGATCTGTCCAAAAAGGGCGAAGTACCATTGGTCAGTATTTTTACCGCCCTGACACCGAAGTTATCCCCCCTAATTCCATTGGACGTCCAAATCATGACAGTCACGCCTACACACCTTACTCTCTGTGGTGGTCAATTGGTCATTTAATTGATTAGCTAGATTTCACCCCCCACCACACTCTACCTTCCCCCCCTTTCCTACTTAACTGGCCCGTGTGACTTAAGTCGTGGACACTGGTCAATCTAAAGTGGCTAGCTGAGTCTGGGTAGGCTCCACGACGTCTGAGTAACATGACGCTGGTTCCACAAAGTGGCCAGATGAGCCTGAGCTCGGCTCTACGACTCGTCTCGCTAGACATCGAGGCGTCGGTCAAAACGGCTTAGTCAGTCTGGGTGGGTCGGACCGTCTCGGTGAAACCTCTCCACTAAGCTTAATTGGCCGGATCCGAACCACGGGCCCGGTCTACGTGGCGCCTAGAATGTTTGAGTTTGGACTTATGTCGAACAAATTGACTGGCGACTCCCCAAGTTAGGTTGTTTCATCTTTTTGTCCGTGACACACACACACACACACACACACACACACACACACACAAGACGTACACAGTGATAAACACACACACACACACACACACACACACACACACACACACACACACACACACACACACGCCTGCCCAGTGACACTGACACACGAGTTAGATATTTTTTTCCGTCTCCTCTTTGTGCCACCTCAGTGGCATTGCACCACACCATCCATAGCCACAGCCTGCTTCAGTGCTTTTCACGCCACAGCCCCTGCACCAGCAATCTTCAGAGAGCAGCCAATGTCAAGTCATCATGAGGCAACCCACTGGAGGGGACACTGCTCTGCTGCAAGGTTACTTTGGTGATATGCAGGACACCATCTACTAAGCCCCCATCTGACAATACTTGCTTAATCGCAGAGCCTGCATGAGTGAGCTCTTCCTCTGAAGGCCACCACCGTATCCATCCAATGATAGTCCTCATGGATTTGCCGATACTGGGGACCACGACAGAACCTCACAAGGGCATAGATGTGAAGAGGAAACTGAAACCAAGTCACCCTGAGAGCAGGGCATGGGGGCCACTGAGTTAAAGACATTTTTTTTCAATGCTGATCGATGAGGATGAGGATGATGAAAATGCAGTGGATTTCCATACTGGTCTCAAACTGCAGGGCTGTACTCTACGCTTACTTTCATAATACACCCCAGCGTCAAACAAGCCTCAGAAATACAGACACCTGCAGTGTTAGGAAATTTTGAGCAACACTCTCTGACACATATCAATTATGAGGGTGAAATGACTGTGTGGTCGCAGTCTTCCCAAATGAGCTTAAAGCAAATTCAACTCTGGGCAGGAGCCAGTCAGGGCAGAAAAATCCTGCCCTGAAAACTGAACACACGAACTCTTACTTAGCCAAAAGTCCATGACACTAACCACTTAGCAGAAGTGGCTGGTCACGCAAGAGAGAACTGGTCAGCATCAGGTGCCATTTTCTATCACCAAACTGTCTGCTTGCAGGATCAAGTAAAACAAGACGTTTCTGCCCCGACCAGCTCCTACCCAGAGTTGGGTTTGCTGTGGCTTCAGTTGGGAAGACTGGGACTACACAGTCGAGTTTCATCCACTTAATGGATGCGTCCCTGAGAGTGTTGCTCAGATTTCCTGAACAACACAGCAAGTGTCTGTATCTCTCAGGCCTGGTTGATGCCGGGATGTATTATGAAAGGAAGCGTAGAGTACAGCCCTGTCATTCAGTCTCAGACCGTAATGGTAATCCGTAGCATCATCTTCATTATCCTCATTATCATCGATCAGCATTAAAAAAAAGAAGTCTTAAATTCTGTGGCCCTTCATGCCCTGCTCTCATGGTGAAATCAGTTTCAATGTCCTCTCCACGTCTGTGACCTTTCAACTTTGTTTGATTCCGTCTGGGTCACCAGTATCGGAGAGTCCATGGGGGCTGTCGTTGGATGGACATGGTGGCGCCCTCCAGAGGGAGAGCTCACTCATGCCGTCTCCACAACTAAGCAATTATTGTCGTCAGTAGGGGGCTTAGTAGGTGGTGTCCTGCACATGTTGGATCAGAACAGGCAACACTGAACACCACTGAAGTGACTTGGCCGCAGTGCAGTGTCTCCTCCGGTGGGTTGCCTCTTGATGGCCTGCCGGTGCCAGGGCCATGGCAGGACTGACCGGGCTGTGGCTGTGAACGGGGTGTTGGAATGAGCAGCATGGGTGCGCTGCACTGGGGTGGCACATGAGGGACAGCAAAAAAAAACCAACAACAACAAAAAACTGAAAAAGGCATTGAGAAAGTAGGACAAGCAGAAAGTATCAATCAGGAAAGTGGGAACAAGGAAAAAAGAACACTATGGACAGTAGGCTCAAGTAAAACAAAGCAATCAGAAAAGCAGGATCAAATAAAAAGCAGGATCAAATAAAGTACCACTTTGGAAGGTTGGCAAGTAAAAACACAACACTATGGATCAAATAAAGCCAAATATTGTGGAATGCAGTCCTGATGAGGTACATCAGAACACTATCGAAAGGAGGATCAGGTAAAACATAACACTGTGGACAATGAAACAGATCGATTTTGAAAGTAGGACTAGGATCAAGTAATATAACACTTTGGAAAGTAGGAAAATAGGATCAAATAAAACTGAGCACAGTAGAAAGTCTTCCAGATCAAGTATAAGTACTATAACAGAGCACTGTCCAATCTACAGGAAAGGTAAAACAGAACAGTCAGGAAAGCTGAAAGAAATACAAGCTGGTCACAACACTTGCATAATAAATTTCATGGCTCAAAAGTCAAGATGTCCAGAAGCAAAGTGCATGTGAGTACATGACTGCATGTGTACTTGTATGTTTACATGCATATGAGCGAGTGCAACAGTCAGGACTTGACACTATCTGAGCGAAAGGATCCGCTGATTTTTCTATTGTACTTTTTGGAATCAGGACAAGACAGTCCTTAGAATGCCTAACAACTTATGAGCTTCAGAAGTGCCATCAGAAGTAGAGGGATAACAAACTGTTCAAAACCCTCCAAACCTGAAAGAGCTTTTACTATGTTCCCGAGGCGCCCATAAAGAAAAAACAGTCTTGTGTCGTTTGCATACAGGCCACACAGTTTACACCCATTCTTATCTTTTAAAAGGTGAAGAAGCTCTATGGTGTATTCCATGCCATGTACCAATCACAGTCACAATGAAACATGTCCTTTTTGATTGTTGGGACTTGCATGATGTGAGACAAAAGCGTTTTACACTAGACTCCATGAAAACCTTGTTCAGAGATGTCCCACCTGATGTGACCTTTGAATTTCTGAAAGAGATCAACATTTTTCATTTTACATGAGAAAGATTTATTAAATAACAAAATTTTCAGTGTGTTTTTAGGTGTATTTTAAAGGGTTGTGTGAATGAGGTGAGTTCCTTTTTGGTTTTTTTTTTGTGTGCTTTTGAATGACTTGTGAGTTGACTTCAATGCAGTGACAGCCCTGATATGGCCCTTTGCGGTTGGCTGGCCTATAACATCACCTTGCCATCTGAAGTAGCATGACCACAACCAAACAGAAGTAGCATGACTACAACCAAGGTCACTCAGCAGCTGTGAATGCAATTACTTCAGGATCGGTCCATTGTCTCATGGGGATTTGAGCAGATTCTGACACTGACTGATGTAAGTCTACTGCAGGTGCCCAGACTGCCAAACGACAAGTCACAGAGCATGGCTGTCTGCGGAAGCCAAAGTCAGTGCCATGGCAATAAATGTCACTGGCAGATATGACACTAACAACAACAGTAACAATCAGCTCTCATTACTCTCTCTCTCTCTCTCTCTTACACACACACACACACACACACACACACACACACACACACACACCCCACACACACAAACACGACACAGATGTCTCCTCTACAGCCTGATCCAAGTTCCCACCTGTTCCATTCTGCGCGGCAGTGAACGATGCTGGCCGGACAGCTGGTCAAGTGTTCGGCCATTCTTTTGCGATGGAGCACTGCAGGACACCCATACAAGTTGTTGATGCAGCTGACCCGCTCTTCTGGACACAGCAGCACATGCTCGCTCTCTTTGCAGGCATGGTATCGACTGTCACAGCCTCTGGGGCACTGGATGACTTCGCAGCTAGTCAAGCTATTCCCAGTCACCCTGCATGAGCGACTTATGCAGGTGACACAGTGGGAATGGTCCAAGGCACTGCCCTGATGGTGCTCTACTTTAATATTCCTGTGTAACACACACACAAACACCCCACACACACACACACACACACACACACACACACACACACACACAGAGGAATGAATCGAAGACAAAACCCGTTTTCCACACTGCTGCTTAGAATTAAAAAAACAAAAACAAACAAGTAATACTAATAGTACTCTTAGTCTTATTCAATATATTCCTGTTTAAAATCAGAAAAACGTCAATGAATGACCGCATCCTTTTTTGCCACTTCTTTTTTGAAACAAGAAAACCATATATGGCAACACTTTCTTGATTTAAGCCTGTTTCAAAACAGTAAAACAATATAAAATGAATGAAAGCACTCTTCTTTAACATGTCATTGTCTGTCTACCTTCAATGTATATGAGTGACAGCGCAATTCTTTTTAAGTTCCTAGATCAGTATATGAGACAGGAAAAACAAACGACTTCACTCTTTGTCATCATTCCTACTTTAAAATGGGGGCAAAACATTTTTTTTTAGTGAATGGCAGTTTTGACAATGCTTTCTGTTAACATCAAAACTCATCCTGAATATAGGGATGCTGCTTCTGTCTGACATTGTACACGAAGGCAGCGTTTGCTGAAGTGGGTGAAATGTTACAGATTGGGGAGGGTAGCAGGAAGGAGGGTGGGGGATGGGGGAAGGGGGAATGGGAGTGGGGGTAATGTGGTGTTAATGGCATTACCCTCATGCCACTCATTCCTGCTCCTAATTCATAGTCACAACTCACATCCTGGTTGTTCAGTACAGCAGCCCTGGCACCAACAATCCACAGGGAGGAGTCAATGTTGAGTGGTCACAAAGCAACCCATCAGTCGTGACGTTGTACTGCTGCCAAGTCATTTCAGCCATGTTCAGAGGTGCCTGTTCTGATCTAACGTATGTAGGACACCACTAGGTCTACTACTAGTACTAGCCCCCCCCCCCTCCAAACCACTGGTGACAATGATTGCATAGTCGTGGAGCAAGTGGAAATGAGGTATCTCTACAGAAGGTACTACCAAGTACCATGTCTGTCCAATGACAGTGTTTATGAACTCACTAAACCACCAACCTTGACATGATGTCATCAAGGGCATTGACGTGGAGAGGAAATCAAGATTGCCATTACCATGAGAGCATGGCCTCAGATCGTACAACTTTTTCCTTTTTTTTTGTTGTTTTCTAGCTAATTGATGAGGATAGAGATAATGAAGTTGATAGTATAGGGTTCTATTCGGGTCTAATACTGTATGACAGAGCCACACTCCCCCCTCCTACTCCCCTTCCCTGCATAAACCCTGCCCAGCAGATATGTAGTTATACACTTGCAGCATTGAAATCTGAGCAAAACTCTCTTAATCTTTGAGACACATGTATCAAAGTACACATCAGTGTGTAAAACCTCACATTAATACCACTCCTCATATGACTATCATAAAAATTTGCAACATCGTCTGTCTGCTACTGCCAATCTCACAGTGAGTTGTTGCTCATGAATTATTCTAGATGCCCAGCCACATACAGCAGCATGACATATGACATGTATACCAAAGAAGTTTTTGCGCATCAAGTAACCAAGTGGCTCAGGTAAATTCTGTCAATTTGTGAGGAGTTAGCACAATTACAATACATTCTTAGGCATGCCTTCACCTTAGCAGCCAAAAATCCACAAACTGGACTTGTTTAGTCCTTCTTAATTTATAAAGGGCCTTGATTTTTCAAGTTTGTGTCTGCATACTTTCATTCATCTAAATAAATTTTTATACAAAATCCCTTGGTAAACATGTACTTTAGAGTACGAAATTCATGGGGCTGTTTGTACGCACTTTTTCGGGTGTTTTCGGTTCTTGTCGATGCAAAGAGACGTAAGACACCCTCACCTGCCCACTTTGACCTGTCCTGCCCCACTTGTGGGTGCAAATAATTTATTTCACTTCACAAGTAGGGATATGCATGCACATCCAATGCGCCATTTTAGAACCCCAGTAGTGATGACGTTGTGCCCGTGTGATCAGCAACCAAAATGGCGCATTGGATGTGCATGCATATCCCTACTTGTGAAGTGAAATAAATTATTTGCACCCACAAGTGGGGCAGGACAGGTCAAAGTGGGCAGGTGAGGGTGTCTTACGTCTCTTTGCATCGAGAAGAACCGAAAACACCCGAAAAAGTGCGTACAAACAGCCCCATGAATTTCGTACTCTAAAGTACATGTTTACCCCCTCCCTTACACGAACGGCTCTGATGGGAATCGAAACACCGACTTCCCGGCCACGAATCTGCGATGCTAACCACTACGCCAAGGCGACAGATGTCAAATTTGGCATCAAGTCAAATTCCAACACAAAATAGTACAAATTGACGCAATGGTGGGCTTGATAATTATGACACGTGTCAAACTTACTTTTGGGTGAATCCAGAAACAATCATCATTCATGCCGACAAACGGAAGATGCTGTTTCTACAAACAACTTAGGGGCTTAAGTAGAAAACTAGTCTTGTCTACTTCCAGAAAAGCCGAAAGCACCATCCGTTCTCAAACGGCTCACTTCCGGTAACGGCTAAACGGGAATCCCATATTGGAATACCGGGATACAGTTTCGGAATTTGACATAATGAAAGATTGGTTGATTGATTGATTGACTGACTGACTGACCGACCGAGTGATTGAATGAATGGGTGAATGGCTACGTGACTGATATTTAATCCTCACACTGCTGTTTATAATATATAGTTTGATGAAGATTTTAGGTCGAGGCCTAGCTAACCCTTACTATCTGTGCCTGTCATGCCCTCATTTCAGTTTCAGTCTACATCATCTGTACTAACAAATCATCATAATAACTTGACACGCTGAAATTAAATCATAATCTAATACCAACAAATGTTTATAATGTAATAATGATGAGTGGGATCTAGTTGCAAAGTGAGGTGACTGCAGGCGGAAATCTAAACAAATTTTATATTTTCAAAATGGAGTGACTGATGGCGTACCACATGGACAACAGATGAATCACTCTTCGTTCTTTGTTTGTACTGTCCTAAATGTTAAATGCGATTTTTTTTTTTTTTGGCCTGAAGAAGAGGTCGAAATGCATCGTATCTTGTCCTATGCTTTGTTTGTCAATGTCTAACAGAGTCAAGAGACAACGGCTTTAAAAGAATCAGTTTCAAGGCTCGTCTATGTAGACTTACTAAAAGGTTTCATAATATCATTGCTCGCTGAATCCCAAACAGTTGAAAC